>VWZZ01006360.1:641250-660869 GCA_013399095.1 Psophia crepitans | reverse complement strand
CCCGGCTGGCAATGCCAGGCTTGATGCCCCCCAGGACACGGTTGCCCTTCCTGGCAGCCTGGGCACACTGTTGGCTCATGGCCAACTTGCTGTCAACCAGGACCCCCCAGTCCCTCCCAGCACGGCTGCTCTGCAGTATCTCACCCCCTAGGCTGGGGTACAGCCAGGGTTGCCCCTGTCCAGGGCAGGATCCGGCCCTTGTTCTTGTTAAACTTCATGTGGTTGGTGGTGGCCCAGGTCTCTGACCTGCCCAGGTCTCTCTGCAAGGCCTTTCCACCCTCGACAGAATCAACAGCTCCTCCCAATTTGGTGTCATCTGCAAACTTGCTCCTGACACCTTCTAGTCCTAGACCAGGCAGGGAAACACCATTACCCCTCTTACACACATCAGGAGTACGGCATGGAGAGCTTCCTTTGCCTTACACGTCTGCCGTCCCGTGCCAGAGCCAGAAGCAGCACGTGAAGCTTCTGCCCTGGCACTTTTGCCAGAGGCGGCTTTCAGCATACGGAGGAATTTCACATCATTGCAGACCGTGCATCCTGTGACGCGAAGGTGAGAAGTCAAGGAAAGCCCAGGAGGATGGGGAAGGGAAGGCATGAAAGCACCCAGTAATAAGCAGGAGGACAGGCAGGAGGTACATTTAAGGTATCAAAAGCCTCGTATGGGAGAGGTCAGGTGGAAAACAAGCAGGGGGAGACCTACTAATGGCCATAACTCTACCTCCAAGCACCGAACGTTTGCAATTGCTCTTGAGACTACCTGCTGTAATCACCCTGCAGCTCTCCCTGTTGCTGGCCAGAGAAGACTATAATAATTCCACAGTTGAGATTTTTCCCCTCTGCACATCAGTAACAAGTTATTTTAGAAAAAAAAAACAACCTGGAAAAGCAGCATTTTATCTGGTATAAATGAGGTTTGTAAAATCCCATTTGCCTTCCCTCTTCACGCAAATCTGTGCCGATCTGATGAGGCTCCTATTTCCTGGATTACACACGTCAAGCCTTGCAAAAACCAGCATACCCTGGTGGTTTAATGCCGTATTTCACAGCCCTCTCTCGCCTGGGCGGACATAAATATTTCAGAGACCTGTGCACAACTGTTGAGTTAGGTCTAGGTCACTCAGAAGTCAGCGGTTTGGACTGATCATTAATTCAGCAGTTAGCAGGAGTCAGCGCGGCTCAGGACATGCTGGCGAACAGCAGGAGCAAGATCCCCACCGACAAGGTGTGAGGAAATCCTCGCCGGTCACCGCATCACCCACGGGCCCTGGCACAGGACTCCTGACCAAAGGGATCCCCTCCTGCAATTACCTTCTCCTCCCCGCTTTAAACCCCTCTCCTCGGTTGAGGGCAGCGCTGGCTCGTTCAGCTGCTGAAATCTCCTGAGAGATAAAGCTTGGCAGTGAAACTGGCCCGAGTTAATCCCCACCCCGAGGACTGTTCTTTCCAAAACCACAGCAGGTCCTTCAAAGCAGCTTCCGAAATTACCTCCCAGACGCGAATGCTGTAAGAACTGCGTTTCACATGTGTAAAACCTTCTTTGTGCAGCAAACGAGACAGGGGAAGACCTGAGACAAGTATGAACAGCAAAGACAGCTACCGACAGAGAAAGCAGCCCGAGGACCCTCGGAAGCCGCAGCCGTGGATACTGAAACGCTAAGCCATGTATCATCAGCTCCCCGCTGAACGTAAGATGGTTTCATCTTTGCAGAGGCAGCAACAACAGCATGCTCACATCAACCGCGCTCCGGCAGTTTGATCAACAGCAGCAGTCACGGCTTCTTATTTTTTAACTGCAATATAATTAGGCACTTAGGAAAATGACTCTGAACAGCACAAACGCTAGAGAGTAACGGCAGGTATCAGCACAGTGCTTCGGCAAGGCAGAAGTTCATTATTTTAGACAGGCCAGTAGCTGGCCAGCAGCTCTGCCCAGCTAAACACTGAGACATGCTATCCAAACCTGAGAGAGATCCAATGATGCAGCGTTTCAATCGTTAATGCAAGATCCTGCTTCATTCCTCCGGCCTGCAGGGAGCTGCTTTGCACCAAGGAAACCTTTCTGTGCCCCACTGTTGGTTCCGCTCAAACGGAAAGCGTGCAAAGCAGATTGGGAAATATTTTGATATTTCGGGGAGATGAGGTTCTCGTTCGGTCCATCTGGATTTGGAAACTGGACACATTAATTCCCAGCTTCAACCTGTCAGCTGAGAAACCTGCCAGCGAGTTTCTGCTGTGTGGAGGTGGACAGAGCCTGTCTGCAGAGGCGCTGCACAACCTGGGCTCCCCGCAGTGCTGGTCGCTGCTGAGGAGATGATTAACCCCCCCTTTTTCTTTCCCAGTTAAACCTTTGTCTCTTAGACCTTTTTTTTTAACCTTCACAGCGATGTCTTCTCAGAGGAGCCACTTCTGACCCTCATGTCGAATGGAAAATGTGATGTGATTAAATGCTCAGAGCGATCTGACTTCCGATCCTCATCAGGAATGCTAAAGGGAACAAAGAGAAACGAGGGGCCCAAATAGCAAAAGGAGGTAAATTCCTGGGAATTGAAGCATTTGTGTGCTCTAGGAGGTTGCGTGGCAGGTTTGAGGTCACCTACAGGTGTGGAAGAAATGTTTTTATATACAGAACCCCCGAAAAGAAAACTGTCAGTTTGACAGAGAAGACCATCAATGCCATCTGATCCTTCCATCCGTCTCTGTCATCCCAAAGACTAAGGAATCAGCATTTGGTTGCCATACCCAACGGGTAAAGATCACCTTGAAAAACAGTGAGGTGTTGCTCTGTGCTGACAGACTCACCTCCACGCGCTAGGAAGAGCTTAATGTAAAGAGTAACAAAAGCAAGTCATCTCTGCTATGTTTCTCCAGAGAACTTCCAGCTCACAAGGGTACTATCACCTGGAAAAAGTGTATTCAGAAAGGAAAAAAAAAACATCAGAGGAAGCACAACCTCACGAATTTCTGCATCTGTGGAGGAACAGAGACCTGACCATGGGTGTGAGCAGCCACTCCGTGCAATCCCACTCATTCAAACCCAAGCAGTCTGGAAGTTCCTACGGATGCCAACCAAGAACAGAGCAAAAAGCCCTGCAGATATCTTCATCATTTCCTCAAATGATACGAAAAGAAGTAAAATAATGGAGCACTGGGAGGACTTTCCAAGGCACATGTACCCCCTCTAACCCAGCCGTGCCTGGTGCATTATTTAGTGCCAAATGAGAAGGAAGCGAATGCCTAACAAAGTGTTAAAGGACTTTGTGAAGTTTCACCAACCTGGCAGAGGAGACAACTGATCTCCTCGCTCCCAGATTACAGGCGGCAGAGCTCTTAGGGTAACTGTCTGTCTCTGTTTGCATCCAGCTACCTCCAGCAGCTTGAAACGTGCTCAAAGTACAAGGAAGCACTTGATCAACATCCAGCTCACACTGTATGCAGGGAGAGAACAGCCACACAAAGCAGCGTCAGGTACGCAGTAACAACGGGATTTGGTGGAGGGATTTGACAGGTTATGGGCTGATGACACTGCTGCAGGCTCGGCGGAAACGCGGTTTGATGCAATTAGCAACAGGGAGCTAGAAAAACAGCAGAATAAACTGGAAATACAGGTATAAAAGATGAGTAACCACAGGACAGGACAGAAGCATAAAAATCCTGCAGTGAGCTCAGAAGAGGAACAGGATGAAACAGAAGTGTGACGGGAGAGAAACACAACTCTGAGCTCCCTTCCACTATTCAAAATTTGAAGATTCAGATTTGAAATCAAAACATTTGCTTCTCCAGGAGAGACTGGTCCTGTTTGCTGCAGGGATCATAGAATCACAGTCTTTAAGGTTGGAAGAGACCTCTAGGATCATCGATTCCAACTGCCAACCCAACCCCCCCACGGCTCCTGCCCCCTATCCCGCAGTGCCATGGCCACACGCTGTTTGAACCCCCCAGGGACAGGGACTCCCCCCTCCCTGGGCAGCCTGTCCCCAGCCCTGACCACTCTGTCGGGGAAGGAATTGGTCCTGATCTCCAACCTGACCCTCCCTGGAACAATTTGAGGTCGTTCCCTCTTGTCCCATCCCTTGGTGCTGGGGAGCAGAGACCAACCCCCTCTGCCCACCCCTCCTGTCAGGGAGCTGCAGAGAGCGATCAGGTCTGCCCTCAGCCTCCTCTTCTCCAGACTGAACCCCCCCAGGACCCTCAGCCGCCCCCCCAGACTNGGCCACCCCACCCCTGATACCAGCCAGGATGCTGGTGGCCCCCTTGGCCACCTGGGCACGCTGCCAGCTCATGTCCAGCCGCTGCCACCCAGCACCCCCAGGGCCTTTTCCCTCCAGGCCCTTTCCAGCCACCCTGCCCCAGCCCGTAGCGCTGCCTGGGGTTGGTGTGACCCAAGGACAGGACCCAGCACTCGGCTTTGTTGAACCTCACACAGTTGCCTCAGCCCGTGGATCCAGCCTGGCCAGGTCCCTCTGCACACAACAGAAGACGGTGTGGCAGGATCCCGGAGAGGCGGGCAGCAGAAAGCAAACTCCGGAGCATCGCGCTGCGGTTCACCCTGGCCTGTGCTGAGCACACGCCAGCCAGGACTCTGCTCAGCTGCGAGCGACTGAAATCACATCAGGAAACACGGGAAGAGGCAGCCCCACCGGGTTAGACGCGCTGCCAAGGCCTGTGCCTCTGCTCGCAGACAGAACGGCGCAGCCCTCACGCAGCCGCGCTGGCTGCTTCCCTCGTCCCGCGGGTCTCCAGCCTCCCCCGCACGGACAAGGGCAAACCCTGCACGTCAGAGGCGCCTCAGAAGCTCGCGGCGGCACCAAGTCCCCCAGCCTTAATAATAAAAATACACCTGCTAAGAGCGTGAGCCACAGCCTACACACAGGATTTCGCTTCAGAGAAACCCTCAGGAGACAAGCCCCCAGGCTGCCAGGGGGACAGCGAGGAAGACTCATCTTTCTGACACGTTTCTACCCAAATCTGCAGGCACACCTGAACCAGGGATCTGCAGCGACCGGACCATGAGGCAGGCCACCACTTAAGCCTTTTACAAGAGTAACTGAAATTCTCCTACAGCACTCTGTGAATGCTGAGAAGCTCCCCACTTCCACAAGCCCCTTCCCTGCGTCCAACGTGGCATCGCTACAAAAATCCAGCGGAACAAGACACCCGAGCGATGGAGAAGGTGATTCTGAATAAAACCGGCAACGACGCTTACAGCGACTGCAAGTATATACATATTCTGCATCAACAAGGGTGGTGGGGATCTGTCAGTCTGAATACTAAGCAGAGACACCACGCGCCTTCCATACATAATGGTACAAGAATGGAATAGAAGTATATAGCGTAGCTTTCTGAAATTCAACAGCTTTTGCTAGACTTTTATGTTATACAAAGATTTACATTTGGAAAAGTCATTCTGCTATATCTGGCAGAAATTTCAAGACAAATGGATCCCATATTTATTCATTCAATGATAATACCGAGCAGAGGATAAAGCTCTTTTAAATTCAGAGCACTTTATAAAAATTAATTACTACTTAGTTCACCCTTCTGAGGTGGGAAGGTATTACACCTGCATATACATGAGGACACCAAAGCGCAAGTGGATTAAATACCTTGTCCAAGACCCCAGAGGCAGGCTTACTGATCATCCTAATTGCTGCAATGTGTGTGCACACACGCATCTGTGTGTGTTTAAACGGGTTTATCCTCTCCAGAGCCTTTCCCAGCGCACGGGTTTCTGCAACGGAGCCAGCCTGCTCAGCTGGTGTTTCCTCACCATACGTGTCCCATACACATCTCATAAAAGATACCAACCCAAAAAAAACCAAAAAGAAAAAAAAGGGATGTTTTTGTGGGATACAAGCTGGATTTCAAAGGAACACTGTTAACGAGCTGTGTAGTGTCACACTAACCGGGTGGCCTCTGAGCAGCATCTCACCAGCCCGCGCTGGCGCACAGCAGACTGAGGACACCGCGTGCCAACTAATGTCATAAAATCTGTCCCCTGACGAGTGTACAAAGAGAGAAAGGCCTTCCGAGCTCATGACAGAGGCACGTCACCACCTGCAGCATGCCTGGCAGCCTGCTCGACCTGCTCCAGTGAACTCCAAGCACTTGAGCAATCGCTCCCATTGCCAGCCAGTTCGGCAACGGTCTCCTGTCCCTGCGCTGGGTCCGCACCTCTGTCTGAACACCAGCAAAAGAACACACTGCCATGGGAACAAACAGGTAGTCTGAGGTCCTCCAAGGCTCCTGGCGGTGCTGCGGGGTGGGCTTTCAGAGGGATGCTACAATTGGTCATCAGCACGTTACCTGGGCGGACGGTTTGCCACTGATGCGTGGGGTAAAACACTTCCAGGTCTTCAGGATCAGCATCATCTTCTGTTACCGGCTCCTTCCCGCTGTCATCTTTTATGTCGCTCTCTTCTATTTTTGTAAGGGCGAACTCCTTTTGGATAGAAGAGATTCAGCTCATTAGCAATTGCATCTGGGTAATTTAGTGCCGGCTGAGAATACAAAATTTTTCCCCTCGCCAGCAGATTTTTTTTCTTTTTTTGACATCCGAGATTCTTTCCACATGGTTAAATTTAGATTTAAAGTATATTAAAGGTTAAACATGCATAACTACCATGACATTTGTGCTGAACAAAGCAATGCAGCTTATTTCCTATTCCAGTGCAGGCTGCAGGTTTAAAACAGGCTTTTGCAGAGCCTCACCTATATTCCACTCGGAGCCAGGAGCCCTCGCTGCGATGAGGGTTGTGTAACATTGCAAGACTCTGTTTTCCCTTGCCTAAAAATATGTCAAACTTTAAACTTTTTCAGCTGAAATTTTCCACACGAGCGGAACGCCTCAAGCGTTGGTTGTGTTGTGTTTTGTTTTTTTTTTCTTTTTCTTAAATGCACTTATTTCAGGCTTGGAAAAGATTTCAGCTAAAATAGTTCAGCTATTTCCAAGATAGGACACGGGGAAAACACACCGAATTGCCCACACAATAAGAACACGAGCACCCGTTTCTTTACCCGTTCCCGGTGTCCTCCAAGTCTTTCAAAACAACGAGGCAGCGATGTAATCACCACCTACGTCGCAAGCGCAGCACGCGAATGGCAGAGGTGTGGTGGATCAGCCAGCACGAGCGGCATGACATTACACAAAGGGAAAAAAAAAACCAAACCAACAAGGATTGAAAAGCAGGAAAAAAAATTAAATCCTTGCTGCGAGGGAAACCTCGCTGTTCACTGGAACGTCTCCCTAGGGAGCTGGTGGGAGTCACGTACAACTGCAACGGATAAAATTATTGAGAGTGTGTAGTAAGTAACGACCTCGTGCTACCTCGCACCAGGTTATTAACAGCTTGGCAAGCAGGGCTTTGCTCCTCTGCTTTTCACAGCAAACAGAGAAGCTGGTCCAGGCTGATCGTCCAGACAGCTCAGTTTCTGTGGCAGGGAGCGTTATCGGTTTCTGGTATCGCCAGAACAATTTCAAATAACCAGCCTATAGGGAGAGATTATTCCTAATTGTTGGCAATTAGAGTAAGAGTTACAGCTCGGTTCGTGAAATGTTTTGATATTCATCCTTAGAATGTTTTCACGGGGACAAAAAGAAGTCAATTAAGAGATTAACTGGAAATTTCAGGCTATGTTCTGTCTTCACTTCTCCCACTTCTTGGAAAACTAATATGTGCATATTTTCTGGCAGAGTCTGGGTGCTTTACAAATAAATATCCATTCTCCAGCCGAGGAGAGTGTCTCTGAGTGAGGGGGACGTCAGCCTGCACAAAACACGTACAATTACCGACAACAGTGCTAACGCACGGGGATGGCTGACAAACCTACAGAATGTTTTTGGGTTTATCTGTCAAAAGGGACCGAAATTTCAGAAACACATGGAAAAACAGAGCTCAACTCCTGCTTTCGCTTTGTGCATCGGAGGCTCGAAATTGTTAAAATTATGACAAATGGTTAAAGTTCAGTAACAACCATAAACACAAAAAGCCAGGCTCTGCAGATGAAAATCAATGTTAGCATTTTCTGAGCCAAGACTCAACAGGACTGAAATAAATGAGTCAGAGCAGTTATTACTTAGCTTATTTACGCTGCTATATTATTATCCAAGAGGGACTTAACGATACAGGCCATTGTAAATTTACCAACAGGCCTCTGAGCGCTGTATCTGTTGAAACACATAATGGAGACGGCTGATGTAAATTTACCGGCTCCACTCAAGAGAAGTGCTCTGAACGTCCGGGTAGGAGGATGCGACTTGGTTCATTTCAACGGTACTGCCGCTGCTCGGCCCGCAATTGCTGCGCAACACCCCGTTTTCGTTACCATTTCTGGCAAAAAACGGGCATTCTTCATTTCCACAGAAATTAGGTAGGATCCTTTCTGGTTCGTTTTCATAATTAAAATAGAAAGATGTTTTTGAGAGAACAATGGAAATTTCCTTCAAGGCAAAAAGCCTCCTCGCGTTATCAGTCTGAAATCAACTGTCACAAGCAGAAAGCCTCAGCACGGCGGGTCTGAGACAACCTGCAGTCTCCTTGCAGTGAAGAAGGGACATCACCACTGCAGAGCCGTGGTAGGGGGAGTGCAGGAAAAGGTGCTGGGAGAGCCAGCCCCTCACTCACGAATGCTGTCCGAACCACGGTGTCAGGCCGCCTGCCGATCCGGGCCCTGGGCAGCTGCCCCAGTGCTTGTTCTCCAGCTGAGATGCTATGCCTCCTCCTCTCCCTCCCTGAACACTGTCTAAACCACAACAAGCATTAATTACACTAAAACCACCACTCCGCTGCTTGAACTTCCTGAAGGAAGCCACCCAGACCCACAGATCTAGCAGGGCCTGGCACCTGGGCTCAGCAGCAGGATCCAAAGCGGGGGAGTTTTACACCTCCGTGCAAGTGCAGAGGGGCAGACAGCACCCGCTCACCTCAACCACTGCCTCAAAATAACCCCGCAAGTACCAAAATCCGCGCACGGGGGACACAAGGACCTGAGATGATGCTCTTCTAAGCCTGACTCTCTTGTGGTGACTCAACAGAGGCACAGCGAGGAACCTAATCGAGGCCACCTCTTCCCCAGCTCTGGCCACTAGACCGCGTAACTAGCTTTGCCTCCGGCCACGGGGGGATCGTGCGGCAACTCCAAATAGAAAAAGTGACATCTAGCAAACAAGAGCTGCCCGAGTCGCCTTCTTCCTGTCGCAAACCCTCTGGATTGAGCATATTCTGGATTCTCTGGGGTGAGGCAAGCTGTCTTAAAGAAGCCTGTCTGAAATGTCGTTATTGAGGACCCACTGTCGAGGAGAGGTGATTCACCAACCGCTGCAACACCCCGCTTGGCCCTACAGGGGCTGTCACCCCACCAGCGGCTCCGGTGGCTGAGCAGCCCTCTGCGAGCGCGGCTCTCAGCCGGAGCAGCCAACACTTACGGGAACTCTGTCGCTCAGGCTCGACTGGGAAAACACTGCAGAAACCACCCAGACCAGCAGGCTGACTTTGGCAGCAGTGGAGAGGAGACCGGCCCGGTGAGACATCGCCACCAGCCTGAAACGCAAAGGAAAACAAACCCAACAATATTTCAGTCCACGTTTTCACAGGTTTCAGCATCCTTTACGCGACATTTTGCAGCACAGCATGGGTTCAGGGGCGCGACACCGCAGGACACTGAACACCTCTAGGTGTGAGTGCGCGGGTCTCACGGGGGGCAGCCGATAGCAAGGCGTGCCGGCTTTGCTGCTAATGGAGTTTATGACAGGTAGCGACAAAGTAGCTTGTATTGACCCCACAGGGGCTTAAATCTCTCCTAGAAAACACGAGACCTGTAAGTCTTCTTTAAAATCACTGTGTTAGGGCCATGGATGACATCGACAGGGAAAACTAAAAGTCAGTGCAACCCTGTTAAGGCTTTTTATGCCTGTGCCTCATTCTAAGCACAGAAGTAGCTGCATTAAGTCAAATTAAACAAAACTACCAGCTGTCAAAGGATCAGGAGTTTACCTAAATCCTTACATAGGCTTTGCCTGGGAAAGACAACATTTTGCAGAGGTGAACAAGGTTTATGTGATGGTTCCTGCAGTGTAAGGCTTTCCCTGCTGCTCTGACCCAGCTCCTCCAGATCATGGGCCCAGGAGCTGGCTCTGCCCACACCTGCCGCAGACCAGAACGCAGCCCCGTGGCATACAGACACCCTGATCGACCCCAGACCATCTACTGAACCAGAGAGAGGGGCAAAAAAGGGTCCTGCTCTTGTGGCTGCCAGCCAGCCTGGTACAGAGCTCGTATCCTCACCAGTACGTGTGTAACCACGCTCACGCACACGCATGCCCCCCCTGCCTCGCAACACGAGGCTTTAAATCCACCTACAGCGTTCAGCTCGCTGCTTCTCGCGCTGGGGTAGGGAACGGAGCAGCCTGCCAGCACACAGGCTGGAGAAGCATTGCCTTTGATTGGCTCTAAATTTACACGCTGCTAAATTAAACTAGATGAGGTCTTTTGAAAGAAGTTGGGACTGATTAGTTCCGTTCAAACACTCCTTCATTACTCATCCCTCCATCAAGTCTGCTCCTACTATCCAGGTTTTAAAGAATTTCCTGCCATACACACAGTCCTAAATATCTTTCTTTCTGCCTTTGCTGTCCATCAGGACGGCACATCACTTCACATCACAGATTTTTGCCTTCCTGCAAGCAACCACCTTCTACTTCACAAAGCAGAAAATAGGCTCACAGGCACACCCAGCGCCAGCCCCTGCCACCTCTCTCCCCAAAAGACTTTGGGGACACGGAGGGCGTGGAGTCCTCCCCTTCCACCCCTCTACTGCTACCTTGTCTCCCCACTCCGTTATGTTACTTCTTCCTCTTCCGGGAAGAGGGAAGAGGGAAGAGGGAAGAGGCACCTGATGACACTGGCCAGCGGTGGACATCTAGGACAAAGCAGCAGAGCAGGGAGCACAAACAGTAATAATCTGATGCACTTCTGCATCTTCCAAAAACTCCTGACCCAGGGTCTTTCTGAACAGCAGCCTCTACTTTTGCACTCAAATCCAGATCAACTGGATTTTTCTTTTTCCCACTAATTGCTTTTGGAGTAGATCTGGACTTCTGACACTCACTGCGGCCCTCAACAACGAGTTCTCCTGTTCAACTCACACCGTGCGTGAAAGCATCGCCCCGCATTTCTGACCTGGTGCTTGATATCCTCCTTCAACACCTCCTCTCCTCTAAAGGGTCAAAGAACCACCTCAAGGACACACAAACCCTTATTAAACTACAACCAGAGTGGAAGAAAGGCTCTATTTTCAGAAAACAGGCAAAGACAACCTGTGGCCAATGCCTCTGTCTCTCTCGGGGCACTGTCAAGTGCAACCAGGCTACAACCAACACCCAGGTTCCTGAGCTGGAACACCCAGAGCAGAATTCACGGGCTCAAACCCCATCTTGCTCCCAGAAGATCCACATGGCCTTCTGGCCAATGCCGCAGTCAGGGCCTCAACCTGACCACGACACACAGCTCCCCCTCATCTCAGAACAAACTGCTGCTTTTTATATAGGAAATGGGGTTTGGAGGGTTTGGGTTGGGTTTTTTTTTTATTAGTTATAAAACAAGCGGCAAAACTGGGATAATGAAAAATAGATGTATCCCTAAAACTGTACCTGCAAGCCTGGAAATAAAAAGAAAAAAAGAAGAAAAAGAAATTCAACAAAGCAGCGGCTGAAAGAAAAGGCGCACTCCCATAAAAATAGAGCTCACGTGTACCCAGAAGGCTGGTAGCAAATGACAGTACAGCCTCTTTAAAGCCTCCAACCTCATGCCTGCCTGGAAGATGACATCTGCACAACAATTAGCAGTTTGCTTAGGTCCCAGGTAGGCAGGAGGAGCCAACACGTGAAACACGGGGGTTTGAAGCTCTTGGAGAGAAGCCTGCGCGGGCTGACATCTCGTTCCAAGACAGACGCGCGCAGAGGGCGAGAGGATTTCCAAACCAAATGTTATGCGGATACAACGGATTTTCAGAAACAACCCTTGCAGCTTGCGACGTGGAAAGGGCGGTAGCCATGACCCCCCCTGCATGGGGGGCATTTGTTCTGATTTAAGGACACAATTTTGGGACCCAGAAGCACCCACGTACAACCGCAGCCGGTCAGCACCTGAACCGCTACGGGAGGACCACAAATTCGCCTCCGGCTGAGTGGGA
Organism: Psophia crepitans; assembly: GCA_013399095.1. Classification (NCBI taxonomy): domain Eukaryota; kingdom Metazoa; phylum Chordata; class Aves; order Gruiformes; family Psophiidae; genus Psophia; species Psophia crepitans. Next base: position 648,680 of record VWZZ01006360.1, on the reverse strand, counting down.
TGGTTTGGTTTTTTCCCCCGATAATCTTCTTTTGTCAAACAAAATCATGTACTAGGGAAAGAGCAAACGGTCAGACTCCGAGAAGCCTCCGTTCCTGGCAGCGGATGTTCCTGGCTTTGCAGCGCTGGGATTCTGTTCCGCAGCTCCAGAAAACTCCGTGCGCGCTGGCGGCCGCAGCAACAGCAGCATTGCTGCTACGCTCCCTAACGGCCGGGACATTTTTACTGATTTTACTCGCTGCACATCAGTAAGTGCTGCACAGCTCGGTGAGCGCCGTTGCCATAGTCATAGGTGACAGTTCAAAGCAAGTCAGTACGAGGAACATATTTCATTAATGCCTTCTGCTGCTGGGAACGCACCACTCTTTCATCTCTTAACTCAAAGCCCATGCTGCGGATACTGCGCCACTCCAATAAATCCATCTGAAGCCTCATCTGAATTCTGTTCCGCTGCTTCAGGAGAGCACACGGACATCCCGGAGAGCTCCACAGCCCCCTTGCCAGGCTCTGGTTTCACAGCCAGCTGGAAACAATAACATTAAGCTAATCCTTGTCCTCATCTAGGGATCGAGGGAGCAGTACGGGAATTAGAAGTCTGGCAAAACTGCCTGCCAATTTCCCAGTTCAGGGAGGGTATCCGGCCAGCCACCCTTCGTCAGGACGGCTGGTGCTAACGAAAGCTCCAACAGCACACCGTGTGTCCGCGAGCACAAATAATTCCCAGAGCTCCCCTTGCTGAGTGCAGGGCAGCACTGGAGAACAATCCAACAATGAAAGACAGCGAGAAACGCCGCCCAAGCACCCTTCAGCTGAACTGCTGACACAAAGACCTCCGAGCGCTCCCAGCCTCTCGGGCAGAAGCCAAAGTTTGATGGGCAATAGCAGTTAAGGAAATTGTTTTCAAGACAGACGTGTAAATTGGGATGTCTGATTGAAGAGGTGCACTCAGGACACACACTGCAATCAGTGTCGAGATCCCCGTTCAAACACAATGTCATTTTAATGACGCGCGCATCTATGGCCGAGACCAGCAGGACCTGCTAAGTGACGTGCAACGTGAAGGAGAAAGAGAAGGAATTTCAGCTGATCTGACCTGAAATATTCTTCCTCTGAGCAAGAGAGTCCCCAGGCCTGTAATGAGCACCGTTTTTGCTGACTTGCTACTGAAGAGCAGCGCGGTGTCGGTCAGACGCCTTGGGAACGTCCCACGGCCGGCAGTCCTCCCTCCTCCGATGGCTGTGCAGCTACAGCGACAGGAGAAAGGGGAGGTTGGAATCTGAAATTGGGCCTGTGCGTAAGAGAGGGAACAGCTGGTGCACAAGCGGAAGATCACTAGGCCACAGGACACTCTGCCCTTCCCTGTCCACCACAGTCAGCTCTCCACAACCCTCTGCTTTCAAACAGACGAGCACAGCCAACCTGCAAATACGACCATCCTCTCTTCTACCCAGAAGCTCCAGAGGCACAAAGAGTCCTGTTAAGTACCACACTAAGAAAAGCCAGCCTGGAAACACTCATGTTTTGGTGGACACAGACCATCTGTCTGCTTAGCAGGTCTCAATCCTGAATACCCGCCTCAGCTCTCCCCATCCTAACAGTACTTATATGTTGCACCGTGGCTTCTGACACGGAGATCAGGATTTCTTGGATTTCCTCTGGAAAATGGAGCCATGAGAAGACAACTTGACCATATTACACCCCAACAGCACAGGTGCTGTCCTTCCAAACATGTCTACCAAGAGATGGTACCTGCAGCACATTTTAATGTGAAGGATCCAACAAGAATCACAGAATCTTGAAGGTTTGAAAAGACTTCTAGGATCATCAAGTTCCAACCACCAACCCAACCCCCAACAGCTACTAATCCCTGTCCCACAGTGCCACGGCCACACGCTGTTTGAACCCCTCCAGGGACAGGGACTCCCCCCTCCCTGGGCAGCCTGTCCCCAGCCCTGACCACTCTGTCGGGGAAGGAATTGGTCCTGATCTCCAACCTGACCCTCGCTGGGAGCCATTTGGGGCCGTTCCCTCTTGTCCCATCCCTTGGTGCTGGGGAGCAGAGACCAACCGCCCCTGCCCACCCCTCCTGTCAGGGAGCTGCAGAGAGCGATCAGGTCTGCCCTCAGCCTCCTCTTCTCCAGACTGAACCCCCCCAGGTCCCTCAGCCGCCCCCATCAGGCTGGTGCTCCAGCCCCTTCCCCATGCCGCTGCATGAAGATGTGAGCCAACAGGCAAGATGCTGCAAGAACCACAGGCCGCTACTGAACCTTGCACAATGTGAGCGTGCCCTGCTGCCTTCACTAAGAGCAGGACTTGTGAGCCTCTGATCCCACTTCCCCCTCTTAAAAGCCATCTGCACCTTCTGTTCACGCTGCTTCTTCCCTCAGACAAGACTTAGAACTTAATTGCACTTGCCCCAGGTGCAATGCCCAGGTAAGCTGCCGTGGCTCTGCGCGGCTGGTCAATAGGTGCCCAGGAAGCACCCAGGACCTCCCACGCTGTGCGTCTGTCTGAGCTCCCTCCTGCCACGGACAGGTCCTGACCAGGAACATTTCCAAACGGGGGCAGGAGTGAAACTTACTCTTCATTAAAGCCAATATTAAAACTACAAAGATCCTGGAAGAGAACTGTATGCACTTGATTGATCAAAGAACTGGATCTGAATAAAATTAGTAATAAAAACAGAATAAAATAATAACAACCTTATGCAAAGCCTGATTAACCAACACCTTATGCAAGCAGGAGAAGAGCCCTGAACAGCAAAACCAAACATAACGAGGAGCTTCCTTCAGGGACCCGTGCAGTGTTCCCGACGGAGCCCCAATTTGTCTGGCCTCAATTCTCCCAGGACAAACCGTGCAGGAACAGAATTCTCCAGGTTTGGCGCAGGCTCTGTGCAGCTTTGTTCGAGGACTCCCCAGCTCCACGCAGGAGCCTGCTGCACCGAGAGTCCCTTACCCCGGCCAGAGGGTCCCACCTGGGCACGGAGCCCCACACTCGTGGGTGAGAGACAGGACAGTGAGCACCACGTGTCTGCAAACACCCTCACGCTGCCCAGATTTCAGCGGAGAGGGCGCAGCTGCGATACAGACCATCCTCTTAATGCCACTTACGAAACTGCTTTTTAAAAGTTTATTCTTGTTGCTTGCTCCTCATCATGTACTCCTACCAGGAGTCTGCTCTGGCACGTTAAAAACACTCCTACACAAGGGAAAAGTTGTGGGAACACCTTCCCGTATTTGGCCGCCTACGGAGAACCCACGCAGCAAGGCCACACTTCACAGGCGCAAACCGCGGTGCGAGCGCTGCTGGTTAGGCACCGCCTGTCCCCAGGCAGCAGGTCCTGCTCTGACCCGCAGCAGAAGCACCACTCTGAACTGGGACCAGTGTGCAGGGAGAAATTTTGACGTGGGGTGGTGGGGATGAGGAGGGAGGAGAAGGATAACCACGGCAGAAACGTGTGCTTACAGAGCCTGGCATCTACTGTGTAACCGTGCAACTTCTATAACCATCCCTAACAAATAAAACCAGTGAATATTAATCAGCCCTGCTCAGGCACCAGCTAACATCAGCCCCTCAAACAGCAGCTCAGCTACGGCACCACCTAACGCCGGTCTTTCCTACAAGCGCTGCTGGGTGCCGATGCAAGCGAGAGCAGAGCACGGATGTATCTGGGGACAGGGGACAGCACAGCAGCGCCCGGCTGCGGCACGGGCAGCTCCCAGCACCCGGTGACTTCACCGGCACCAGCCACGGCTCCACACAGGGGCAGGGCAGTGGGTCGTTGCGGGTCGTTTACGGATTGCGAATTGTTTATACAAATAACCTGGCGCAGTTTAACATCAAACATCATTTAGTCTACCAATTAAACTTACTTAATTAATTCCTTCAGAAAGCAGCATTCACAGAAAACACTGCTCTGCAGAGGGCAAGAGCACAGCTTTATACTTGGGTTGTTTGAAGCCTGAGCAAGGCTGCCGTCATCCTCTCCACCCGCTCATTAGCTGCGACGGCAGAGGGGTCCAGCCTCCGACTCCAGGGGCTGCAGCCTCCGGCAGCCCTAAGACTCTCCGTGCTGGAGAGCCCCAGGTTCAGGATGGGGGGATCTTCTGTTCCGTTCGGGATGGAGTCTGCAAAAGCAGAGCATGCCTCAGAGATCAGAGGACTGAATTTATCATTTATTATTTATAAAAGATGCATCTATCCGAGTTCCTGGTAGCTGCTCTCACAGGGCTCTGCAACTGCCTGCACACGCACACGACACCCTCGCTCTGCCGAGCTTTGGGGCTCGCAAGCACGTTCAAGTCCATATCAGGGAGCAGGGGGCTGATTTGCACCAATTTAGGACTTGCCTGGAGATAAGAGATGCGCAGGGACCTTCGGGACAAACATTTTTGTAAAAGCAGCCACGCTGCCTGACCTCAACCACACAAAACTGCCTTCCTCTTCCTCATCACCTCCCCATTGCCCCAAACCCCCACTGAAAACCTCTCCTCCTGCCTGCACCCATCCTCATACACCTGAGTGATTCCCCCCCCACAACACATGTACCTATCATTTCCAGCAGCCCCTAGCCGCAAGGTGACCCCCTTGGCTCGGACTACCCGGGGAGCCTGCCAGCACTCAGCATCATTTTTTACCCCCTCCGCTTTCCCAGGCTTGGCGAATCTACCAGGAAAGCACACACCGTGCTAGCCAGGGCACGGGGCACCCTGACGTCCCGCTGCACTTGGGCCCACAAAGAGCCAAAGATTTAACTGGGGCGCTCCCAGCCTCTCTGGAAACAGCCTTTTGTATTTTCCCAGTTCCTGCTGGTCACTCGCGGCTCTCACATCGAGTAACAACCACCTTCCCCTGTCAGGTGCCGGTTTCCCTGTAAAGAGGCTCAATTAAGAGGTTAAAAAAACAGGCAAAATTTGGGCTCGGTATTACAGAACTCTGACGCTGATGTATCAGGCACACAACTCCCACAGCAACACCCGCACCACGCCGCCCGCCCCGGTACAAGCACTATCCCCCGTGTCCGTATCTCAGTCTGTCCCACCCAAGACCCTTCCTGCCAGCTCCGGCTCGGCCCTGAGGTTTTCCGTCGGGAATGCCACCCCTCCCGAGCCGAGCGCACCCGCTGGCCCAGCCCCGCGGAGCGCCCAGCACAGAGGTGCCCCGACAGCAGGCAAGCCAGAGGCCTCTCCAGCAGTTCTACTGACCCACCAGGAACAGCGAGCTGTGAAGGTTATGAAAAACGCATTTCCTGCCTCTCTACAGCACACCAGGCGGCGGTGACGGCTCTCACTTGGCGTGCCAACCCATGGGCACGGGTCACAGCAGGGAGCAGCAAACACGTGGCTCGCCCGCTGCACGCTCCGTAACGTGGCATCGCAACCCACAGGATGCCCAGCTCAGGGCCTCCCTTGCGAGCGAGCCGCACTCACCCACACTTCCAGTTCTGGGGCAAGTTCCCAGTTGAAAAGCCACTGGGATCTGCCTTGTGGGCCAAACCCAGGCAGGAGCTGCTAGATCTGCCACCGGCCGCAAAAACCCAGAATAAAGCCCTAACCAATCCCAAACCCTCCCCTGAAGGATGCTGAGGAGCTCTCTGGGGATGAACGTAACCTATTGCAGGGAGGTTCCCTCGGGGCTGCTCCTGGCTTTGCCCCGACCCTCTGCATGAACCCAGACAAGTCGTTCCCCACGCCGGGGCTCAGCTGCCTCGCTCCTAACACAGACACCACAGTCACAACCAAGGAATCACGGGGCTCCTTCCACTACAGTCTGCAGCAATATCTTCACGTGCTTGGATGAAAGGTACTATTCAAGCTTGCCTTTTTTTTTTTTTTTAACTGCATCAGTACTTTTAAAGTAGTCTTGGAGGATGCTTTTCATATACAATTAAAAAAGCCCTGGAACGGAAATGAGTATGAAGAGAGAAAGGAGAGACTACCAGTACAATCATCCAGAAGCGACTCTCACCATGATTTCCATTCTCCTAGCCAGGCATTTCCCACCAAGATTAAGAGGTGAGTCTTGCTCCTCAAGTGCAAGGCCCCCCCCAGGCTGAAGCCAAAGCAGAACAGCCAGCAGCAGGCAGCATTTGTTCAGCAGGTTTTATCCCCTCAAGGAAATTTAAAACAGCAAAAAGCTCCAAGGGCTGCAAACGCAGAAGGAAATGCACAGACACAGGAAGCTGAAAGAGAACATAATTCCTGCCCTCTCCTGTTCCTCATCACCTGCCACCTCTGCTTTGGGGAACGGGGTTCTGCCTTTCTGCCTGTGAGATGACACGTGCTGACACGACACCCAGGATCAAGGTGCTCCGGTCTTCGTTGGTCCTTGGGCACTGGTTTAAGCTTCATAAAAATCAGGGAAGGAGCAAGGAAGCTGCCTGCACACAAAGCACCACCAAATGCAAGGAGTCCGCAGCTGAAAGACACATTTCTTCTCATCAGACACAGAGAGCTATTTTAGATGTCACTTGTAGCAACGTATGGAAAAAATAGTTGAAAATGTGACAGCACAACATCCTTTTAATTAAGTAATCTCTCAGGCCCTGTAGAATCTCTCCAGCCAAGCGCAGGCGCTGGACACTGCACGCCTGCCTCGTCACGGGTAGATGCAGGCCCGAGCGCTCCGGCAGAGGACGTCTCGCCGAGCCCTCGGGAAGCCTGGCTGCTGTCATCATCCGCACGGGCTGTGACCTTCCTGCTGCCATCCTGCCTTTGGCCTCAGCAGCCTCCGCTAAGCAGAGCTTTGATCCCCCAAGTGACTCCCGGTTCAGAGACCTTCTTCCCTTTTGCCTCCCAGACATGACGGATGCCGAGCTGGAGTTCCAGAGCATCTGGGCTTCAGACGGGCAGACTTTGATGCTGCACAGAGCGTCCGTCTCCGCAACTCCTCTGGTCTCTTCAAACGGCGGCAGAGCCACCGCTTTTGATCTGTGCAAAAGAGCGTTTTCCTTGGGGAAGAAAAGTCATGCTGGCACTCATTTCCATCTTGTCATGGCAGAACAGGCTGTATTGGTGCTTCAAAGAGCTCCTCAACCTTAAATTCTTATGACACGGTGACAAATCAGGGAACCTGCCTCTGCATGTCTCACGAATCCCAGCAGAGGTTATGAAACAGCATTTCTGTGAATGCCGTAGCCACCGCAGGAGCCCGTGCGTGCCGCCAGTCGCGCCAGCCACCGCGCTTGAGCGCTGCAAGGTCTGCACGGCTCCTCTCCGCAGGGACGGCATGAGCAAACACTGCGAGTCTGGGCTCTATAGGTGTGTACAGTGAACAGTCACAGAGAGAGACTGCAGGCAGTATGGAGTCATGGAATCACAGGATCTTTAAGGTTGGAAGAGACCTCTAGGATCATCAAGTCCAACCACCAACCCACCCGCCCCATGGCTCCTGCCCCCTGTCCCGCAGTGCCACGGCCACACGCTGTTT
>VWZZ01006360.1:627739-641179 GCA_013399095.1 Psophia crepitans | reverse complement strand
CTCCTGTCAGGGAGCTGCAGAGAGCAATCAGGTCTGCCCTCAGCCTCCTCTTCTCCAGACTGAACCCCCAGACTGGTTCTCCAGCCCCTTCCCCACCCCGCTGCCCATCTCCAGACACGCTCCAGCCCCTCAATGCCCTTGTAAGGCAGCAAATCTTCCAAGCAGTAGGACTGCTCCCAGCCCACAGGTCCCTTCTGAGCACCATGACTGTGCTCATCGCTCTTCAGAGCTGTGGGGTTCAATGAGGAGCAGTACCTTAGCTCCATCCCACAGCAAAGGCAGGCTCCAGCAGCCCAAATACTAGACTGGGGAAGGAGGAGAGCAGAGATGTGACCAAAAGTGAGCAGTTTTTCCTCTGTGAATTTCTCTTCCAAGGGACAACAATTGTGTTTGTAACCTTAGCACCTTTCAGTCTGCAAAGAAAAGGTCCAGAGTTTCTCATCTTGAGCTTGGACCAACAGCAGGAGACCCAGCCACTTAAAAAGGAACATCCTTTTGTTAGAGAAGACCCAAAAAAGAGCCATTTTGTGGACTGGCATATCTCAGTGGCTGAGCAGCACCAGTCCATGAAGAGTCCTTCCTTCAGCAGTCCTGGCTGTCACTGCATCTGCTGCCCCTGCAAACGCCGCACAATGTATCCAAGCAGTGGGCAGCAGCGGGCAAAGAATACGGTGATTTTTCCCTCTCCGTTACTTGGCCTTTGCTATACTTCGTGAAGCCAAGGAGGACTCTCAAAATCTCCCTGCCTGCTGCGAGAGCTAACAGCAGGCTGTTAACCACTCACAGTCTTTAGGCTCTGACGGAAGATGTATCCACAGCACCTTTCTCGCTGCTCAGACAGCAGAACATCCTTAGCAGCTTCCTCTACATCCTGGCAGTGCCACAACCTCCTCTTGCCACATCAGGTGGGGAGATGGCAAGTCCATCTCAGGACTGCCAGGCCACATTTGCACAGTGGGGTCTTCCCCTGTGAAGACCACAGACTCAGCTGTCCCCTCCTGCAAGCAGAATTTATCACGATGACCAAACGATGCTGCAGAGCTTCTCTATCAGCTGCCATCTAAATACAGCTGCCAGGCGAATCAAGGCTGACTCAACGACAGCCTCCACGGTGACTTCCAGGGACCGCAGGCATCACACGTCAAGACAAGTTTTGGCACCGACCCCGATCCAGGGAGTGAGAAATCTCAGTGCACCCAGAACCAGGCAGGGACAGTTACTCACATGTAGAAGGGTTTGCAGCATCAGGGTCAGGCCACCTATTTTTTCTGAGGCAAGGACCCTGTCATTTATGCATTAAATGGCACATTTATTCTGCTGTTCAGGAAGAAATAATAATTACAGTGGCCTCCAGTCTCCAGCTCTTTCAGTCCGTACTTAAAGAAAGAGCAAAAAAAGGACCAAAGCAAACAGCGCTTCCACAAAAGTCTCTGAACTGGCTTTTAGCTGCTGGACAAAAGCAGGCTGCCTGATGAACTGCTTCTCTTATTGTCCTGTCTCATTTCTGTTTCGTAACAGCAGCCAGGCACTGCAGGCAAAGCACCGCTCGGGTGGTTGAGCAGACCTGACCTTCAGCCTCCTGCCTCAATGCAGCAGTGCAGGGGTGCCACAACTCCCCAGGAACGGGCGGCCCACGGTGCTTTTTCTGTAATCGCAGGGTAAGGAGTGCTGAGCCAGCCCGGGCGCCTGGCAGGCTCCGTGCGGCCAAGTGCTTTCGAGCAGCGCTGGAGGAGCCAGGGCACACCGGTGGGTCCGTCCACGCTCACAAACATTTCCAGTACGTGTAACGCTCCTTCTAATCAAGCAGCCAGTCCTGTTTCGGTGGAGATTTACAGAGAGGTTTTTTCCTCTCGGAAGCAATAATAGATGGACAGCAGGAAAGAAGAAATTAATGAACACAGTAATTATTCTCAAAGTTGCAAATAGGAGTAATTCCTCACCCTCAGACAACTCTGGAAAACAAGATTAAAATGCTTAGGGGACATATTCTTGAAACTGCAGGTAATAGGACTGATAAAATGTATTTACAGTATCTCGCAGGGACGTGCACTTTTTATTCTGCTGAGGAATGTAATATTCCACTCCTCATTACAGAGTTAAAAGGGTGTCCTAAAAAAGGAACTTAACAAAGCATCTTTAATGGCAACCAGGTCTGGTTCCAGAAACGTGGGCTCTTCTCTTCTGCCCCACAAACCAAAGCGCAACGAGAAACACAACGAGCATCTGCAGGAACACCTAGCACATAAGCACCACGAATAATCTATGCAAACAGCACAATTAAACAACCTGCAAGGAGGAGGCTGGAATGGGAGGTGGGTTAAAACAGCACTCCCTCCGCTGACACTCTCCCAGAGGAGGAGGAGGAGGGCAGGCTTGCCTTCCCCAACTTCCTTGGTGCCCGCAAAGCCACGGCTGCCTGCTAACAGACTGCGCCTGAAGTACCCACCAGCAGAAACAATTTGTCATGTGTCAGATCAAATAAACTCTTATGAGACCACTGTACTCCCTGAAGCGGACGGCTGCCAAACTCCAAAGAAGAAATCCAAGAAACCTAGCTGGCCGGTGTCAGGCCCAAGTGCTTACGAAGATCAGCGCACTTTTCATTTTTAAAACACATGAGTACAACGCAATCTGCTCCTGTGCAGCACTCCCACGCGAGGCAGCTATCAACAATATCCATTATTAAAAAAGAATTTGGGGTTTAAATTATCACGCTGGGCTGAAGCTCCTCATAGTCCAGAAACTTCACATTCCTCATCCAGCGGCGCAGCATCCTGCTCATCCAAGGGAAGCATTAGGGAAGCTAATGTTTGTCAAAGAGCCTGGGTGCCGTAGCATGCCGCGATGGATTACCATCCGTCTGAGCAAGCGCTCCTCTCCTCCCTGCCAGCCTCGCACTCTCTCACTAGAAATTAATTCCCAAAAAACCAAATTACAGATACTTTTTTTCCCTTTTAAATAGTCCTAAAGCTTTTTTCTTTTGTTGTTCATTCCCAAACACTGTCCCAGCTTCCCACGGCCTGGGCTTGCGTCATTGCAGACCTTGTGTCGAGGCACCTTGCAGGTCCCCCATTTGCTGCGTGGTCCTGCAAGAACCGTTAAAGCACAGGCCCTGGGCTCTCTGGCGGGGCACGTCATTCCCTGTTATCCTGCTGGGCAGGGGCACAAGCCCCTAAACCTGCTCTGGGCACGTCTACAAGGTTTAATCATGCCAGCCAGTACCGTGAGGAACCCAAATCAGTCACCTGCTCCTGCAAAGACCAGGCTCAAGCGCTTACTGATCTGCACAGAGAGCAAATCCCTCAGCCCAGGGTCAGCCGCCAGCTCCAGATGTTCCAGATGCCAGTGTGCTTCACTGGGGTCAGCCAGCTGAGCCCCACCATGACCAGGAAAATTCCGTATACTCCGCCTTCCACAGAAGACGAATAACAGTCCCAGACAAGGTTGTCTGCCCGAGGTTCCCGAGGGGGAAGCTCGACCAGCCCACAGAGAAGGTTAGCTTATTACAGGGTGAGCGCCCACGGAAGAGGGGCAGAAGATCCAAAGGAAGGACGAGGAAGTAGGGGATACTGCCTAAAGTCACCAAAAAGCAACTGCCTGCCCCAAAATTCAGCATCAAAGCCTCAAGTGACACTATGTATCAAGAAAAAGAAGTGAGAAAAAGGAAAACCTGGCAGCCTAAAGCAAGGAACAGAGGCAGAACCGTTCCTTGGTGGCAGGCACAGGGCACTCCCCTTGGTATTGGTAGTACCAGCACAAAACTCAGCTGCGTGGGGTTCTTGCCAGAATTTATTTAAAGAGCATCTGATGCCTTGTGACAAGTTATATTTAGACATCATTTTATCTGTACCAGGACTCCTCTCCAGCCACAGGGACTGGGATCAAGCACAGGACACCGTCTCGCCAGCCTTACTTGGACAGGACTGTTGTTTCCTAGGAGCATCTCATCCAGCACGGAAACCACCATCAGCCGGTACGTGCACCAGGAGAGCTGTAAAGTATTCCTGGTGCTGTTTTCCAGCAAGGAGCAAAACGCAGGCTGTTACCGTAACACAGGAAGTGTTAAACCGAGATCTCATGGAGGAGGAGGTTAGCAGACACAACTCTGGCATTTACAGCGATGCTTTTCAGGCACTTACTGCTGCAGAGATGCCAGTCAACAGCCAGGTCCCCACAGCCTCTCCCAGGTTTGACACGCTCCGATTTCCACCCAACAGCCTTTGGACGGTGACCCACCCCAGGTCAGCTGGCGGTGAGCAGAGCCAGCACCCAGCACAGCCAGCCCTCACCCCCGGTCACCCTGCTGCCCAGGACCCATCTGCAGGCAGAGCTTTAGGCATCGATCCAGGACACAGCTTCAACTCATGTCTCTGAACGAGGGGGTCCTCCTCTGAAAAATTTACCTTTTTTTTCAGCTTTCAGACTTGGAGAGATTTCAGAGAGAAATCAAAGGGTTGCAGGGCTGCAGGAGTCCAGGGCGCACACACTGACTTCTTCAGTTTCTAAACAATGGAAAATTTCCCAAGCACTAAGAGAGAACAAAACCCACACGAGCCACCAGAAACCAGCCAGAACTCAATCGTGCTCCAGCCAGCAGTCCCCCTCCGCTCCTCAAGCACAAGCCCAAACAAAGGAGCCCATTTACATCATCACCGATGAATTTCTTTACCCCTAGAAAACTAGCACAAGTGCCGCACTTGCGAATGCTATTATGATTTCCAACAGCCTCCTGCTGACGTCGAACAGACCTTCCAAGCTCCTCTGCATGCATTTGGTACTTGATTACCCCACGCTCGCTGGAAGAAAAGGAGCGAAACGCACTCAAGAGCCACTTGCTTATTCCCAATTTAGGTACAACAACGTCAAATCCAACAACATCATTTTGACCTCCCAGCAACCTCCCTGCGCCAGCGCTGGCACACACCACACCCAGCCACCGGAGACAGGTGTTTCCCACCAAAGGAAGAACTTCACACCCAGCCCTTCGGTTCTGGAACCCTCACAAGGACCCATCCCATCATAATGCCTTAAACAACACAATATTCAAAATTAAGGCCAGGGCTTGCAGCAGAAACCAGCTCACCCACGGTTCCTGCTGGAAATTTTCCATAATTTAACAGTTTATTTCATGGGCGGGAAGAAATCAAGAAAATTAAGTCAGAATAAGAAGAAAAAACTCCCCTGAAGTAAGTGCACTAAAGCAGCAGTCGTGAGCAGGCCAAGTACATTTTATGGGCTATACATTTTCACTTCCACAGTCTTGGAAAAGAAAATGGAGTGACTTTGCTCTGTATGCATATTGTACACCATTTGTTATTGTCTGTCTATTGATGCTTACTTGAAAAACAAAATTTAATTAAACCCCACAGTACTGCATAGCCTGCCTTTGAAATATGCCCGCATTAGTGGATCATTACAGTAAATGAAATACAGCTTCATATCGTATTTTTCAAATAACATCCTAAAACATTTACAAATTAAATAATACTCCTGCAGAGAGAAATTAAGAGACACGGTGTTTAGCAAGGGCAAAGAGATGTTTACAGATGAAGTCTGAAATAAGACATGGAGGCAACGAGGCGGAGGTGCTGGAGGGCGATTCCTCGTCGAGACGGTTCTCTGCGTACCAGAAACTAGACGAAGAGCGAGCGTGCCAGCGCCAGGTGAGCGGAAAGGGCAGCGTCCCCAAGTCCCCAGGGAGGTTTCTGGGGCGTGCTGACACAGTCTGCCAAGCTGGGGAGGGGCCTGGGCTCCTCCGCAAGCAGGAGAGCTCAGCACACCTACGCATTCGGCCATCAGTCCTTTGGAAACCCAGCCCGAGCCGTACTGGCCAAGGGACGCAAACCCTCGCAACACGCTCATAGCAGTGAAAATTCGGATTCTCGGTGAGCTGAAAAGGGGATGCAGGATGGTGTTCTTGTGGCAGGATGAGAAATACACTGCTGATATTTACCGGGAGCGGAAAACAAAGGGAACTTTGGTTTCTCAGGGTAAGGAAAAGCACAAGCAGAGGTTAGTGAGTCATTGTTGGTCATAGCAGCACGCCTGATGTTGAGCAAAGCAAAGCAGCACGTCAAAAAGCAAGTGAATATTACATGAGCCTTATAGCTCAGGCCTGAAGAGATCCAAGATTTGTCTTTCCTTAATAGCATCTGGGGCGATGCCAAGTGTTCTTTGTCAAATTATTTACTCTGAGAGACCATTTTCACTGAACAAGCATAACGCGTTACCGCATCCTTCTCCACAAGAGCCTGGAAAAGGCTGTGCCCTGTGGGTCCTGCAGCCCCACCTCCATGGCGATGCACCCGCGGAGGTACCGACTGAAGCCAGAAGGCAACACCACCACCACCACCACCACCCCCCCCAAAGAAAAAGCTGAAGATGGCAGAGCTCACCCCGGCCTGAGCCCTGGAGAAAGGTGGGCTGTGCGCGCTGAGCATGCGCGGTGCTGGCAGGCAGGGCTTTCATGAGAAGCAGAGCATGCCAGCCTACGGCAGGCTGGAAAGGAAGAAGAAAACCTTCCAAGGGCACCTCTGGATCCATTTTATGGGAAGACGATAAACGATTCACAGCTGCTGCCCATGCCAGGGTTCAGCAACTGACAGCTAAACTCCCATGGGTCCCGCCGAGTTCTCATCACCGTGTGAATCTATTATTTAGAGGGAAAAACGTTCAGCCTGGCACATAATCATTGAAAGCTGTCAACTTCGAGCCTATGCTGGGGTTGCTCTGCGAAAAGGATCCTTCTCTGTGAATCAGGGACTCATCACCAACTTCGCGTCGCAATATTAAAACTAGCAGCTGCGGCAAGGGTGATCCATTATGCATCGCCTTACCGGTCCGACAACAATAATGAGCGCTGGGACCTCAAGACACTACACTGTACACAGCAAGGTTGGGCAAAAACCACCGGAATATAGAAAATGCAGCCCAGGATGCTTCTTAAAGGATAAATATGGTGGTAGGGAGGCACTGGGAGTGACACAAGAGAGCTGGCACACCGAGCACCCTTCCTGCACCGGGGAAGGAGACTCCAACAAGGCTGTGCGGGTCCAAACAGTCGAAGGTAAAGCAAGTGCAGCACTCACACCACCGAGGCAGCTGGCTCCGACCCGCTGCCATGCCCTCCTCACCCCGCACACCAAAGCCTCCATCAGGACCAACCCCTCGCGTCCGCTCGCCTGCACACCCCGCGCCCGCTCTCCCATCAGCGGGCAGCGTGAAAGCTGCCCGGCAGCACTCAGATCCAGGCTGGCTTTGTGCTTTGCAGGCTGTGGCAAAGCCTCCCTGGCACTTAAAAGCAGCACAACCGCCTCGCATAAAAGGTGACAATTGCCGAACCTCCCGCAGCCTTCCCAAGGTGAGAGCAATCTGTGCGCGCTGTCATCACCAGGAGCACGCTGAAACCGGGGCGGTTGGACTGCGGCGCGAGGTTAAAAACGACCGGGCTTCACATTCACGGGTATTTCAAGAAACGTGCTCATCTACAGCTCGCCGGGGCTCTTTTCCACCTCTGAACGTACTGAGAACGAGGTTTGAACATTTAAAACAGACCGGACTGTTACTCCTGGCTCGCCAGCGGAAATACAGGGAACGGGATGTCCGACAGGGAAGAAGGGGTACAGCCAAACACCCCTGAAAAGTGCCCTGCTTCTGCAGTTCAAGGTTAAACATCCCATTTGCACTAATTTCTGAGCCTGCCTCTCTCGAAAGCCGCACCAGGTAATTAGAATTATTATAACTATTATTAGACCATAATATTATTATAGCATTTTTGCTACACTTGACATCTGTTGGCTGATAGATTTAACTGGTACATAAGAAATAATTGCGCATAGATTTCTTGCAAATGAGCACCAACTCGGAAGACATTAAAGAGCCTTCTGCGTTGAAAAAGTTAATTTTATGGAAGTAGGCTTCAAATAAAAATTCTAAAATTAACAGTTAAACCTTTAAAAACTCTCATTAAAAAAACTATCTGAGTTTAAAGTAGGCAGCCGTTAAAAATACCCTGACTTTTCTTTCGACGCTTAAAGGCATAGACCTGGCCCGGTATCTCCTTCAGATCAACGTATACATCTTCTTCCCACCTGTTCCAGTGACCCAGAGGTTTCTAAACCATCCTCCCATCTTCCTTTTCCGCTCTCTGCAGCAGGCTTTTGAATTACTTGGGCAAAGAGTCTGACTGCACAGAGAACTAGTATAATCAGGACTCTTACAGCCTGCTCACTGAAAATCCTACAGAATTATCAGCAAACACACATCTAGAATAAAATACAGCTTCCTGTGGCCCACAAAGCCCAAAGGGCTTTGCAAACTGGACTCAGGATGCAATTTATCCACCTCCGAGATTCAGCTATAATCCAGAGTGGAGCACAATCTTTCTAACAGTATTTAAATACAGCACGCAGCCCCACCGGAGAGATATAAGGAAGAATCCAAGGGAAACCACTGGAATGCTTTAGGGAGGCTGAATTTTCTCCCCTGGAATTGAAATTCGGTCAGGGCAACCACCAGCCATGGACCAGTAAAGGAGAACACCAGGGCACAGCTTCTCCACCCTGTTGATGGTGTCCTTGAAGTACAGCCTGAGCCTCACCAGCCTTGAGAGGTGGAAGAGATGAAAACCAGAGGAAACCTCTGTGGCTGAATTCAGCTCGGGGGCAGGAGGAGCAAATTTCACCCCAGAGTTACACCACTGTGCAAAGAAAGATGGCATAGCAGGTGGAAGTGCACTTCAGAAAAGGAACAACCTCTCAACATTCCAAAAGCTGAACACAGCAGCTCAGTACTTACAGAACTCGGGCACTTAGAGCTGGTCCTGTTTGGGCAGTGACATTTTCTCCAGTTAAATGTATTTCAGCTGAGGTAACTCCTCTTCCTTAAGCTTAGTTTGTGCTGAGAAGGTGACCGGCAGAGCCCTGGTGGAATGAGGTATCCTGCAACTGCTCCCACAGCGACACACTATTCAGGGATAAAAATGAGTGTAATTAATATTTCCAGAGCAAGACTTTTTTTTTTTTTCCCCAGAGCAGAGCAACCACACAACAAATTTTGAATTGCTCGAGGAGAAAAATGTATTTTTACTACCTTAGTCACATACAAACAAGCCTAACTCTCCCTGAGGACAGACCTGCGGAGAAACAAAAGGAAGCAGGGCGCTACGGAAACAAATTCCCCCCATTGAATACCCCTCTGCTACCAAAGCAGGGCCAAGCAACGGCAGGATTGCCTCTGAGCAATGCTAGTCCAGAGAGAAGCCCCAGTTAAGTGAGCCTCATGAAAGCTCTTGAAAATCATCCCGATCTTCAGAAACAGGGCAGAAATTCCCCAGTACAGGCATCTGGCCATCACAACGGCTTTAAAACAGGCTTTTCACTCCGTCCATCCAACGCTCTCAGGCAAACCAGAGGAACTTGGACTAGGCGAGCTCACCTTAACAAGGCACAGTGCTCATTACTAAGAAAAAAACAAAACCCAAACAACAAAGCAACTCCCCCCCCCACACACTTTAGGGGTAGCTATGAACGATTCCCTGTCACAACGGGAGAAAACCTCACGTATGGGCCCCAGGAGCTCAGCCCAGGTCTGCTTCTATTCATCCTTTTCATTAATGGCCTGAACAATGAAAGAGAAAGTACTTTTATCAAACCTGAAAGGATGCCCAGCAGTTAAGAGCTGGAAGCACTCTGGAGGTCATGATCAGAATTGATAAACTGAAGAAAAGTTCCAAAAACACCCACGAATCAATAAAAACAAAAGCAAGGAAAACAAGAACCGCGCCTGGAAAGAGCAAAAACAGAGACTAAGCACACAAATGCAGCACGAGGGAAAGCTCTCTGGGCAGAAGTAACGCTGAAGAAAATCGGGGACTGGGATAAAAACGCAACCTGTGTCAGCGTTGGGACACCACGGCTCCAGCTGCAGAGAGCTACGCATCATTCCGGGATTAAGTAACACACAATTGCTAATTCTGGGACGGAAGGCTGTGCTCCGTGCTGGGTATCGCCCCCCAGAAAGGCACAGACAAACCTGTGGAGGGTCTGGGAAACAAGCGGAGTAGTCAGCGGCATAAAACGCGCAGCCCCTTGGCAGCTGCTGAAGGGTTTCTCCATCCCTGCTCCCCCCCAGGGTCAGCACGGGCTCTCTGCTGGCATTTAACAGCTGGTTACAGGGAGGGCAGCCATCTGCTGGGCCCCCCGTTCTCCGAACGCAAGAGACGCAGCAGCATGCTTAATTTGCCGCGCAGGCGAGTCGGACGAGGTACCAGGCTCTGAGACTGGGATTTCATCGAGTCCCAGAGGGAACCTGCCCCCAGTCCAGAGCTGCGCTAACACCCACCGCTGCCCAGGCTGGAGCTGAGTAGCTCTCGCCCGGCCTCAGGACAAAGGAACGGACAAGGAGGCTCTTCCAGCCCTGCATTTCATTTTAGCATCCTCCATCTGGCCACTCCTACACCGCTACAGCGGTGACATCTTAGAGCTAAATTAACAGCCTTCTCTCGCCCAAAATACAATAGAGCTCCTCATCCTGCCGAGAGGGCACCCACACAGCGACGCGCAACAAGCGCAGCCGTAACCGTTTCAATTCACGTCTTCATTACCCTTCCCCAACGAAGCCCTCCAGCTCAACGTGCCACCCAGCTACCTCGGGGGCGAAGAGGGCCTTCCCACACGCTGCAGGGCGAGGGATGCTGACCGGGGCTGCCTGTGGGGAAAGACGAGGCTTTCCTCCCCCGCCACCGGCCTGTGTGACAAGCTGCAGCCCCTAAGGGCCACCAGCCAGCTGAGCGGGCAAGCCCTCCCTACCCCCGGCAGAACGACGCGCGGCAATGACTGCTGGAAGCAAACGAAACCATTGAAAGAAGGTGTTGCGACGCGGGCGAGACGCCGTATGCACGCAGCTGCACCAAAGGCTGACCGAAGGCTCTGAGAGAAATCCATCAAGGGGGCAAGATCTACCAACGCAGGGTTTAACTTCCAGGAACATTTGAGAATTCCCAGTGAGCCGAGAGGATCTGGGGTTTCTTTGAGTCAGAGCTTTAGGAGCAAGCTGCCTCGTGAAGCGCAGCCAGAAGAGATTTGACAAAGCCTTCGTTAGCACGCGCCGTCTGGGCTGTTTCCCAGAAGATCCCCGGTGTTGTGTCATTTTTCACTTCAGGTGCTAAGAATATCTGCGTGCTAATAAAAAATAATAACTGGCTTGATAGGGAACTTACCAACAAAGCGCTCGACAAATCTTAATTAAAGCTGATTCACCTACTTCACAAGTGCAAGGTAAACGCTATTTCTCAGAGGGGAAAGCTGAGAGGTGAGAGCTGAGGTGGGTTATAAAAGCCCCAAAGGGAGTCAGTAGCAGAGGATTAGCACATAGAAAGGCTATTATCCCTAAATTTACCCCAATTTGCAACTGCCTTGCAAATTCCCAGGGTGTAGTTGTGCTTTCAGCCACACCTGCCCTGCTGGACCATGTCGGTATTTAGTCTTCCATTTCCTTGTCAAGTAAGAGCAGACAGAGGGTTTGGGGGTGCTGAGAGTTTTTCAGGTTGTTTTTTGCTCAGACTAAAGAAATTCTCAACTGCAAATAAGGAGAAGGTGGCAGCGGTAGCACCAGTGCTGGTCATCTCTTGCTTTAGGGGACAGTGTTATTGGTTCAAGGGCTGTTCTCACATCCCATCGGGAACTGCCAGTTTCCAGTTATTTCTTTAAAAGGATTACAGATTTCTACGCCTTCGAACCAAGTCATTACGTGGTCACACACCTGGCAGACCCCAAGAACTTGCAGATGGTGCTCTCATCTCCGTCAGCGGCACTTCTGCATTAAAGTTTCTGCGGCAGGATTTTGAATGATTCCACCACAGAAACACCCTGGAGCAGCTGAAAAACACCAACGTCATCCAGGCTGGTCATTGTAAATCACGGAATCTGCCGAGTTGGAAGGGTCCCCCCAGGCCCACCAGCCCAACCCCTGGCCCCACACAGGCCCAGCCCCATCACAGCAGATGGCTGAGAGCGTTGGCCAGACGCTGCCTGAACTCAGCCCAGCTCGGGGTGGTGACCACTGCCCTGGGGAGCCTGTGCCAGGGCCCCACCACCCTCTGGGGGAAGAACCTTCTCCTGATCCCCACCCTAACCCTCCCCTGGGGCAGCTCCAGGCCGTTCCCTGGAGTTCTGTCGCTGGGCCCCAGAGGGAGGAGATCAGCGCCTGCCCCTTGGCTCCCCCTCGGGAGGAAGCTGGAGGCCCCATGAGCTCTGCCCTCAGCCTCCTCTTCTCCAGGCTGAACCAGCCCAGGGCCTTCAGCCTCTCCTCACACACCTGCCCCTCCAGACCCTTCCCCACCTTTGTTGCCCTAACAGTTGTCTGTTTAAGGCAGAGTTTGTGGAAAGAAAGGGAGAAGGAAAGAAGTCCATCCCTTACTAGCGCTACTCCCAGAGCACAAATTCAAAAGCATCGCACAGAGCAGAAACACTGCGGTAGCACATTCGGTAACAGGGTGTGTCGGCAGCTTCTAACACCGCTGTAGAGACTTATCTGCACTTAAAAGGTTTCCTACCACTGCCCTACACTGGAGCAGCCTCCTCACAGACAGCTCTACCAACAGCAACGCCTGAGCAGATTACAGTCCTTTGGCAAGGAAATTAAACAGTATCAGCAAAGTCACACTTTCCGCCTGTACGCCGTATTTGTACTAGGTTAGTTCCATCAGCAAAACACTGTAAAATAAATAACTTGCCCCTAAGAAATTGTGTCTGCAGAACTTGGTGGTGTAAACCAAGGCCATCTTGAGAGGCGGGTAGTGTTGATTATTTGTCAAAGATTACTTCTAATGGGAGTGTTAGTCAACCACTGAAGTTAAACATTTTAAGGCAACATTCCAAACAGTGTTTATATACAAAATCCCATTTGCTCAGTTTTCGCTCCCTGGCTTTGTGCAACATGTAATTTCACTAGTTCTCCCGCGAGAGAGCCATATGCAAGCTTGTACCAAAATAATTAGTTTTAAAACTCTGGCCTCATGTTACTGAGCATACCCTGAAGAAAAACCCCCTTTAACGGCCCAGAACCACACCAAAGGCACCAGGACACTTCTGTGCCCCAACGGCCCAGGCACCAAGGGGGCCCAGCCAGCCCACCCTGTGCTCAGGGCTGGGTCCCAGCTGCTCCTGCTCCGCTGTATGTCGGACCCCCCAGTGCAGGGATCCCCCCTGCCCCGGCACCCTGCCCCTCTGCGGGTCAGGTGCCCACCACAGGGCCCCGGGGCTCGGCCACCCCTGGGACACAACAGCCCAGACAGCCGCCCTCAGCTCCCAGCCCGGCACCCCCGGGCCAGGGAACCCCCGCCCGCCCAGCAGCAGCGCGGGCCCTGCACCCTCAGGGCCGGGCAGGGCCCCCGCGGCGAGGAAGCAACGTGCCGGGCAGCGCCCCCGCCGCGGCAAGGCC
>VWZZ01006360.1:612891-627309 GCA_013399095.1 Psophia crepitans | reverse complement strand
TACCGACAGGAGGGGCCCGGGGGCGGCCCTGAGGGCCCGGCCACCCGGGTGCAGCCAGGGAAGGGGCCCCGGGCCCGTGGGTCGAGCGGGCCTTGAGCCCCCGCCGGGTGGGTGCTGGGGAGAGGAGGTGACCTTGGCCTGAGCCAGCTCCTCCTTCCTGCCGCTGGCAGTTTCAGCACACACCCCCCCTTTGTTTTTCACACCTTTTGAGGGAGGGAGCGAAGTTTCAGGTCCATACAGGGGTGTTAATTCACAGCCTCGGCACCTGAGGTCCCCCGGCCTGCGCTGAGGAAGAGGTGAGGAAGTCGGGCTGGAAGGCGCAGGGCCGGGCTGCGGCTGAGGAGCAGCTGACGCACTAAGGATGCCCATGGGCTCCACTGCGCACCAGCCAAAACCAGCCTGCCAGCCTCCAAATTAAACCTGCAGTGCTTAATTATCCAGCGAAGGATGCTCAGCGACTGCAGGCGGCACAGTGTAAGGGGACTGCGTGCCCGCGCTGTCCCCTGGGCCCTGCTCACCCGTGCACTGAGCTTTGCTGCTGCCGCACGTTGCTGCTGGCACCCACAAAGACCCTGGAGGCAGCAGACTGACTGCAGGCAAATCCTAGCTTTCATTTCCAGTAAATGGAATGGTTTCAGTCCTCCCAGGTTGGATAGAAGAACCTCAAAATCGGAATCCAAAAGCAAAACCCACAAAGCCCGCCAGGAGTGTCCACAGATTTATTGGGGTTTAATGGCATGATTTTTTCAGGCAGCTATGTGATTTCTGGCAAGGTGTAACTCCTGGCCTTCCGATGTGTGAAAGCCCTGCCGTACTCCAGCCTCTTCCCCTTTGGGGCTCTGGGCGTTCTCAGAGCAGCGTTGCCACCAGCTCAGGATGGGGCTCATCCACCCGTCTCTGCCCAAACCCCACCGCAGTCTTTCCTGTGGGGCAGGAGAGCTGGATCCAGCTCTTCCCCCTGTTTCTGCCGGGTGGAACAGCACTAACAGGATGATCAGCCATCTCCCTGCAACCGCGGTGAGCCCCCTCTCACCAGCACAGCAGAAGGAGCCACAAAACCCCTCTGTGCAGCCAAACCCAAAGCCGGCGGCCGGGCAGGGCTGGCCTCTCCTCTGCTTGCAGCCCAAGAGCCAAACGTCGGCTGGGGCGCAGGGAAAAGGAGCTTCTCCCCGGCCGCAGCCTCACAGCCCCGCGCAGGCCCCAGGCGGTTGGGGAAGTCTTGCTGAGATGCTTCGTCCTCGCAGAGAGGAGCGCTGCCGCATCCTCGGGCGATACCAGCCTAATCCTGCCGCCTGAAAGCTCGCACATCAAAGAGACGAGAAAGCACGCTCTGCATGTCTTATCTTTTGCATTTTGAGTTCTTCCGTTTGATCTGATGGGATGGAGGGTTTTTTTCCAAAGGTATTGGAGAAGATGGGTGTGAAAGAGTAATTTAGGGCTGGGAGTAATTTTTCATCAATGTACTTAAAGACAATCGCAGCACTAGGAGGGAGGTCTAATTGTGGAGTTGTGTAATTAGTTTTTATGTCGCTGCAATTATTCTGTTGGCTACATATAAAGAACATAGCAAAATGCAGCACTTAATTTTAAATCAAGACTTGATTCTCTTTTAGTAGGTAATTGATGTTGATCACATCACTTAGCAGCGACTATAAAATCTGCTATTTAGATTGTAAAAGGATGGAGAAAAGAACTAAGCGGATAGGTAATTGATGGATCGAGGGCTGCATTGGTGGGAGGCAGCATTAATCCATCAGACTTCAGTTGTCTTTGTTTCCGGCCACTCCTGGGCATCGTTAGCGGCCCAGAGCATTAACGAGCGCAGAGCCGCTGATCCCCGGGGCAGCATCACGCCGCGGTAAACAGCCGCTCTGCCCGTGGACAGCAGCACCAACAGATGAATTTGCACTTAATGCAATTGACTCTTGTGTTTAAAGACCTTCTTTTAAGGGCAAGCTTTGCTCAGGGCAGCTGGGCTTCGAGCGCAGGGTGGGATTCGGGGCTGAATCACCCTGAGCTGAGCCTCCTGCCCACGGGTCTCTCCCCTGCAGAGACCCCCAGGCGCCGTGGCCCAGCTCCCGTGGGGTGTCTGCAAGCTCAGAGTCGCTGGCACCCCCAAAAACCTGCCACGGGGACCTCAGCCTTCCCTTATCAATAGCACTCAGCTGTTCCAAAGAGGAAGGCGGAAACGCTGAGGCTGCAGCAATGGGTTATCCCCTGCAAAACAGTGCTGCTGTCTTCTCAGTCAACAGCTTTGCACGTTTAACAGTGAACTACGCTCAGGGGCTGGGAAAGTTGGGCCAGTCCTACGCCTACGTGGCAGCAAAGTAACAGGGAGAGCTTGGTTCCCCCATGCAGGATGATACAAAACAAGCTTGACACCACATTGTCACGATAAAGTCGATAAAACTTCTCCTTGCCTTCATGACTGGCCCTAATTACTTGATTTCAGGGAATATTTGCTGCTTCCCGGGCAGGAGCTGGAGGTGAGATAGAGTCATCACTGCAGGGATGGTTCTGGGGTGACTCGGGCCATCAGAAATTCTGATTTTCTGCCAGGAAAGGTGTGTGGTTTGTGCCTGGGACCGCCGCATGCTCGGCTGCAGCCATCTCCCCTCTGCGGGGCCGATCGGCTTCTCCAGCAGCTCAGCCGTGGTGCAACTGCGCCAAGTCATTGTGATCCCCCTTTCCCTGGGGATGCTCTTGCATCCAGGGGAGCCTTTTCTGGGGCCGAGGCAGGCTGGGGAGGAGGACGATGAGGGATGAAGGGTGTCGTTTGCCCAGATAATAAACGAACTCCGCAGGCTGCAGTCATTAGGTCGAGTTTCCAGGTGGCAGGTCTGGACTCTGCACTCCACGCTCGCCCCAAAACAGATGGAGTTGTGGCTGCACGGTCACGGGGAAGAGGACTGTTGCCTGAAATACCTTTCCCCGCTGGCCTTTCCTCCTTTGCTCGCACTCAGCCTTTTGTGTCATGATGTAGCTCCAAAAAATTAGATGAAATTCAGGCTCCAGTGGGTGTATTGTTTAACGACGACCTGCAGCTCCAGCGCCGTGCTGCATTGCCTCCCAGCCTGCCCCGGGCCGCCTCGCCGCTGCCAGAGAGCTGGCGGCAGCCGCTTTCCATGCTGAGATGATGAAATGCAGCTTTGCAACTCAAGAAGCGAGCCACGACCCAGTTTGAGTCCAGAGCAGACGATTTTTGCAGTGCAGGTGCATCCAGAGAGGACAGAGGTGAACCCCAGGCATGAGATGGGGTGGAATCACAGCTGCAGAGTTACCCCGCTTGCTTTTAAAAATGCCTTTTCTCACCCATTTTGTGTGCTGGGGCGCAGGGGCTTCTGCAGGACCCATTCTGCCGTGGCAGCATCAGCCTTTCCGAATTGGATCAGATGGGTCCCACTTGCAGCCTCTCATCACCACCAGCCCAAAGACTATTTCATCTGCTGTCAAAAATACCAAAGATGACCCATTCCGAGGGCTTTTGGGGTCAATCCCTCAGAGCAGTAAATGGATGCTGAGGGGCCGTCCCCGCTCCCGGGAGGCTCTGCCAGCGGGGCCAGAGCACCAGGGTTTCCGGGTGAGCTGCTGCTGGCGTGGCGGCACAGCTCGGGGCCAGGATCCCGGCGGGTATCAGTCTGCGATGACTCTTCTCGCTCCGGATCATATTGGTGGGATGGCTCAGCCCTCGTGGGAGCCTGGCGGCTTCAGGCAGGGGAGCGAGGGAAGGCTCTGCCTTGGCTGGAGAGCCCAGCAATGCCACATGACTCCAGCATTTCATTACAGGTTATTAACGCCGCCGTTCATCACCGCCAAGTGGTTGCCGCACGCGGGCTTCCCACCGGGCTTCCCTCACTCCCGTTTGATATTGGGTTTGGGTTAAATTAAATAAGGTGGCAACGGTGATCAATTCAAAGCTGCTTTCCTAGGAAGCCATGCACAAATGATTTAGAGAAGAGACTGAAGCCCGTAGCGAGGGGAGAGGGCCCTGGCCGCATCCCACACCGCCACCTCTTCTTCGCTGCATTTGAAGCATCCCCACACCACAGTGCACGCGCGTTCGGGAGCAAGTGCAGGGACGATTAATAAACCACTTCCCATCAGGTGGAAAGAAGGAGACCATAAATCTGAACAGTGTCGCACACTTAAAGGAGCGGGGACGGTTATGAGCCGTTATTCCCTGCAGAAATGGGCTTTAAATCCTCAATCACCAATGCCCAGCGCTGGATGCTCTGAAGTTGCCCAGCAAAGCCTTTGCAGCTCCGTTCTGCCACGGTGCCAGCGACTGACCCCGACGCTCGTTAGCTGGACATATTTATCACGTTCTGCTGCTGCTCGGGGCACCTACCAGCATCCGGGATCTTCTGTTTTCTAAACAGCCCTGTAAAACACCAAAGAGACCAAACGTGATTTGTTTGTTGGGGTTTTTTAGGGTCTCAGCTCTGTATCCCCAGGCCATGGGGTTTGGGAAAACAGAGGATGGCAGGGCACGGGGTGCTGCGCAGCAAGGACCCGCTGGCCCATCCGTCCCGGCAGCGTGGCTGGGGAAATGAAGATGTTATCGAGCAGCAGCGCGGCATGGTAATTGAAAGCCTTTTTGCTGCTGGAAACCCTCGAGGCTGCCAGTCTCCTGGCTGAGCTGCCGCTTACCGACACTTTCATTTCCTCTCTGTTTCGCCTAAACTTTCCATCGGATTCCTCATCCATCTGAACTGCGATGATAAATATGGAAATAAAGAGGCATTTACAGCCCCTCTCTTGGGTTGGTTTTGTATATAAATAAGCCGTGTTCACAGCACCCTCCTCTCTGCAGCTGCTGGCCCGGGAGCGGCAGGATCTGAAGCTGAAGCTTTTGGGGAAACTGGGTGGCGAAGGGCAGTGGGTGCTGCCAGCCACATCTCCAGGTCACTGTGGGGAGAAAACATCTGCAAATGGGATGGGACAAGTAAGGGCCATGGGGTTTTTCATGCAGAAGTAGAAGGGAAAAAGCAACAGCTGAAGAGCTGAAGGTGTGAAGTATGAAGAAAGGCTTTAATTTTCACAAAATCTCTTAACAGATTAATCACGGGGAGACTTCTATACAGAGATGTCCCTCTCAATATCACCTCAAGATCATCCAAGATGGTAATAACTGCTTGGCAGGGGAGTAGGAGGGGCGAGGTGGGACAGGCTGAAGCCGTGGGCTTGTCTCCAGGGAGAAGAGATCAGCCCACAGCAGCAAGGAGCCAACGCAGGGATGAGCAGTGACGAAGAGCCCTGGACTCCGCAGCAGAGGAGCCACAGTGGGCACTGGGTGGCAAAGGACCATGCCTCAGTGCCTGCTGGCTCTCTGGAGACTGCAAAGGCTGGAAAAACCTGCCTGCGTGTCTGAAACACGGGTTTAGGGGGTTACAGAACAGACTCTAACATCTTCCCTTCCCCCTCCTCGCCGCTGACACTGCTGCTGTGGTCCTTCCCTTGTGCCCTGCCGTGGTTTAGCATGGCTGGCAGCTGAAACAACCACGCAGCCCCCACACAGTGGGGTGGGGAGAGAACTGGGGGGAAAAGTATAACTCGTGGGTTGAGATAAAGACAGTTTAAAAGGGCAGAAAAGGAAGAGAAGAAGCATAATAATAACGTACAAAACAAGTGATGCACAGCACTTGATACCCAGCTAGTTCCTGAGCTGCAGTTGTGCCCTTGGCCAACTCCCCCCCGTGATATACTGAGCATGATGTCATACGGTATGGAATATCCTGATGGTATAGAAGATCCCTATGGTATGGAATATCCCTCTGACCAGCTGTCCTGGCCGTGCCCCTTCCCAGCTTCTTGTGCACAAGACCGGTGGGGCAGTATGAGAAGCTGAAAAGTCATAGAAACGTCGAATCCCAGACTGGTTTGGGTTGGAAGGGACCTCCCAGCCCACCCAGTGCCACCCCCTGCCATGGGCAGGGACACCCCCCACCAGCCCAGGCTGCCCAAAGCCCCATCCAACCTGGCCTTGGGCACTGCCAGGGATCCAGGGGCAGCCACAGCTTCTCGGAGCACCCTGTGCCAGGGCCTCAGCACCCTCCCCGGGAAGTCCTTGATTTGGTGTAAACATCGCCTAGCAACAACTAAAATACTACTGTGTTATCCACGTTATTTTCACCCTAAATCCAAAACACAGCACTATTCCTGCTACTAGGAAGAAAATTAACTCTATCCCAGCCGAAACCAGGACACCTCCAAAGAGCTGGGGTGTGTAAAAACATCCTGGACGCAGAGGGAAGCACGACCGGGACAGCAGCTGAGCTCCCAGCCCCGCACCATGGGGTAGGAGGCCCTGGACACCTTTGGGATGCCAGCTGAGAAGGCTTTGACGTGGGCTGTGGCTCCAGAAAGCCACCTGGATTCTCTGCAGCACCCTTCTGTCCTGCTAGTCCTGACCATGGCCTGATCTACCCCCTGATCCTCACCTAATGCTCTCCTCAGGCTTCACCCATTCTGCCTTAATCCCGTCTGCTTCCCTTCACCAGCAACGCTACCTTCATCCCCAGCCGAGGTCTCCTTCTTTCCCGTGACATTCCTGCAGACCTCAGATTTTCCCATCATCTGGAGAGCGAACATAATACCTACAAACCCAGCTGCCTTCCTGAAGCGGTTACCTGCTTTCCTCACGGGAGGAAAAGAGAAAAAATTAGTATGCGGCTTCTTCCTCGAGAAATCAATGTGATCTCAACTCACTGTGAAGTTCCCTGACTGTTAGAGATGCTGCACTAGTAAAAACTAATCCTCTGAGGAGAAATGGGGGGGTGGGAGGGGGAAGAAAAATAGATTCCAGTGACGAGACGAGGCTAAAATGGTGCGGAGGGCTGAATTCCTGCCAGCGCGGGAGCTTGGTTGGAAGTCCCACAGCAGAGAGGGCCGGGGAGTGGATTCAGTCCGGCTGTTTCTCACCCAGTGAAGGATCAGCTGTAATTGTTAATTCTAAATAAAGCTCTTGGGGGGGGGGGGAAATGGAATAAAGAGTTTCCTTTGGGGAAAAAAAAAAAAAAAAAGACATTTCAGCTAAATTAGAATTTTTGGGTTTGGGAAAAAGGGGGGTAAAACATTGAAAATTTTGAAACAACCCATTTCAGCATTTTTGGGATGAAAAGGGATATATTTTTGTAGTGAAATGCATCATCAATTCAAATGTGTTTTATCTTACAGTCTGAAGAGCAAAAATAGTTTTCAAATCAAAGCAAAAATGATATTTTTAGGCTTTCTCTTTAAAAAAGCCTATCTGGGGGTTTCTGTCCTAATTAAGAATGAATTTTTCCTTCCTTTTTTTTTTAATGGAATAAGCTGTTTCTAGTTAGCTCTGCTCTAAAACACCGGGCTGGGGCTCTTCTTGGTGTGTCCCCTCACCTCTACCCACCAGGACCCCAGGATTCCCGGGCAGCACTTACACCACCCTACTCCCTGCGCCAGCACCCGCTAAAAATCCCCTGGGGCTCAAGTCAGGCTTTACAAAACCTCACAGAATTAAAGCAGCACCAGCAAAATGGCCCTCAGAGTAACTGGGGTTTATCGTCATAGTGTGATTTAGAGCAAGTAGAGATCCCAACAGCCCACTTGCATGCTCTGGTCCATGGTGTGCAGGCCCACCTCCAGGTCTCCTCCATGTCATTAATCCCAAACCCAGCTGCTTGTCCCACAGGGCTTCTTCCTGGCCAAAAAGGGACCTGGCGGGCAGTGAAAGGAACGTGATCTGCTTTGGTTAGTCTCCCTGCACGTGTAAATCCCTAAAGGGAAGAGGGTCTGGGCGAGCGGAGCGAGTTGTGATGCTCGTGCTCAGGGACAAGGCAGCTACTTCACCACTTGTGAAGAACCAAGAGAGACCCTGCGGCTCGACGCCGTGACCTGCCGCAGAGGTGGCGTGTGGCCCGGGGGTCCCCCTCCAGAGGATTAGCAGGTCACATAGCGCAGAGAGGGGCTTAGGATCTGCCAGGGGAAAGGCACTGAGCCCAGAGACTGCGGTTTGCAGTCTGTCTGCCGGATGGGAGCACTGAAGGAGGGAGAGAAATGGGAAAAAAGATAAATAAATGGGGTTGAACAGGAGCTGAAGGGGACACCAGGGAAAGAGACTCGGCCCGGGGGGAGCTCGGCAGGAGGACGGGAGGGGTGGGAGGAGGGGAAGGGAGCAGAGCTCCAGGGCTCTGCCAGAGACGAGAGGGAAAAAGGAAATTGCTCTGCAGCAGCTTCTGCTGAGAACAGAGGGGAACCGCTCAGGCTCCTCGTGCTGCCCGAGCACGATTTGAACAACAGAAAGACCCGGCTCTGGCAGCGCGATGAAACCCGGGCAGGCCTGGAGGGAGGGCGGCGGGGGGCTGGAGGGCAGGCAGGGCACGCTCCTGCCCAGCCCAGCACCGACCGACACCGCACTTGGTGCTGGGGCGGCTGACTGCAGTTTATATAACCTTTCTCGATTGCTCTTTCCTCTGGGCCAAGGGAGGTTGCTCTCTAGCTCCACAGCCTGAGCGGCATTTCCCTGGCTGCCCGGAGGGACGTGTCCAGCCACAGCCTCAGAGAGCTCAGTCACAGAGCTCGGCCCACTGCCGTCCCCGGGGACTCTGCTCCGGGGAGAGCTGTCACCCCAGGAGACAGCGCAGCCACCGATCTGTCCGGACAGACAAATACCAAGCCCCGGTGGGAGGCTGGGGGGCTGCAGAGGCACGGTTGGATCATGGCTGCTTCTAGCAGGGAGCAACTGGTGGGTGAAGCCTGGAGCTCCCACTCGCACGCAGGAGCGGCAAGCCTCGCATTAACCCAGCCCTGCATCTGCGTCGCTGAATCCCACGGCAGGCCAGCTGCCTCCCACCGGGACCCAGGGAGGTCCGCAGAGGAGCAGGGTTAGTACAGAGATTTACAGGTTGTGTGCGCACAAGGCGCTGGGCCCAGCAGGCAGAGGAAGGTCTGAGCGCAGCCGGGTGCTGCTTACGGGGTCCGCCGGCAGACCCAGGTACAGCTTGCGATGACCCAGGTCCAGAGCCCACGCAGGAGCAGGAGGAGATGAGGCAAGGACAGGGCTGAAGGCATAGCTCCCACACAGCTCCAACGTTCATCTAGAAAATAGAGCCAGAGACATGGCTACAGTGTACGTCTGAGGGTCCATCCCGGAGCAGGGCCGGGGGAGCGCTGGAGCCAGGCACTCCTGCAGCATCATGCATGAGAGGAGTGAAGCTCCAGGGCTGCGATTAAGTGGGGCTCCTCTCCTGGGGGTGTAGGGGTCAGGAGAGGCTGGTTGGGGCCATTAAGGGCCAATCCAAGCTGCGTGATAACCCTGGGCAAACAGAAACTACCCAGCAAGTGAGCGCAGCTACGGCAGCCTGGCCTGCGCCAAGCGTTGCGCGCTTTGGAGGCAGCAGCAAAGGCTGAAGAGGAGCACAGGCCCATAGGAGCCCAGGCCACTGCTGATGCCCTCTCCTGGGGACACAGGCTGGTTTGGGTGGGAAGGGACCTCACAACCCACCCAGTGCCACTCCCTGCCATGGGCAGGGACACCCCTCCCCAGCCCAGGCTGCCCAAAGCCCCATCCAGCCTGGCCTTGGGCACTGCCAGGGAGCCAGGGGCAGCCACAGCTTCTCGGGGCACCCTGTGCCAGGGCCTCAGCACCCTCCCAGGGAAGGATTGCTGCCTCCCAGCTCAGCTCCAGCTCCCCTCCTGCAGCTTCAGGCCCTTCCCCTTGGCCTGGCCCTCCCTGCCCTGCAACCAGCCCCTCTCCAGCTTTCCTGCAGCCCCTGCAGGCACTGGGAGGGGCTCCAAGGGCTCCCCGCAGCCTTCTCTGCTCCAGGCTGGACAAGCCCAACTCCCTCAGCCTGTCTCCAAAGCAGAGGGGCTCCAGCCCTCGCATCATCTCCGGGGCCTCCTCTGGCCTCGCTCCAGCAGCTCCGTGTCCTTCCTGCCCTGGGGCCCCCCGAGCTGGAGGCAGCACTGCAGGGGGGTCTCAGCAGAGCGGGGCAGAGGGGCAGAATCCCCTCCCTGGCCCTGCTGCCCACACTGGGTTTGGTGCAGCCCAGGACACGGGTGGCTCTCTGGGCTGCCAGCACACACTGCCGGCTCATGGTGAGCTTTTTATCACCCAGCACCCCCAAGTCCTTCTCCTTGGGGCTGCTCTGCATCCATTCTATACCCAGCCCGGGGTTGTGCTTGGGACTGTGTGATGATGAGGCAGCGTGTGGGGCTGGAGCTTCCCCTCCAGTGGGGTCAAGCTGAGCTGTGGCTGTCGGCTGTGGGTCACGCCGTGGGTGGCCAGGCTGCGTCCTCGTGAGGACAGAGGCAGCGGGAAGGATGCAGAGGGGGTGACGCACCACACTGGGGCTTTACACACCAAACTCAAAATGAACTCTATTTTTTTTTAAAAAAACATACCGAAGAAGAGTGATTTTTCTGTTTTTGTTATTATTTTAAAGCTGTAAATTATTGAAAGTCTTCTCATCACCCTCCCAAACCACTCTCAGGCAAGCAAAAGACAGTTCTAAATCTGACAGCACTTTGCAACAGAACGAGCTGGGTGCGTTTCGCTCATGATTCGCCCCTGGCTCCCTTTAGCCATCTCTTAAACTACTTCACCGCTCGGTCTGATTAGCAGCATCTCCTCGGGGGCAGAGGCGGCCCTGGAAGAGCCGGAGGTGTTGCAGGTCAAGATTAAAGTGCTCTGCATGCCATTAACTGTCAAAACTGTAACTAGCTTAAATCGGTGCAATTAGATGGCTCACAGGTTACAGGCGCAACGGCTGCAGCTTTTCATACCGCGTGCTGGGTGCTTAAAGCACAGCCTTGACACTACAGGGATGTGATTAACAGCAAGCGTTGGGGGCCGAGACCTGGCAGAGGAGCTCGCAAGCAGGGGTAAGTCCACAGCTTCTTCTGGGGTTGGGCACCCCAGGTTTGGGGGAAGCGCTCTGAGCGTTGGCAGGGCCAGCTCAGCTTTTGGGCCTGTGGTGCCATCTCGTGACGATGGGAAGTGGAAATTGCAGGGTCCCCGCTGGAGCCAGGTGAAGTGCATGGCTCTTGTTCAGCTGCATGGAAAAGCCAGAAGCACTCCAGTTTAACGAGTCAGGGGCTAGGAGAAAATTTGACTCTGATAGAAAAATTCCATCCTTGCTTTGAGAGAGTGAAAATGATCCATTCCAATCATATTTCTCACTTTAATTCAATTATCTGACTAAGAAATCAATTTCCTCCAGGCTGAAGAACCTGACTTGTGTATCCCCTCGGGTGCTGAGGGCTCATTTTCCCTCTCAGCACGGACGGGCCTCTGGTTCAGAGCGCCATATCCAAGCAGTAAAGGTACTTTTCTTCCCAGATTGAAGCTGGAGAGTTCAGCAAAATCAACTTTGCCATGAGCACCCACGCCGACCTCAGTGCTGAGAGGCACGCGTAGGGGTGCGGAGAAGCAGGGCAGGAAACACAGGATCTGTGAAGCTGGGAAGAAAAATGAAATCAAGTGCCAGCTAAGGGGAACCAGAGCGCAGGCGAGCGGGCTCTCTGCTTACCCCGATACTGCGCTTCAGACCCACGAGGAAGGAAGGGGCAGCTCAGAAACGGCTGTGGGCTGCTGACAGCAAAAAGCCTGCCCCAAAATTCTTCTTTTAAGAGGAAATCCTTCCCTGGGAGGGTGCTGAGGTCCTGGCACAGGGTGCCCCGAGAAGCTGTGGCTGCCCCTGGCTCCCTGGCAGTGCCCAAGGCCAGGCTGGATGGGGCTTTGGGCAGCCTGGGCTGGTGGGGGGTGTCCCTGCCCATGGCAGGGGGTGGCACTGGGTGGGCTGGGAGGTCCCTTCCAACGATTCTATGAAACAAGCAGACTAAAGGTGTAGTCCTACCAAATCCCTCGCTGGGGGAGAGACACAGCTACAGCTTCCCCAGCTCCATCAGGTGCCATAACAGCGGCCCAGTGCTTGGCATCCATGGCCAGGACGGTGGAGGTATAAACCCTCTCACCTGGGATCCGACCAAAGGAATTTTTTCATCGGGGCTGTGTGGCCCAGTGAGACATTTCAAATGCCTCTGGGGAAAGGCTGGGATCCCTCCTCCAAGCTCCTCCTCTCGCTTAGGCTCTGGGAGCTTGGGGATGCCATGGAGACTCAGCTGGAGCTGTCTCTTGCCTCAGGCAATCATCTGCTCCTATCCCTATCTTCTTCAGATGCTTCTTAGTCTGTTTTGTTGGGTTTTTTTTTGCCCAGGGTGCGCAGCTGTCCTCCCTGGATGCAGGGCTGATCATGCAGGCTGTGATGTGTGGGGCGCTCCTCCCCGACGCAGCCTGTCCCTGCCTCGCCCCACGAAATGCTGGGCTTGTCTGCCCAGGCCAGCGTGAGGGGACAGGCTGGTGCTGAGCGGTGCGAAGCGTTAGGTGCTTTCCCCCCTAGAGATAAAGCTGCTGAAGGACAGCAGCTTCCTGGCTGTGCTCCAGCACAGAAGATCCGAGGCTGATGAAAAGTTGCTGTGGTGGAGGGACAGGTAGTAGCAAACACAGAGGGCTCTTCATGGGTTTGTTCTGGAGGTCTGACAGCCTGTGGCTGCGGGCATGCACCCACAGACGGGGACGGCTGACGAGCTCTGCCAAGACCCGGAGCAGGCTGCCTACGCCATGGCGCCAGTTCGGAAGCTGTATAACACATTAGCTCAGCTTGGGGCCCAAATTAATATGCCTTGCCTGTTATAATGTTTTCAGCAGGACCAGGGAGATACTTCAAAAGCTTTCTGAATGCCAGCTACCACAACTCAGCGACTCGCAGTGCCAGGACCAGCCTCTCACTTCCCAGCACATATTTCCTGTGTTCCTGCATGGCTTTGTCCTCTGGTGGCTGCACCTGGAGCTCATGCAGTGAGGGGGGGCTCAGACAAATGTTTGCACCTTGTTTGTGAACTTTGGATAAAAGGTGTCGCACCAGGTCAAACACAATGGCTCTGCCCTGGGTATCAGGCAAAGCCCTCTTCTGCCACAGCCTCCTGGTGAACGTGCTCGCTACACCCGCTGCGTCCCTCCGAGGGGATGGGGAAAGGCTCTGAAGCAGGCTGAGCCCAGCCATGCCGTGCTGGAAGTTGGTGCTGCGGCAGCCTGGCCAGCCGCCGGTCTGCAGAGCTGAGTACAACCACACCGTGACTGGAAACAGCACCTGGCTGGGCAACGGGTGCTCCTGCCTGACCTCCTGCCTGCTCCCAGGCCTGGGGATGGCGGATACGGGCAGCTGCCCGAAGCAGCACCCCAGCAGTGTCCACAGCACTGGTCTGACTATCCCAGAGCTGGTTTCATGGGGGTTCCGCCTGCTTAGCCGTGATGGCCTTGCCCCTCTCCCAGGCCATAGCTGATGTCAGCAAACATCGCGTGGTTCTTGATACTGAGATCCCTGCCTGGCCTGTTGTTCATCTTAGCTCGGTGGAAGCCAAGCACATCCTCCTTCTCACCTGCAAGTGCCATCTTGGGGACTGAAGGGACTGAAACGCTTTGTCTCAAGCCAGATTAGAGACAGACGTTACCACAAAACACCAGCACAGCTCTTCAGAAGGGCTCCTCCCGGCCAGCCGCAGCCTCCCCTGAACGCCCTGCATCCCAGCGCAGCCCTGCAGTTCGTGTTCAAAGCAGCACAACAGGCTCCAGAAGCCTGTTTAACCCCTGTCGAGTGAACGCTCAGTTACAGAATAAAGGAGGGATCACAGAGATTTAGCTCCCATAAATTCGCGAGACGGGTTAAGTCAGGACACGTAGCGCTCTCTGCCTGCACAGCTCATCTGCTCGAGGGACCTGCAGTAGCGTGAAGCTGAAATGCTTCAAAAATATGTGTGCTACTGGCCTGGGATGGGACAGACTGATGTCTGGAGCATCGGCAACAGCAAGAGCGATGCTTTACTGCTATCCTCAGCTCCTAAACCACCCGTGCCCGGGGACTCGCTCCCTGCCACGGGTCACCGGCTCTTCCCCAGCTCTAGCGCTGCAGGCTCAGTGCTTGGATTCTTCGGTACCTATCGGACCGTGGTTCAACAGCATCTGTGCTGCACGGACAGTACCTGGAGCAAAAGAAAGAGCAACGCTGTGGGACAGGGAAGAAAACTCAGAGTATGGCTGCCAGAGGAGCCCTGCCAACGCGCTGTGCCGGCCGGTCCTGCTCCCCTCGGCCACCACGGCCGCACGCACCGTGGCTGCGACGTCCAGCCGGGCACAGAGCAGCTCTGGGGCATGAGCTGGGCTCTGCTGAAAAGCGCTTTTATAACCTGAATTGTCTGTCGTGGCTGGGGCCGGAGATGGTGCCACACTGTTTATTCCTGCAAGCCCCGCATGACGAGATACAAGCCAGTACTCCACACCGGCGTTTGTTCCGGCCCCGGACAGAGGAGGCGCAGGCCCACGCCGCTTTCGCTGCCTGCTCTCCTCTTTCACAAGATCATTGAGTTTATTTTTACCCACCCTGCCCG
>VWZZ01006360.1:577491-605683 GCA_013399095.1 Psophia crepitans | reverse complement strand
TGCGGTGCGCGGCCTGCGCCGGGCCGGGCCGTGCTCCGTGCGCTGCGGGGCAGCGGCGGGCCGGGTGTCCCCTCCCCTGGCCCCACCGTGGGCAGTGGCCTGCTGAGGGCAGGGAGGCGGGCTTGTTCTCGGGTCCTCGGCGTTTCGGCACGTAAAACGTGTTTTCAGGGATGACCCCAACTAAAAGCACGCATCTCCCGCCGACTGAAACTTCACCGAGCGCCCTGCCAGCGTCTCTGGTTCTAGTTGAGGCCTCAGAGTCGGCATCTTTCCTCCCCAACCCCCCAAAACGTCCCCTCCGAAGCTAAACACCATGTCAGTAATGTGCGTGCCTTCGTAACGTCTCTGAAGGCCGTTAGTCTCAAAAAGTGCTGGTTTTGATGTTTATCTGGCATTAAGAATTAATGAATTGAGCATTAACAATACTGGCAGTGGGAAGCGTCTGTTTGGCTCCTCTTTCTACTCAGTTTCACTTTCATATAATTTAGGTTGTGGTTACAAGTCATGCTGCGGGGATTTCATTTTTTTTCCCCTTTCCTATGGGGGATTAATAACATCCTGCTGTTCTTTATAATGTTGTATTTTGTTTCCAGAGTCAAAATAATGAGCTGTAAAGTTCGCCTATATTGAAAGTAAGCTAAAAAGAACTTTTTGGGAACCTGAAGAACTGCTTTGTTCTGATAAATGAAGCATTTATGCTGTAGAAAGAAAGCTGAAAAAAATCCCTCTTTTAAATGTGTCTGTCTTCTTTTCCACAAAGCATACCTTTGGGAAAAAAGTGTTTGATACTGTTTTAAACAATTGAATAGTCTTTGTTGGTCTTACTCAGCCTTAAATTCTTCTGGTCTTTTGGACTAGGGTTGGAGTAGGTGGTCCTGACTTCCCATAGTAAGATAAGTAGGGAGCAACTCTTGTTGCAAACCTAAGTCTTAAAATGGTCTGTGTAGTTTTTGTGTTTTGTAAGAGGAAAAAAAGGAACGATTTCTGATACTTCCTTATAAGCAGTCAGGTGATCCAGTGGTTTAATCTTCCTGAATTTTGAAACATGTTAATACATTGAAAACTTTAAGATAGTAACATCATATATGTTTTTTCCAAAGGTAGTGAATGTGTATTAACATTTTTAATTTATTAGTGAGAAATTAGTGAGCTTCTGTCCCGAATTTATCAAAAATCACACAGAATGATTCATTACTGAATTACACAGGATAAATAAATTTGAGTGAGAATACTGATGCTTGAGCCTTGTGCCTGTGTTTGTTCAGTGGTGACCCAATATCTGTACTTTTAAGTTGTGCCCTAAGTAAGGAGATGAAATCTGAACAACCCTTAAGGAATTTTGAACACTTCCTACTGATTCTGGTGAGGCTTGCAACGTCATGAACCTTTTTTGTGTGTTTGCGTTAGAGAAGCTATCTGAAGTTACTGGCTAGAAGGCCTCACCTTTGAGTGTTTTGCACATATCTAGGTGTTACACACATCCCAGCACTAAATGTTGGGAAGAACCACCATGAGAAATTCCCAAATGCACCCTCTAAAATGTGTATATCCCTGTTCCTAAAGGTAAAAAACTAAAAGCCAAATATGGAAGAGGGAAGATTCAGTCTTTGAGGCTCCAAACTAAATTAAGGATCTGTGATATAATGAGCCCTATGACTGAAATATGATTGCCACCTGGTTTATTCAGGATAATGCTTAAATAAAAAATGCTCATTAATTTGGTGGGAGATAAAGAATTAAATATGTCTACTGCCCTTCTCTGAGCCTTGCACGCATCTCTCCTGAGTGTTTTGGTGAACATGAAGATATTTTGTAGTCTAATACTTGCCAGTGTTCTGGGTAGCTCAGCAAACCTTGGGGATAAGCTGCTGTAAGCAAACTGCAAAGTTCCATTCAGTTTGTTTATTAATTTATGAGTATTTTTGTAGCCTCTATGCTGCTTGCATTCTTCCTCAGTGCTCTAAGTCAACAAGTCTTGAAAACAAAAGTAAATACCTCACCATATTTCTGAGCTAGTTTAGTTTGCAAGTGTTTTGAGTACCATATTGTGTAGTCATAACTTGAACAACAGAGTTTTTATTTTGAGCAGTAGAACAGTCAGTCCCTTGATTCTTCTCTGCAGCTAGAATATATCTCAACAACCTCATGCAAGATTTCAGCTGGGCAAGAATGTGATTTTTATCCCAGCTCTGGAAATGCCTGGAGGCAGACTTACATTCACTGATTAGTGAGAAGACTTTTTAATCACTTACCAGATCAGAATACAGATGTGTTGTGTTTTGGGTTGTTGGTTTTTTTTTTAAATAGTTAAATTGGTTCTGTATTACACGTATTAACTCCCTGATTTGGTCTGTCTTTGGATCGTTTTATGTATGACCTATTTATTTTTTACAAATAAGTATGGTGTGTCCTGTGATTTTTGTCAACGATTTGGTGCTCGTGAGGCTATTCATCTCCAAAACTGATGTGAATGAATAGTGATTGTCTCCTCACTTTGCCAAGCGCATGAACATGCAGTTATTGCTACCAGAGCTTCCAGACTAGAATCCTGCATCATTCTGCAATGACTCTGATTTTGGCAGACCCCTTCTGTTGAACTGAGTCTTAATGGCTTCATGGAGCTTTTTGTAGGCGCTGGAACCTTCGTGCATCCATCTTATTGTAGAGTTGGAGCTCTGAAGGTACCTGCAAAGAGTGGACTTACAAGTAGTGGGGAGGAGTGCGTGGAAGCGGTACAGGTAATTATGTGTATGGAGTGGTCAGTGCATGTAACAACAGTTATACTTTACATTCCTGGCTGTTTCTGTTTTCCCTTTCTAAAAATAAACATTTTTTGCCACCTCTACTCTTTCTGTACTGTTCCTTGCACCCTTTTTTCACTTCTGCTATTTCTGTAAAGCAATAAATTCACTTTTTTCCATGCATTTCTTAAAAAAAAAAAAAAAAAAAAAGATGCTTGAATTTTAATAAACTCTGTAATGAGCAAAAGTAGGAAATTGATGTCTTTTACAGTGCTCTTCTCTGCATTCAAACGTTGAAAACTATGTAAGTTCTTTTAAGACTCTTAATTGCTAAACTAGTCATTTTAGTTCCCCATTTATAAATAAGTCTTTTTCATGTGTAATACTTTTCTCAGTTCTGAAGCAATCCTCTGTTACAGCAACTTCACATCTCAGATTATTATGTGCTCCTCTGATCAAGCAAGTCACTCGAATGAAGCTGAACATAATCCTCAGAAATGAAACTCTTGCAGGCCCGAAACAGATTGTCTAATCTGTGCACAAAAAAAGTGCATGCATCCACTGGGCCAGGTGCTGCTTAGATTTTTGAGATTTTGACTTCTGAAGATCAGTTAAACAACATAAGCTGTTTTCTTGCCTATGAAACAATGATATCAAATAACCACTCTCAATGCCGGTACCTGAAACGGGTGATAATTCGCAGTCCCTTTATCTAAGGCTGCTAGACAATTCCTCCTTTGCCTTTGGAAAGACAGTGGCCTTTTCTGTATTGTGTTGAAGTCATCCTGTAGACTTCAAATCTGTTACGCTCGGTCATTCAGTGGCTGGATAACATCTGCTTCAGATTTCCTTGCGAGTTCTTATTTTTACTACCATTATTTCTCAGAACAACATGAGGAGCTGTCTGTTTAAATTTGTCACTTGGACTTCAGGATCTCTTCTGTCGATAGCCTTTTTTTGCCATGATGTGTTGGAGACAGTTTTGCCAAGAAGCATATGAATTCTTCCATAGCAGAGGGGACTGCTGCAGACGGGATTGCTGCGCTGAGTGTAACACGTAAGGGAGGAGAAGGAATTTTTACCCGGAAAGCAGGGGCTGCAGGTGTGAAACTTCTTTGAGACTTTTTTTCCCAGGGGTGTGCTGTCTTCGAAAGTCTGGTTGTCTTACAAACTGAGGGTGTGTTTTTTCAGCTTGCAGATTATTTTGTGTTTTTACTGTAACTGAGTTTATATAATGCAGTGTATTTTGAGAAATTTTGAGTTTGGAGTGAAAGTGAAACTGATTAGAAAGTGAAACTGACGAGAAAGTAAAACCAGTCATTTTTGAGACTTTCCTATAAATACTAGGAGAGGAACGGGTAAAAGATGAGTTGTTCTAAGAACAAGATAATAGTAAAGCTATAATACATATACACAGGTTAAAAAATCTGAGAGTGGTAGAAGGAATAGGGAGCTAATTTTCAGCCTACTGATGGTCCATAAAAGGTGGTGATCTAAGGTGATCGTGTTCAGCATGATCAATATATCCCAAGCATTCACTAAATTAAACTGTTTTCAGGTACAGAATTAGTATTTGTGTAGAACAAGAGTTCTCTAAGTTTTATTGAAAAGCGTTTATAATCAGCTTTACATAAAAAGAAAATCCTTCTATAGCATTTGAAAATCAGCCTTATTTTGGCCTTTATTTGGTAGCAGTGTATTCTGTAGGATTCAAATTTCTTATTTTTGTTGTCTGCCTTTACACAAAACTCTTTTGCAACTTGTAGATACAAAGTTTTTTTTCATTGTCCACATTTGTCTGGAAATCTAGTAACATTTTGACTTTCAACTTACTTTGAGGTTGCTTTATATTACATATTTTCAAATCTTAATATGGCCAAATTTCTGTCCACAGATCTTAAAAATGTTTATCTGAAAGCCTGTCTGTTCCCAGTATAGCAGAAATTACGTGAAGAACAATTAGCATAACACTTTCAACTCGGCTAAATCATGTCTGGATCTTTAGACAGCTTTGTTCAGTCATACTCATCTTGTTGCTGTGACTCAGTTGATGGCACACGCGCTTAAAAGCTGGCACTGGTCCGTGGGAACCTGTCGCTATCAGATACTGACATGAAATCTTTCAGAAGCAATCAATGCAAGAAATGTGATCTTAAAATCACACATCAGACCTGACCGTGTGGAAGTTAAACATTCCTTGGTATCGTTTTTAGAGCTCTTGCCCCACCTTGTTGTTGTCTTCATCTGATCTTAAAGAATGGGGATGGTTAGGAGAAGAGTACAACAACAATTGCAAGATGACAGCGATGTGATAAATAGTGATTTTTGAGGATAACTCAGAAATTTAGTTTTTGTGAGTACCCTGCTGGAATACCTAATTAGGTGTAGGGCAGTTTGCTGCCTAGCACGCCGACTGCCAGCGGTATATTCTGTCTTCATCGTACAAGTGTCTTACTGTCCCGCTTCATGCTTTTTCATAAGATTGTCCCTCTCTGTTTCTTTGTCTTGTTTTTCCCCCCATCTTTCCTGTTTTTATTTTTCCTTTTGCTTCTTTTTTCTATGGGTGTTTGCAGCAGCGGCATGGTGTGGTTATGTAAAACCTCCCTGTGTACGTGGAGTCAAAGCATGGCATGTAATCGAGTTCTCTGCAGCCCAGGTCGGTGCCAGACTGGGATGTGATGGGTTTTGTTCTCTGTTAATCTCTCCAGAGCAGCGGACAATGAGCAGCCAATTGAAAATAGTGACAAGAGGATTAGTGAGCATCTGTTCAAAGAGAAAGGGTATTTTTGAAGAGTGGAGAACTTTCCTGATTTAGTGAAAACTTGAATAGTGCAGGTCCTTCCGTTAACAGCAGGACGCACTGTGCCTTTCCTGACTATGTGGCTGGCTGCTGAATCACTGTCAGGGTCGGGTCTGTAAAGCCTTCTGGAATATCGGGGTTTATGAAGAACCTAGTAAGTTCAGTTTTCAAACCATTCTGTAAGTGTGTGAGTGAACTGGAAGGAAGTTTCCATGTAAAAATGGAAGGAGTAAGGATTAATTTGTAAAAATGTCAGAAAGTACTTTGACAGTTACTTAAATGTATGTAAGATAAAGCATGGTAGCCAGGTGAATATTAAGTGTTTTTGTCATTTGAACTCAAGGGTCTTTATTTTTATAATATATGCTTTCTGTTCAGGCACCCTTCAGTGTGGTCAGCTTGTCCTGGATATCTCACTCTGAATTTGCCTTGTCTGCTCTCCCTGTATTCTTGTTTTACTGTTTTCTTCTGAAGCTTTCTGCCCTTCTTTTCTGTCTTCTGCCTCAGATACTTTTAAACTTGTTTCCATCCCCATGTTTCTCAATTTCTTATTCTTAACCAAATGTTATGCAATTAAGTTTGCTTTAAGTGACTCCAGTGTATGTGGATCTTAAAAGCACAGCTGAAATACAAGTTTAGATACACTGGTAACAGAATATGTAGCAAACTGTATAAAACAGGTGCTTTTCAAACATGGAGTTGTGTGGGTTTTGTGTATTTTATGTATCTCTCTCAGAATCCATTATTTTTCTACATAAATGCATGATTTTGTTACACGTTGCTAGCAAGAAAGAAAATTCGAGCACTTTTTCAGGGTAGAAGAAACTTCACGAGCTGTTGAAACAGGGCTCTGGATTGAGTAGGCGGTTGAGACAAGGACGTGCTCATAACCTTGACCTTTTTTCTTCTGTTTCCAGTACAAGAGAAACTGCCTTCTGCAGAACTGGTCTCTTCAAGGAAAAATCCTTGCTTTCATTTTGTCCTTTCCATTCCTCCCCAAGCGTACCTGTTCTCTTAGAAGCTGATTTCATTTGGAGCTATGCAATTTGTGCCTGTTTGTTTTTTAAGTGGTTATGTGTTTTATATGCATCTGAGTGGCAGTGCTGGAGAAGCCAAACTGCTCTGCAGAGATTTGAAAGGACTTTACCGCATCGGGGACCCAAGAACAACGTATTCCTGGTGAAATGTAGTCGTGTGTGTTGAATTACTTCAAATTTTGCATATCTGTCCCAGGGCTGAAAGAGTATGGGGAGAAGTATTATGGTTTATTTCTGCTCTGCGCTTAAAAAGAATGTTTTTTGAAATTTATCCATTGCACCATAAAATACTGTGGGTATCGATACACTGTTTAGTTAAAACTTCAGGTAAATGCGGTTCAACCAAATATTTAAGTACCAGGTTAGTATTTTAGTGAGCCACGGGGCAGCTGTCTCCCTCCTAGGAGTATTGTTTCTAGGATCTTTAACTACCACATGTGGTCATGGTATTGAAGTGTCGGGCCTGAGCCAAGGAAGCAGTGTGCTGGTAAGAGACAGACGCCGCTGTCCCTTAGGGCTGGCTGGGACGCAGTGCCATCTCCTGACTTGCCTAGGGCCTCTTTCTGCAGGGGTAGAGTTTTCCTTGGGTCTCCCATCCCAGTACCTGACCTTGTTTAGCTTGAGGTCTGAGAGTACGGGCTGATGTCACGGCTCCAATGTAACAGTAAAGAATCACTTCCTAAGTGCTGTTACCAGTATAACTGCAATTTGAGCAAGAGGTCTTGTTTACTTCCTGCACATTTTAAAACTTATTTTCCTTGTTCACATCTGTCTTCACATCGATAATTTGAATTGTACTGCATAAAGATTGAATATTATGTTTGGTCTTATTTACCAGATCTTACAGCAGAAACTTTTTGCCCAAACTTCAGTTACTTTTAACTTCCTGTCGTCCTATTCTGTGGTGGTATAGGTTTCGTTTTCAAATTTGTATTATATGCCAAAGTCATCTTGGATTCTGTGGGCTTAAGTGGGTTTTTTTTGTGGTCTTCTCACAGACACGGTACAGTAATGTAGGTTATAAACAAAACCGTTAACCAGAGATCAAAGCTTATATGCTAGTAAACTTTAGATGCTTTCAGACATCCCAAACTTCTGAAATTCACTTGTCTTCGGTATGAAAGTAGCTTTTTGTGGAAGAGCAGTAGTATGTATAGAAAACACTACTGTATTTTTATCTGAAATAATATGTGTAGGTTCTGGGTACCTCTTGAATCTGTTGACTTATGTAATAAAAGCCTTGTAAGATTGAGATCTCTAATGTTTTTTAGATCAACATGATGCATAAGTTTAAAACTGCATCTGTTTAAAGGGATTTATGACTAAAACTGCTTGTTTTTCTACAGAATTGTCTGGTGTTTCTCAGCTTGAAGAAGATCTGCAGTCATTATTGATCCTCTTTCTTGGCGTTACCATTTTTGAAGTGAAGTTTGCCTAGCTTTCTAG
This sequence comes from Psophia crepitans, assembly GCA_013399095.1. Taxonomy (NCBI): domain Eukaryota; kingdom Metazoa; phylum Chordata; class Aves; order Gruiformes; family Psophiidae; genus Psophia; species Psophia crepitans. Next base: position 597,659 of record VWZZ01006360.1, on the reverse strand, counting down.
TGTGAGCTCTCTTTTCAGCCATCTTAAAAAAAAAAAAAAAAGGAATTTTTTTTGATCCATACGGTAGACAAGCTCTAGTTCTACAATGTCCAAGTCATTCCAGCAGTCATCTCTGAGTAGGGATTCACAAGGTCATGGGCGTGACCTCTCTGCAGGAATAGGCCTTCTTGCTGCTGCTACCCAGTCTTTAAATATGCCAGCATCTCTTGGAAGGATGAACCAGGGTACTGCACGCCTTGCTAGCTTAATGAATCTTGGAATGAGTTCTTCATTGAACCAACAAGGATCTCATAGTGCACTGTCTTCTGGTAGTACCTCTTCCCATAATTTGCAGTCTATATTTAACATTGGAAGTAGAGGTCCGCTCCCTTTGTCTTCTCAGCACCGTGGAGACGCAGACCAGGCCACTAACATTTTGGCCAGCTTTGGTCTGTCTGCTAGAGACTTAGATGAACTGAGTCGCTATCCCGAGGACAAGATTACTCCTGAAAACTTGCCTCAGATCCTTCTACAACTTAAAAGGAGGAGAGCTGAAGAAGGTTATGGTAGAGATGGCAGATCATCCACACGGGAACCACCGTACAGAGTACCTAGGGATGATTGGGAAGAAAAAAGGCATTTTAGAAGAGATAGTTTTGATGATCGTGGTCCTAGTCTCAACCCAGTGGTTGACTATGACCATGGAAGTCGTTCTCAAGAATCTGGTTATTATGACAGAATGGATTATGAAGATGAAAGATTAAGAGATGGAGAAAGGTGTAGGGATGAATCTTTTTATGGTGAGACTTCGCATAACTATCATAAATTTGACAGTGAGTATGACAGAATGGGTCGTGGTCCTGGTCCTGAGAGATCTCTCTTTGAGAAAAAGAGAGGTGCTCCTCCAAATAGCAATATTGAAGACTTCCATGGATTCTTACCGAAGGGTTATCCCCATCTGTGCTCTATATGTGATATGCCAGTTCATTCTAATAAGGTGAGTTATGCACCAGATCCTTCTATTTTCCTTTACGTTGTAGTATCTGTTCTGTTTTTACTTATTTCTTTAATTATTTCTGTAGCCTGGTTGCTTTTGAAATGATCTGAAAGTTGGTTTGAGAGTGAAAAAGGCACTTGGTTTATTTACAAGGTAATTGTTAACAAACGTTGTAAACCAGGGCTTTACATTAATGTGTTTTGTTTGCCCAGATTGCTTAACTTCAAGTCAAACAGCTATCATCTACTGGGATATCTTATTTATATTTTACATCTACATGTTCTCTTAATCACAAACATCTGGCATTCAAGCAGTTTTTGGGTGGGTTTGTTTGTTTGTTGGTTTGGGGTTTTTTGCAGTGTATCTACTGTGCTATTCAGGAAGCTAGTTTCAGCTCTCCTCCACATCTGTCTTGATTGCTGATTTATATGTAGTTAAGATGCGTTCTTGCACAGTTCTGCTTTTTCCCTGTCCAAAGGGAAAGAGTTAATGTAGAGCCCTGGAACTTATTTGCAAAAGTAAAAACCCACGTTTTAGATTAGCTCATTCTTGCCTTTTTAATTTCACTTTAACACTCTATCTCATACTATGGCTGAAATTTGTCGTCATTTTTCTCCTTTTTCACAACTTTCTTAGACACTTCAGGCTCACTTTTTATTGTCACATGTTGCATCTATCCCTGTAGACTCTCCGAGCAATCGGTCTGCTGTTGCAGTATCCTGCCTTGTGTTCCTAGTAGTGTTCTTTACTTGGCTCGCAAGTAGAGTGGATCTTCGGGTGTATTCGGCTATGCTGAGACTTCCCTCTTAGTTTATTCATGAGTAGTTCAACTCTCTGCCAAGGTAGCAGGTTACTCAAAATGGCCTGTTTATTCAGACGGTATTTTCAGAGCCTTCTCCCTTTCAGCTTTTCCAATTTTACTCATCTTGCTGATTTTCAGTATACTAGGCAATTTAATTGGCTAATTGGCTAATACAGTGCCCCTCTTGTCACAATTAGTGGCTAATTAGCTTGAAGGCCTTCAATTGAAAATATAATACATGCTATTACTGTAAAATGGATACAATGTGGAATTGCTGTTACTAACCATTTCTTTACAGTTACCTCTCAAAAAATGCTGCTTCTGTACATCTCATCTTTTTGAAACACGAGAATTATTCTGCCCTGCAAGGAAATGATCAAACCCGTTTTAGAGCACGTGCTGTATGACTCCAGCTGATCTGACAGTTTATGAACTTGTGTTGCTTTAATTACTTTTTATATATATAAAAAAATAATCACGGTAATCCGGGTTTCTTGTCTCTTGTATTTGACGTCTATTTTCATAAAAGGTTTTAAGGGTTAACAGTTTAGATGCCATCCTCAGTTCTGTAAAAGGACTTCATTTGGTTAGATTGAAAAGATAAACTTCTGAGGCCCTTGAAGATGGCAACCTGTAATCCTGTAAGTAGGGTTCTTTTTGGCACTTTATTTTAAAGCCTCGTGGTTCTTAGTTTGTTTTCTTATGCAGATCTATTGAAAGGATATCCAATGTGAAATATCTTTCCAGGTATGAGAAATACCAAATTCTTTTGACAGCATAATTTAAGTGGCTGACGACTTCTGCAATATGTAAAACCATCTTTTTTTTTTTTTAGGAATATGCTTTGAGTTAAACTGTTAGTATACCATAAAATATTGGAGATTGGATCATCTGTTTCTTACAACCCAAGTTTGGGCTTTGTTTGTAATTTCAGAAATCATGGCACTGCAAGAATTTTTCTCTTTCTCTCCTTTTTTCCTCCGCTATGCATACCTAACTGTTACAAAATTTCTTGTTTTGTGTCTCCCACAAAATTGAATCAAGTAGAACTTACAAAGTAATCTGATCTGAACCAAAATTTATGGAAAGCAGAAAGGGAATGCTTTTCTTAGCTGGGACAATGTAAACTTGTTACTGCGGTATTAAAATCTCCTTTTCCCCACCTCCAAATAAAAACTTGCCACAGAAGATTTTTTTTAAAAGCGTATCATAAAGCAACGTGTGTTTTAAACCCAAGCGAGGGGTTAAACACTCTTAGTGTGACTTAACCTGGCAGGCTAGTCCTCTTGTTTTTTCTTTTTTAGTGATATTCTTAATTGCTGCTTTAATTTGATAGGGCTATATTTTGAGACGCAGTTTGTTTTCTGTCCAATTGGGAAGTAAATTGTACCCCAGTATTTTTAGGCGTTTTGTCAATCGTGATCCCTTTATCATGGAATGAGGTGTTAGACGTGGAGGGATTGTTTTCCCTGCCAAAGAAAAAGGCCGATGCAACGTGAGCAGATGAATTTGGAGGTTAAACGCTTGAAAAGGTGATACATCTCAAAGGAAAATGGCCACGTCCCTAATAGAGGGCTATCTAAAATTAGGTGCCTAAGTTTGGCCTGATTTTCTGAAGAACAGTGTGTCCCCTTGCTTGCATCAATTGAGGCAAAAGGTGATCTGAGTTTTAAGAAACTCAGGTCAGATCTTCTCTAGCTTAACTTTGGGTGTTCATGTTAATTGGTGTCTGTAAATACATAGTACCCTGAAACCTCAGGAGTGATGCTTCAGTCTGGGCAGAGGCAGGGAGTAAAGGGAAGTCCAGGTTAAGGACTGTGTTTAATAAATATAGGTGAGCCATTGTTGTTCTGAAAGCTCCCTGGGAAAAAAACACAAATCTTAAGTTATATGTCAGTTCACCCTTTTTTGCCAATCTAAAAGCATTTGAAGTATAATGGGAATTAGATCTCCCTCAAACTTCGGCTCTAGTTTGCAGATAATTTCTATTTCGGTTTATAATAATTCTAAATTACATGTTAAGACAGCTTCAAAGCATGGTATGTCTAGCACAATCAGCCACTGGGGCTTTACAGACTGCGCCCAGATTTAGAGGGCTTTCTAGTGTTTAAAGGACTGTTTTCTGCAGTGCAGTTCTACAACTCGTCAGTGAGTTTTAAATTGAAGAAGGTTTGTTTAAGTATCAAGTGTTTCATAGATAGGTGGGTTTGCTTGGGGGTTTTGATGGTTTTTTTCATCCTATTTGCCAGCATATTTGTTAATTTATAGTTGCAGAGCCTACATCTTGTGCAGTTAACAAGAAAAAGTGGTGCTCTCATTTTACATCATGATAAAATGAACAAAGGTTTCATTTTGCTCCATGTTACACTCTGTGTATTATGGAGTAATATTGTAGTGTAGCTTAGCAACAGTGCTTTATGGGAGTCTTTAAATCCGGGTTTTTCTCCTTTGTGGGAAGTGCAGGATAGGCGTTTAGCACATGGGAAGACCGCAGTAAGCCTCAGGAGTGTCTCATTGTATCCAGAAGTGTGGCTGAAACTAAAACTCAGGAAAGACGAGGGATTAGGAGAAAATAATTTCTGGGTGCTGAGCAGAAGTAGATGTCGACATAGAGACATAAAACGGTCGGCCAATGCAGTACACGTTTTCACACATTTTCACCATTGAGAGGGCAACCGAAAAGAGAAAGCCTTCAGTTGTTAAGCTGCCCGCCAGAGATCTGTAATTACCCTTCCCTTCCTTCCGCTGTGAACCCGGAGCTAACTTGCCCCGTGTGTCTCTGCTGATTCCTTTGCTTACTGCAGAGCAGTGGAATGGGAATTACGCTGTGGCTCACAGACATGCAGCAGTGAAACTTGAGAAATTCTGACACTTTACAAACGTGAATACAGCACAAACTAGTGCTGTTACTTGTAAGGATGGGGAGATGAGGCACTCTAATCAAAATAGTCAGCAGAGGAAAAAGTAGAAAGCCCTCACTCCTTTCTAGTGCTAGAGCCAGAACCAGAAAGACTTTTACCTGGCTGATTTAGTTCAATTCTGTTATTCTTCTTTTGTACTATCTTAAATTAGATCTATTTTTTTCTTCATTGTTCCCCTCAAATGGTCATATATTTTTATACGTCACCTGTATACTTGTTTGTCCTAGCTATGCGCTTTCATTTCTTTTAGTCTTTCCTTTCTGAATTCCTCGCAATTTCTTGGCTGCTTTATGGTTCTAAAAACCTGACTGTTGAGTTCACATTGATCTTTAAAAGTCTGAGGAATTAAGCAGAGAGAGTGGAGGAAATTCTGAAATTACTGAAGACAAAAAATGGAAAAAAAAAATCTCAGCATACAGTTCTAAAAGTTGAAATCACAATGATATGCATGCTGGTCCCCAGTAAGCTTTGCACCTCTGAGGCAGGATCAAGCCCATAGATTACAAGACATTTTTCATCAGACACCTTTTCACCCAGGTTAGGAGTGAAGAGGTGGGTCCGATCTCAGTGTCTCTGTAGAGCACTACAAACAGAGATGTCGTTATCTATGTATCTTTGATACTTCGCCTTAGAAGAGAAGATACTGCGCTATACAACGTTATTTTGTTAGAAATGGCTTGCTGTATGTGGCTGTTAACTTTTAATTATTTACTTTGCTGCAGGAGTGGAACCATCATATCAATGGAGCAACTCACAGCCGACGTTGTCAACTGCTGCTTGAAATGTATGAATTTGAAGTACAGTAAACATTCTTGTGGCATGAGGGCATGTACAACTAAATAGTGGTCAGTTATGTTGCACAGAGCAAATTTAGAACACATGCTGTGCCTTGTAGGGAATAAAAACAAAAGAGCATCTTCAGGACAAAAAAGGGATCTTGTTTCACACCTTTTGAATCCTACTGATCTGTATATGATGTCTTAACAAGTTGGATCTTAACAGCTGAGAATCTATTGTAATTTTTTACTAGTCACACCAACTACTAAATTTTTGTTGTAAAACGGTGCAATTTGTACTATAAATTGACAGATGTTACATACAGTGTAACAAAATTCTCATTAAGGATAACACTTCTGTCAACGGGTACTGCTCGGGTCTCTTGTAGGGGCAAGCGTTGCCATGTGTTCTGTCTCTGTTAACGTGTAAAGGTGTCGCAGCTTCTATGAAAATGATTACATGGGTAGAGGAGAGGGTATTTTTTCTTAACTTTTCTCTTCTTTTGTTTCCTTTAAGATATCCAGAATGGAATCCTGACAGTGATTCAGGACATGGAATGTAAGTAGTAATGAATTTTAAAGTATTTGTGACTTCTGTTTGAAGCAGAGGATGTTCTTAACATTTGATGTGAAACAGCATGCCTCCTTTTCTTCAAATGGCTGCCTCCCTTCAGTTTCTACTAGCTGGAGAGCAGCAGTAAAAGTAGCTAAAGTTGACTTCTCCTTAGATGCTCTGCAGAAATCAGATTTTTTTGAGAATGAAAGCTTCTCAGTTGTGGGTTTTTTTTATTTAAAATTAACGCGTGTTTTCCTTCTTTCTAGGGGTGATCCCTTTATGTTGCAGCAATCCACAAACCCTGCACCAGGAATTCTGGGACCACCACCACCTCCGTTTCACCTTGGAGGACCTCCTGTTGGGCCAAGAGGTAACAGCAACAGGCACCTACTTTTACAGGACTTAAGTTCTTGTTTGTTTTTTTTTTCTTGTTCTTTTAATTTGTTTTGTTGTTCTGAAACACTGGTAAAAAATCACTTTTTTTTTTAAAAAACTTGCAGGAATTCAGTGTCCTAAGTGTGTTTCCCCCTTAATTTGAGAAGAATTTGACAAATTAAATTTCAATAGCAACTGAGAAATGGGAAGATAAATGATATCATTTACATTCCTCTTCTTCACAGGAAGGCAGGCTAAGAATCAAGTTCTTGCCTGAAGTTGTTACTTCCTAAATAGTGCGAGTGACTAAAAGAGCCAAACTAATCAATTCAACCAGGTATCCTGACAGACAGCAAGTGTTTCAGACAGTTCGAGGGGATTTTTAAATAGTGGATGCAGTCATACTTAATTTCATTAAAATAATACTGTTAATTTTTCAAAACATCTCAAACTTGACTTGGAGCCAAACTATCTGAAAGGGTTTTTTTGAGGTGTTTCCTAGTAAAATGGGTGTTATGATAGAATTGGTAGTGGTTTAGAACCAAAACTAGGAGGCTTTTTCTGCACCTACAACCTCAAGTATAAAAAGTGTATCTTGGTTCAAGAGATCTCATCTTTTCTGCATAGAGACATTTTGCCCTAAAACAGGAGACGTTTTCTCAATGGGCTTTACTTACTCTCTGCTATTTCTGCACATCAGTAACTGCGACTCTTTCTCTAGTGCTAACAGAGTGATTAGAAAGGAGGACCTCAAGGTACAAGAAATAAACAATTGACAGCTTTTTAAAACTTGATGTCATTCTGGTTTAGTATTAAAAGTGACTTATTTCTCCTGAGAACTTGTGAAGAGATGTGTTAATGCCAGTCTTACAGGTTGAACTAAGCTTGCTCATTATTTTAATTTCTTAAAGGAGCTGGAAATGGAAATATGCAAGGACCGAGACACATGCAGAAGGGCAGAGTGGTTAGTATTAAAAATTTGTTGTGTTTTTTTTAAGAAAAAAAAACCTCCCAAGATTTTGTTACATTATTTTGTGTTTACTTTCGTAACTTTTTTTTTTTGAAGAATTAATGTCTTTAAAAGTAAGATTTTAGGATTTCTCTGTGTGGAAACACTGAAGGTTTGGAATAAGACCAGGCTTCTGTTGTGCCAAGTACTCAACAAAATAGTTGTCCCAAATCTGTACAGACCCTATTTAAACATTCTCTTACAATGAAACTGTGGGATGTGAACATACAGAAAGGCAAATTCGGCACAGCAGGCATCCTCCTCTGTGGAAATCCCTGCAAGTTCTGTGCCTTTTCTGTAGGCATCTCATTTTGGTTACTACTGAAGATTTAAAAATTAAAAAAAAATATATATATATATACAAGTAGAACAAAGCTTTGGATAGACTTTCTTTTTAGGTTAGCTGAGACACACTTTCTCTTCATGTTGCATATGTATGCTTTGTCCTCAACAGGAGACAAGCAGAGTTGTTCACATCATGGATTTCCAGAGGGGAAAGAACTTGAGATATCAGCTGCTTCAGCTTGTTGAACCGTTTGGAATAATCACAAATCACCTGATTCTAAACAAAATCAATGAGGTAAGGTGAGGCCCTGTAGTACTGCTGTTGGCTCTGCTTGGTGCTGTCTGAGCTTAACTTTTGTAAGAGGACTTGGCTACTGAGCAAGGTGACACGCGTGTCACCAAGGTCACACGTGGGAAAGGGACTAGTGTGTTTCTTTCCAGAAATCCTGTAGTACTGCATTTTAACTTAAATATTGTTAAAAAAATCCTTCTTATTGGTTGCTCATAGCTTTCTCAATAATACACTATGCTTGCAAATTCTGTTCTTGTTCCAATATTCTCTGAAAACCTATTTGGTCTTAGTTTGTATTATACAGAGTGTCACGTTTTGAAGTGTGGAAAAAGCCAATATCATAGAAGAGAAAAAGCAGGAGGCAACTGAATGTTCTGAATCCAGTTCTAGGTGGAATGTAAACAAACCAAACAGTTCTGGTTGTGCACCTAGATCTGAAATTCATGCCAAGTCCTGCGTGTCAGTTAACGTAACCACAAGGCAATTTTTCCTTTTGATGCAGCTGTTTTTACAGAAAAGCAAGGAAGAGCTTAAGATCTTAATCAAAAAGACCGATTCTTGCAGGAGTAGTGCTTAATTTGTTTTTTGTGCGATTTCAGGCATTTATCGAAATGTCGACCACTGAAGATGCCCAGGCTGCAGTAGAATACTATTCAACCACACCTGCGCTGGTATTTGGTAAACCAGTCAGAGTCCACTTGTCACAGAAATACAAAAGAATAAAGGTAAAACACTTCTGCTCTTTTTTAACGTTGCCTTGTTTTAGTTTGGGGCAGTCAGCGTTGCGAGGCCATCGCATTTAAGTTATTCTTAATTTCTGTACTTGTCAGCTGGATCATCATAATCAAGGGACAGTCACCTGTGTATATTTTATGTAGTTTGTACTTTAAAAAAAAATAATTCTCTCTTAATTTTAGAAACCCGAGGGTAAACCTGACCAAAAAACCGAGCCGCCGAAACCAGAACTTGGTCGCGTGATTCACCTCAGCAATTTACCTCATTCGGGATATTCTGACAATGCAGTGCTCAAACTGGCTGAACCGTATGGCAAAATTAAGAACTACATACTGATGCGAATGAAAAGCCAGGTAACTGACCGTGGGTGAGGGGCTGAAAGGAAGGGGTTTAACTGTGGAGGAATGCGGTGCATCTAGCTGGTGCCTGCGTAGACTTTCTGCTCTAGCGTGGATTATGGAAATTATTAGCGGTCTGTGTAGGTGGTGTGTGGCTATCCAGCTTACAGCGGGAAGTTACTGTAATGTGAGCTGCTTTAACAAAAAAAGAAGGGGCCTCGGCTGTGAAGAAGGTATATTTAGCATTGCGGCTTAATTTTTCTTGTTAGCAGATTTCTAGGAGCCTTGGAACGTTTTTTTAAGGCTGAAAAAACATTACTGATGAAACATCAACAAATATTTTCCACTATTACACTTTTTTTTCATTTACTCTTTATTTTTCATTCTTTAAACAAAAGCAGTTCTGCTGTGTGCTCTAACAAAAAAAAAAAAAGGAAAAAGTTTGAAGATAGCGCAATGCATGTGTATAGTAAAATGCTTTGGATGTGCATGTACGTGGTTTCTATAAATACACAGGAGTTTAAAGTATTCTAATTTTTTTCAGCTTTGGTGTCCCAATTTGTTGGTCCCTTGAGTCGAATAGGAAATTCCAGCACTTTTTCAGACAGATGAGTGCCTGAATCCCCTGATGCCTCACTTGTGGAGTGAAAAATTCCTAGAATCTATTGTGTGACCCCGAGGAAGTCCTCCCTGACCTTCTTCCACTAGAAAAATAAAATCCCTTGCTGTCAGAGTTGGATGCAGAAACAGCTTTCCTTTATCTGCCAGCAGTACTCTAGCCCAGATGTGTTCTGAAAAAGCTTATTCAGCAAATTCTGTATGTCACAGGCTTATTTCTTGGAGGAACACCACACCAAGCAGGGCTTACGGGCCAGCAGCCACTGCCTTTCTGCTATGGGGTTCTCTCGAAAAAGAAAAAATAAAATCTGGGGTAGTTCCTCAGCTACCCTGGAATTCCCAGCACCAAAAAGCATCTGGACAATGCAACTTGTTTGTTTGGAATATTATTTTACTTTGTGGTGATATTTTTGCCCCCAGATTATTTAAATGCCTGTTTAATTTCAGAACTTTATATGGGTCAGATATTACTGAATTGAAAAGCTGGGGAATATAGAGCTCTCCGGTAAACTTTGAATTGCATGGCTAGTTTGGAGAGGGTGGAGATAGCTGAATCTCATAATTTCGTTTCAGCATTTGGAAACGTTGTGGTTTAAGTTAAATAGCTTTACCTGCAAAACTGCTGTGTATTTGATAGTCGTATTCAATGTGTGTTTTAATCTTTTCAGGCTTTCATTGAGATGGAGACCAGAGAAGATGCTTTAGCTATGGTCGAGCATTGTGCCAACAAAGCGCTTTGGTTCCAAGGCAGAAGTGTGAAAGTGGATTTATCTGAAAAATACAAGAAGCTAGTGTTAAGGGTAAGTAGTGGCTTCAGTTGTAGCTGAAGGTGTAAAGTGAAGACAACTATCGCTTTTTGAGGATTCGATGCTGCTGGTACAACGGAAGGATTCGCTTCAGTATTTTCTGGCTACGTAAGTGCAGTTACTTAGCGTGAGTGTGGTGGTATGAGATCTAGAACAAAGGAAAAGGAGTTTCCTTTTAGATGAAATAAAACCCAAACAACTACTAGAATTCAGATTTTTTAGAGTAATTGGTGTAAGTTTTTAATTAAAAAGTTCTTCATTGAGAATGTTCTGTAATGTGAGTTCTAATTTATTTTTTTCCTCACTCTCCTGTGAAAACAATCAGTGAGTAAAATGAAGCTGGATGGCAGAACTATGTACTCCTACGTTGTCCCTTTTATTGTACGCATGCTCTTGTGGTCAGAAAAAAAGACAATGTGCTACTAGGGATTCCTTTTTAAACTATGAAATATTACAATAGTATGTGTTTCCTGTGTTGGATGCCAAAGAAAATCTTTTTTCTTTCACCCCAGAGCGCCTTTTGATCCCTGTTGTGGACACTGACCCCAAGTACCTAGATAGGTTGTGTTATGATCAACTTTTTAAGGATAACCCTTGTCAAATCTGAGTGCACCTTCACATGTGCAGCTCATATCAAGGAGGAAAGGGTTGGCCAATAGCTTTTTTTTTTTGTTGGTTATTTGACATAAACCCAGACTTTCTCCGTCAAACTAGGATACTAGGTAGAAAAGCAGGAGAAGTCTGAACTGTGTCGTAAAAACATAAGCTTTCTGTCGTGGAGGATGAAGAAATGTTACTGTTGCACAGGATCGCACACGGAAAATGAACACTTTGGGGCAAATCCCAATAGTTAACAAATGCGTTGAATAGTTTTCCATGATACTGCTGTACAAGTGGAATTTCGTTGTCGGTAACTCCTCAGTGAAGAGATGTGTGGCTGCTAAAGCTTTCTGTTTAGCCAGCTACTAATGTTAGGGGGAAGAGTATAGAGGCAGACTGATTTGTGCCACTGCCTGCACCACCCTCTATCAGTTCGTGAACAAAAGAGGAATTGTATGTGATTTTTCTGGGGCAGGATATCCCAGTTGATTTGTGTTGAATAACCGGTAACTGCTGTGAATAAAGATGTGGGGTTTCTAGGCTGGGAGGGTTCTAACACAATACCAGTTTGTTAACTGGTTGGTAGGTGGGCATGGTGAAAGGGTACGTCTGGATTAACATAATTGGGAGCGTTTGGCTAGATTGTGCTGTCTGGTCTGAATTAATGCTGCAACAGTTGTACAAATAATACTGTGCTGTGACTTACAGGGTTGTTTTTTTAATTTTATTTTAGATTCCAAACAAGGGCGTTGAACTGCTGAAAAAAGATAAAACTAGGTAATTTCCTATTGCTAAATCATAATGTTGTTTAAAAGAAACATGAAAACACCTTATCCAGAGTGCAGAAGTGATACAAAAGAAGTCAGGCAAGCTCTGAGATGAAACTGTTTGTTGTGCCCTGAGATGAACTGTTTCTGATATGCTTCTTCCTCTAAATGATGGCGATTCCACAGCCTCGTCAGGCTCCTTAGGGAACCTTTCCCAGTCCTTACTTAGCCTTGCCTTCCTGCAGTTTAAGCCCATGAGCTGTTGTGCTGTCTGTAAAGACAGTTTGTCCTTGCAGCAACCTTTTGCGTATTTGAAGAATTATATCCTTCAAGGCTTCCCTTAACCTTCCGTTTTCTGAACCAGAACACAGTCTTTTTCAGGCTTGTCTAGAAAAATAGAACCTACCTCTTTTTTTTTGGGGGGGTGGGGGTGTCATTTCTGGGCTCTCTTCAGGTTACTAGCAAGTATTCTTTGTTCTTTACAGAAAGAGAACGTATTCTCCAGACAGCAAAGATTCTCCAAGTGATAAGAAGCCTAAACCAGATGCTACTCCGAAACCTGAAAGTGGCAATGTAGACGATAAAGTGAAAGAGGAGAAACAAGAGGATGCTGCTGAGCCCTCGGGTGCTAAAAGCAGTGAACAGGCAGACCAAGATGAGCCTAGTTTACTCCTCGAGTCTGAAGACGAGCTGCTGGTGGATGAGGAGGAAGCAGCCGCGCTGTTGGAAAGCGGCAGCTCAGCAGGAGATGATGCAGATGTTGCCAATTTAGCTGATGTGACTACTGAAGAAAAAAAGGACACGGCTGACGATGTGACCGCAAAAACCGAAGGGAATATTGTGGCCAATCCAGCAACAAAGAAAAAGCTTAAAAAGGTAATTGTATAGCAAGGTGCTTGGGTGTGGGAAACGCTGTCTGACTTAAATAGCGCACCGCAGTATTCTGTTGTGTATCTCTCTCTGTGGGTCTTTCAAACGCAGGCGTGGCACACCTGGCTGAAGAGAAACAGGAGTTAAAGCTCCTGTGAAGAAAAGGAAATGAAATCAGTTATAAATTGCTGTTTCTGTTGTGAGAGAACTATTAACTTGTGGGCTTCTACCCTTGTTGCTTCCTGGGGGTTTTCTTGCCTTTCTCTTCAGCCCCTTTAATACTGAGCAGCCTGGACCTGTGTCCTCCCTGCAGCAGTTTCTCGTCAGGCTGGCTGTAGTTATTCTTGTGAGCACAGAACAGTGACGTTCAAAAAATGATTTATTTGGGACTTGAGGCCGATTTGGACAAAATTGTTTGCACATCTGCTCTTCTTGCTTAGCCAGAAAGGTAGGCGAGGGCATTTGGGGTCAGCCAAGGCCCTCCTCCAGCTGGGGGGAAAAATAATAATTGCTACCAGTCACAGGCTACTTGCTGTGAAATTTTTTCTTCCTCACCAGACGACCCCACAGTCATGGTTGTGTATATCCTACCATCTGCTTTTTTCCTGTTTAAATCGTACTCGGTTACGTGGAGTTGCGTGCAAAGCTTTAGTCACGTTATTGACTTGGAACGTTGCTTTGCAAAATAAGTAAGGCACGGTCCTTACTGAAGTGCGCGTGTTTTCCGTTTGGGGGGATCATTCTTCCTCTGGTTACGTGGTGGTTGGGATTAACGCCGCCAGCGCACACGGCAGCAGTTGTTTCTTGTTCTGTGGGTATCGGTTATGAGAAACTGCCTGAAACCCCAGACTTGCTTCCTCGTGCCTCCGTATAGGCAGGAACATTTCAAAACAAACCAGAATTCAGACAGGTTCGCTGTCTTTTAATGGAGCTGGATTTTGAGACCTCCACAGTTCTGGGGGTTCGTGGCTTTGGGGTTGGTGGTTTGTTTAATAGGGAAGCTCCGAAGTTTCCACTGGTTGAAAGAGAGCTCTAAATTTTATCTTTTTTAAATGGCCTTTCACACTGTTAGTGGGCACAGAAGCGTTCCGGTAAGGCTTTACCTTTCATGCAGGCGCGAATTTGAGGATCTTGTGCAACTATCTCAAATAGAATCCAAACTTGTGCATTCCAAAATGACTTGCACTTAAAACGCTTGGGTTAGAAGGATTTTCAAAGTAAGAATAGAACAAAAAAAATCTGAAATTCTCAAGTTGAATGACAAATATATGATAAAACAGTGGATCCTCGTGATGCAAAAAAACCCTTATTCTGAAATGGAATGCTGGATTCTGGAACAGTGTGTTTAAAAAAAATCTGTTATGCTTGCACATGCTTGAGTAGCAGTTTGAACAAGTGAGGTGGGTCTTGAAGGAAAAATTTGAGTCTTTTTCCAGAGGATTTCTCTTCTGAAACTTAAGACAGTTTGAGCGAAACATTTAAGAATAAGCTGACCTAAGGAAAACATTTTCTCCACAGCGATACGTGGGTGGCTTTCCGCGGAGCATGGAAGGGTTTGTTACTCTGGACGAGGTCGGTGATGAAGAAGACTCAGATCATCAAAAACTCCGCAAGTCGGGTTTGGCAGTAAAATCTGCTGGCAAAAACGATGATAGCTTGGCAGAAATCAAGGTAGACAAGATTGAGGAGCCAGAGCAGGAAAGTGAAACGTTAGAAAATGGAACCAAACCCGAAGATAATTCGAAGGCTGAAACTGTTGAAGCTTCTGACACCACAGCGGCGCAGGATACTGAGAAAAACACCCACGAAAACACAGACGCCCAGGATGAACAGGAAAAACAGAATATCCAAGAGAAATCTCTTATTCCAGATGAATTTCGGATTGGGCCGTACCAGCCAAACGTTCCTGTCGGTAAGGCTGTTTCCCTTTCCTTCCCGATACAACTCTGTGCATCGCAGTAGCATTTCTCATTTCATTTGACTTTTATTTCTGGCAACACATTGCCTCTGAGCCTTTCATTTTAGGGCTTCCCACTCTTCTCCTCTTCTTCACTCCTCCCCTAACCCTAGTATTTTCTTTCTTTTTTTCCCCCCCTCTTATTTTCATGCAGTTCTCCATAACACTTTCCTTAGGCAGAAATTAAATTGGCAGAGGTATATTTTAGCAACCCAAATTCAATTAATAGCACAAATCATGATAGCGGTATTAGTTTAGCTTCATACTAAATAACTCAAAATCACAGAACTTTGTTACTTCTTTTGAAGGAACTGATAAAATGGACCCTCAATCTGAAAGGTTGATTTTTAAATTTAAAAAGAAAAAAGAAAAGCCTGCACATACTTAGTTATTACTAGGCCCCGGCTTGACTAAACTAAACCAAGGACTTTTAAAGATAAAGCAGCTTTTAATGTAAAGTGAATTATGGTTTTAAGATTTAGCTGAAATGACATATGACATTAAAAGAAATGATGTAGAGTAGATCTCTTAGTTTATTTTGTGGTGTTTACTTCTCTAGGTGTGAATTATGTGGTACCCAAAACAGGGTTTTATTGCAAATTGTGTTCCCTGTTCTACACAAATGAAGATGTTGCAAAAAAGACCCATTGCAGCAGCCTTCCTCATTATCAAAAGTTGAAGGTAAGGCAAAAACTTGTTCATTTTAAACGGCGTGATTCTTTCCTGGGGAATAGATCTGAACGAGACCGGACTGAGGAGGAAAAAAAAAAAGCTTTCAGGCAGTGGAAATTGGCTTATTCTATAACTTTTAACTCAAGCTAGACCTCTCCAAAACCTCATCTTGTGATGATAACACGCAGGATACACATTTTAAAGACGGGCTCTCACATTTCTTCTGTAAATTTGGATTAAAGAGGGCGTTCCGATTGGAGCAGAGACCAGGCTTAGAAGTAGTGGTGCAGAGTAAATACAGCTGACTCACATCCCGTCCAGTTGTCCCTTCGAGAGTATTTTTAACCAGCCAAGAGATCTTACGCTGAATTTTTTATATTTTTTTTTAAAGTATCCATATTTGCAACTTCTGATTTTGTGAGCGTGTCTTAAAATTTCTAATTGGATTAGGTATCACATGATTGCATGGCATGAATGGCAGCGCTGCTGCTCTATCTTTGCGTACTGTGAGCTGCTTTTAAATATCACCTCCGAGAAAGGGAACTCCTAAACGAAATGCTAATCCTAATGCAGTGTTCACGTAAACTGATTTCCTACCAGTTGATTACTGAGCTGAAAACAGACCCCGGGGGTTCCACGGAAAAGAAGGTGGCACCTCAGACTCCAAACGTTTGCTTTCTCCCTTGTAGTAATAGGGAACCCTAAACAAATCCAGGGCCCTGGAAGGCAGGTGGTGCAAATAAATGTCCCAAGGCAAACAGCATTATCAAGGAGTAGATGAGATTTATTAATTACCGTGTAGAATCCTGTAGTAAGAAAACCCCACCTCATCCATCACCCATAGCTTTTTTTTATTTGTTTTGTTTTCCATTGAGGTACCTGATGATGGGACTTTCAAAGACTTGATGTAAAAGGGGAAGTGGGGGAAATAATCCCAATTAATTAACTGTTGCGTGCTTAAATGAAACATGGTTTGATTTGCTTTTTCCATGGCACAAGTGCCTAGCAAGCTGCTCTTGAACAACTTAGTAATGTCGGGGCGGGTTTAGAGTCGGGGAAGGAAGGCGGGAAACGCAGCTTTGGTTTCACAGTGACATGGCACTTCTCTAGCTGGGAGGGAGTCTTGTTCACTTTGAGAGCGATAAGAGTAAATAAATAGATCGATACTGCTACCAATGGTGATAGCAGATTCCTCCAGATTACAAACCAACCCTCCTCTAGGGAGGGGAGACGTTTTGTCCCTGGCTTTATCGGCGGCAAATCCCGCCCAGGTAAGTGGCACGAGGGCTGTCACAGGTCCGTGCCAAAACAGAAGGTAATCCTCGTGGCTGCCAGCTGTCAGGGAGGTGTAAGGGCAGGGCCAGGTGAATGCCTGCAGAGGCTGTCGTTGTGCGTTCGGTGATGTAACGGTGACGCGCTGCTTTGGAGGAGCTCCACGTCGGTACGTGGAGAAGTGCCAGGCTCATCAGTTAGGACCTCTGCAGTTCGTGCTCACAGATTGTACAGCCTGAAGATTGGGTGCGTGTTTCTGTTGATGTCGTGTCCGTGAGAAACTCCTTAAATATATCCAAAATACGATTGCTTTCTTTTAACAGAAAATTCTGGATAAAATGGCAGAAGACCACAGGCAAAAGAAAGAAGCTTAAAAGGAAGGATGGATGTAAGGCAAACAGTGGCTTTGTTTTTAATGTTAATTTTTTTTTAAAAGCAGTACAAGTAGTAGATGGAAATACTGTATTCTTTTTTTTTTTTGTTATAGTGAAATACAGTA
The DNA here is from genome assembly GCA_013399095.1 of Psophia crepitans. NCBI lineage: Eukaryota > Metazoa > Chordata > Aves > Gruiformes > Psophiidae > Psophia > Psophia crepitans. Next base: position 580,533 of record VWZZ01006360.1, on the reverse strand, counting down.
GGCATTATAGGTCTGTTCATGTGTTAAATGTCGTAGCAAAAAACATACGCAGTTAAGTTAATGACAAAAATTTGTTCTTAATGTGAGAATGGCAAGAAGCTTTCGTTTTGACACTTCAAGCTATTAAAGAAAAACCTTGCACCCTTGTGGAAAGCTCATCTATGGGAACGTCATTTGAGTGAAATTTACTACTTGCAAGCTTCAGAAATTGTCTCTCCATTCTCAATAAAAAATACAAAGTAACACTGTATTTTTATTTTATCTAGAACATTCCATATTTCAGTCTGAGCCTAGCAGGTATTTAATTTCAAGTGTAAGGCCGTCATTGCATTTCACTTCTGAAAAGTCTTTAAGTGTAGGTTGCATTTTTAAATGTTGAATTGCAGTTTCTTTTCATGTCATTGCTGTTATATAGCAAATAGGAAAACTAGTGATTAGTCAGCTTTACAACTTTGTGATTTATTTTTTTCCTAAGCTCTCGATAGACTTTCCTATTCAGCTATTCCGTGTATTTTTAGTGAAAAGTAAATGCCCATTCTCCTCTGAGCAGTATTATTTCCTTGAGCTCTTCCTGCTTTTACTTGAATCTTGTAGCTGTCGTACATCTCTAGTATATTCGAAAGCAGCGTTTGAGTCCTGAAATGTAAAAAAAGGTATCTTTATATTCTTCACATGTAATTTTTTCATACCTGCATTTTAAAACTGTTTTTGTTAAAATCTGGTTTCGTCAGGAATCTTTAGAACTGTGCTCTTAATGTACCTGCACATGTGAGATGTGAACAGGAATTTGCATGTGTAACCTGTGTTTCTCTGTAGTTTTTGTTATTTACTGCTTATTTGTGAATTCAGGTTACTAAAGTGATTTACCAATAAACAAAGCTAGGCAACAGTAATTTGTTATAGATGTTTGGCATGTTAACCGCTGTCTGCTGAACTCCTGTCTTCACGGTCCCACACAAACTCTAGCGCTCTCTTTAAAGTGTGCATGTCTTAACACCTGTGATTCAGCAGCACCTTACCATGTAACTTGGCTTTCTCTTTCCTAAAACCTCACTCCTTTCCAAACAAATTAAAATATCACGTGTTAAAACACTGGTAGATACATTCTGCTGCCAGCTTTATTTCTTGAGTTGTACGTTTTTTTCCATCAGAGCCTGAAGTTCAGCCCGCATCACGTTCCCGTGGATAACAATGCCGAGGGATCGTTCTTTGAACCGACGGGAGGCTTCAGTGCCAGGAAGGGCTTTTACATGTAACAGGCCCAGTCTTGGTGAAGTTAATTTACTTGAGCAAATACACCCAGCAGCCACAAGACGGTGTGTTTTGTGGAAGGAAAGGCTTGGTAACTCGCCGTTCCAACTTTCTGCTGTTGGAGGTGTGCAATGCCTTTTGTGCCAGAAGGAAGTGCACCTTCCCTGTCCCTTGCTGTGCTGGTAGCAGTTTCTCTGGGGAGTGGGGAAATGCTAATAAGCGGCTCATGGAGCAGTTTTTATTTAAATAGCATATCCACATTATCAGATCTTACACCGTGCAGTGACTCATTCTTGCACTTTTACAAAGCTAAGTTACTGCTTTGTACACAGAACTCATTACCATGCAAAATTTTGACCGTGTTTGTATGAAAGCAATTAAATTTAATGCAGTGATACAGTCTTAGAACTGCTCTGCAGCTTTTCCAGCCCCCTGAAAGAGAGGGCGCAAGCAGCAGCTGCCCTGCAGCCGGTCCTGTTTTGACTAAAGTCCTGCTCGCTTATGGCAGTTATCAGTCACGTCTGAGGGCAGAGGACCTGGCTCCAGAGCAGGCCCTGGCAGTCTGGCACTCATCCCCTTCTCTCTGAAGCTGGTAGATAAAAATGTATCTTGAAGATCTCCACCTCCCCTGAGCAATTTAACAGTTTCCTTACAACGTGTGGTAAGATTAATGTATTAAACTACTAGAGCTCTGTAGGTTTTGTTTTGAGAGTAGCCTTTCTTTAGCACTTAGTGCTGGACCAGTGACCTTGCACCACTCTTCTCTGTCGTAAATGCTAACCTGTGTAACTGCCGGGGACTAAGCTGCGGGAGAACATTGCATCATGTAAAGCATTCCCAGGTGTAAAGTAACTGGCGGAGTCCAATCTCTTACCCCCATGAGTTCTCTGTTTCGGTTATCGGTGGATGTCAGATGCCCAATGTGTGTCCTTCCACAGCCCCGTACGTGTGCAGCGTGGTGCTTTTGTACATCAGAAAATAACTCAGACTTAGTTTCCGCAAAATATTTTCTGTTTCCATGCCAAGGATGGGGAGATGTGCGCCTTACACCCGTTTCTGATGAGGAGAAGGCATCAGAGTAACTTGATCTTGAGGAGAGATGCCAGGAACACACTGTGGTGGCAGATTGATAGCGTGGTCTTGCCGCGGGCTCTGTGTTCCTTGGAAATAATTGTGCCTGTGCTGTAAAGGGCTGAGGGGAAACCACGGGCTCTGCGATTTAGATGCTGGCTTTCACATGTGAATTTCAGTTTGGAAGAGTAACGCCGCAGCCTCTTCGCCCAGCGTGGGGCTCCGCAGGGGCGCACCAAAGCCCTGGGCTTGCTGTGGGACACGAGAGAAGCCTCTGTTATAGATGAGAGCCTCGTATCACACTTACACAGTTGGAAATAGGTGTGAAAACAAGTAGTAAGAAAAGCTTTAATTTTTTTAAAGGATGATCCTTGCAGAGGTTAATTGAAGGTTCAGTTGGCTGGAGGTGAGCAGTTAGTATGACAGGCCCTAGGGAGAGATCTTGGGCCATGCAAACAAGTAATGACTAATTAAATTAGTATAAACAGCTTGGCTCAAGGGAGAATCCATCCCCAGAAAATCTGAGGAACCCCGGACTTTGTGTAGAGTTGGTTACCCCTTAATAAAGCTGAGGAGGAAGTACGGGGCTGAGCAGAGCATGTGAATAGTTGTGCTCCGCCAGCCCGTCCTGCTGACACGGCAGCCCGCGTGCCTTTGGTGGCAGCGGAGATCGCCCAGCCTGGCTGGTGGCAAGGCGCGGAGCTGAGCAAGCGGGGCTGC
>VWZZ01006360.1:558936-573873 GCA_013399095.1 Psophia crepitans | reverse complement strand
AAAGCGGGGGGGGGCGGCACAGGCCGTAGCGGCCGGGCGGGCCCGGGGCGCCGGCAGCGGAGCCGTCGCCGCTCCGGGGCGCTTATCACCGAGGCGAGTGCCGGGAGCGGCAGAGCCCGCCCCGCCTCCGTGGCTGAGATGGTGTTGGCGGAGCGGAGCCGGGCCGAGCCTCACCCCCGCGGCCCGGCAGGTTCGCCCGGTTCCCGCTGAAGCGAAGCGGCTCCGCGGGCGTCGGCGCTCGCTGGCACCCGAAAAGCCCAGCACCCAGCGAGGGGGTTCGGGGAGCGGGGCCCTGTCCCGCCGAGGGGGCTCGCCCCCCACCCGGCTCCCGGCGCAGCCTCGGCGCTGGCTCGCTGAGAATAGCACAGTGGGTTGTTCTCAAGTAAGCCGGAGGGCTTTGAAGTGTGCCCATCAGATAGCGTTGGCGTTCCCCATTAATGTCGTTAAGAAATCTGTTTATTATGCGCAGCGCCGTCAGTTGGCTTGATACCTGCCACTGGCTAATCGGATGAGATAAGGGGCTGGGCCGGTGCTCCTGGCCCCAGTAATCACCAGTTGTAAACAGGTAACACCCGTCTTCTGCCCCAGTTAAGAGCGCTCCCAGCTGCTCTCAGCCAGGTGTGCTTAAACTTTGGCTTAAGCTAAAACCCTCCTGTGCCGCTCAAAGCAAAGATTTTAATTTTTTCCCATTTTTTTCATCAAGGGTGAGGACATGGGGTTTGTTATACGGCATTAGGCCCATAGGCCTTATCTTCTGAAGTCGGCGTTAGATAATCTTCTTTGGTGATGGGGGTTTAAATGCAAAATCTTCAGTCGCAAAGCTTTGAATTTTAACGATGGTCGGTCTGGGGCTCTTTGTTGCTTTAAATGCAGCAAAATTCAGCGAAATGGGTCAATTCATGGCCCTTAGCAGTGCTTGGGAGTAAGGAGTTCCACACTTGATACAGAAAATATTTTGAGTCGACTGAAACTCATGTTGTGATGGGTTTTTTAATTGCTGGCTTAGTTCCTAAGATAAAAATCCTATATTTATTTTTTTTACTGTCTTTCCTTACACACTTACACTGTTCATCCTGCATTGCCTCCACCAAAATCCCAGAATAATTTGGGGCCGTATCTCCAATCGTATCACTGCGACAGAGTTCTCCGCATTTTCCGTTCCTTCGCGCTGCTAGCGTTATATTGCCTGTTCAGTGTAAGGAGCTTGGAGCTCTCTCCTTTCCACCTACTCCCAGATGGAAAATGTATTATTTTTATTCACGCCAGTAGTGCAGCCTGTCGCTGCGGCTCGTTTTCTGCAACGGCCTCGCTAGACTGATTTTTTTTGTGAGGCTAAAGTGGCGTTTGGCACTCCTCCTCAGAATTGCCTGTGGCTCATGACTACTAAGCCTGTAGCCGGTACCGGTGAGACGAGACTAATCTTGTCCTCGTGAATGAGCACAGAAAGCCGACTGGTTCGTACCTGAAACGGTGAAATGGAAAGCTCCCCGCAGAGTGGATTTTATTACAAGTTGCAGAAAATCAAATTACAAGGAGTTGTTGTGAGTAAGGGACTGGCCTGGAGCTCCTTAACTGTTCATGTAGGGTGTTTGTTGATGGGTTTTCCTGTGGGAAAACGGTAGCGGACTTAGGGCTTCATCAGATAAACTTCAGGTATTTGGGTTGAGCCTCGGATCTTTCTTGGAGATAATCAGCCACGTGGTCCTCAGGCAGCGATGGATTCTGTCCAAACGTGAAACACCTCCCTCCCTCCTAAAGCAAACAGCTGGTGTTCTACGGGAGCGTTTAAGAAATTGGAAAACTAGCCTGTGATTCAGCAAATCAACCTTTCAAGCTTCTGTGTGAACAAGCAGGGGGTTTTAGTTGTCACTGTTACCTTTGTGTGCTTGTCTGGGTGCGGTTGTCTTTGTGCAGACGTTGCCTGGAATTTGGCCTGGGAACCTCACGCTGCTAACGCAGCGTTGTTCACCTGTAGCGTCAGCTGTTGGCGTGCAGAAAGCCCAGTGGAACGTTAAGAGCAAGATTCGCTCTGCAAAAGAAAAGGTGAAATAAAAAAAAAAGTTCAAAAAAATAAATAAACAGCCTTTTTAGACTCTTGAGGTCTTTTCATTTCTTGTAGTCCATCCTGTTTGTGAGCTTGTGAACAGCTGAGGTTGCTTAAAGCAGTTTCAAGCTTGAATTGGGGTGTGAAATGCAATGTCTTTTCCTGTTTTATGTTAAATGCTGCCAGTAATCCTTTGCAAGTTTGTTTTGAAGGAACATCAAAAAGAACCTGTTTTCTCTTGCTAGAATACCCGGGTTCTGGCTGCATTTGTTGTACTTCCTAGGGAGCTAAAGTGACTTCCGTCTTGGGTTTGCCATTGATTTAAAAACCTTGAGTAGAGCAAACCAGGCTTTTCTTAGCTGGTCATTTGGCTGTGGCAGGTCTTTGACCCGCTGTTACCAAGGCTGGAACCAAAACTTGCGTTAGTTCTGTAGGTAGTAGGAGCAGCTGAGATACAAAGGGAAGGTACGAGCTGCGCCGCGATAAGCCCTGGTACTCTGGTGTCAGTGGAGGCTGTATTTTGATACCCGCTTCTCCAAATAGCTCCTTGTCTGCATATCAAAAAATGACCTAAAAGGTTAATTTGAGAATAAAGCACAAATATTTCCACTCACTGCTGCTTTGTTTCAATGCAAATACTTAGCACTAGAAGATCATTCAAGTTTGATGATTTTTTTTTTTTTGAGGTCATTGTCTCACATGCTTTGTATGTGGTTAAAAAAACCAAACAAAACCCAAAACTACTGCCAGTATCAGTGTCTAAAAATACTCAGCTTTTCCAGTTAGAACCTATGCTGTGAGTGGACTTGGGTCTCTGAACTCAGAGTTAGGAGCTGCAACACCAGTCGTAGGGCCAGAACTCAGCCCGGGCGCAGGCGGTTGTGGCTGGGTGGAACGCGGCATGCTTGCCAACTGCGCCCTGGTTCCCTGCGTTCAGGGCGTCGCGATAGCGCGTGTCGCGGACGTGTTGTGCGCTCTCCAGGCGTGACTCAATCCATAGTAACGAAGTGGGATGAGAGACGAGTTCATCCTGCCTTCTCATGGCGGCTTTACCTGAGGCTTCCCAATCAGTGGGCTTTCGCTAACGAAGCAGCTGTAAGAACTGTTGTGCCAGCTTGGCTCTGAGGAGTCGGTGTGTGATGGTTTCTGCCTCGCTCGCAAGATGTCCCAGTGATGAAACGGCCGTGCAAGTCGGTTCATGCCCTCGCACAGAACGTGCTGTAACTGAGGTTGGGCAGGGTAACAGTCACAGTGAAGTTCCCCAGCTTGTGGTGTCCTTGCAAATTGTTGAAACTCAGGTGGGAGCTTTAAAAGTATTTTGGAAAGCGAATTTTCCTGTTTTTTCTTGAATGTTGCCTTAAATTTATTTTCCTGCTGTCCGATGCGCGAGTTTTCTGTTGGTTTTCTGTCACTTTGCATTGGCCTCGGTGCTTGGCATTTGGCGAGGTTCAGTTTGGGAAATCAGTTCGTCGCTTGAATCTGCGTGTAATGGAAACGGTGTTTCCGATGCTCTTGCTGCGATTAACAGAGCTCCTCTGCTGCAGTCGCGCTGAGGCTCCCTGGAGCGGAGGTGCCGCCGTCCCCAGGCTGGGCTTGCGCAGGGCGGTGAGCGAATCCGCGCATCGTTAATGACCGCGTTTCTTAATTGCAGACTTCGAATCAAAGACGCAGCCATGAAAGATCCAAGTCGCAGCAGTACTAGCCCAAGCATCATCAGTGAAGATGTGATTATAAACGGTCATTCTCATGAAGATGACAATCCCTTTGCGGAGTACATGTGGATGGAGAACGAAGAGGAATTTAACCGGCAGGCAAGTCATTTCCCTCCGTAATGTCGTGGTGTGCTTTACCGCTTTCTGGCTGAAGGGATCGGTGCTGTGGCTTAGCAACCGGGGTGCCAGGCTGGGAATCCTTTAGGGACGGGGTTTTAGATAGACTTGCTAGAATCAGCCCAGGGAACAGACAGATCTCAGTTTCTCTGGCAACAAGTTTTCTGGGTGGAAAATACGGGAAGTGTGGCATGTTGTAATGCATCCATTAATTCCCTACGTGTGCAGGAAGGAGGAGGGGGGGAACCAGTTGACAGGCTTTGTGTGGCCCTTTGGAAGGGACAGGTCTCGCTAGGCTGCTGCCGCGGCAGCTTTACGTGTGCGGGCTGCGGTAGTGGTGGGCTGGGTGTGTGCTGGTGCAGACCTGCCTCGGCAGCAGGGCTGTTGTGAGGGAGTTGGTGGATACGGCTGTCCCGTTCGTTGCTTAATCCTCCTGTCTCACAGCTGGCCTTCGCAGGCAGGTTGGGAGGAGGCCTTGGCTTCATGTCACCTTGCATTTGGATGCGATTTTCTCTCGTGTGGAGGCTGGGAACAGCCCACCTCTTTCCGCTGCCTGTTGGGTTGTTTTTTTAATCAAAACTCAATCTTTGTACTCAAGTAGCTGTCTTCTCCGCACTCAGCACAGCACAGCCCTGCCGAGGGCGCAGAGGTCTGAGCTGCTGGAATGGGATACGCCTGCCGCGCTCTCTTTAGGGTGCCAGCAGGGCCTGGAGCTAATCTGAAATTCAGGTTCCTTGCAAAATCTAAATTCTCTTGCGCGTACGCCAGGACGGTCTCGGTGTCATTTCCTGCTTGGTGGGTTTTTCCTCCTGAGGACTGTTACTGTAGTTAGCATACGGTGTGTGTAGCTCTTGGGAAGGAGCTGGGAGTTGTGCGGTGAATAAACTACTTTTCCAGTACGGGCTCTGTTTTCAGAGGAGAGGGAAGACAGGAGAACTGCCTTACCCAGGCAGGCAAACACCGTGTGGCAGCCTGGTTGCCTGCTGCTGCGGGCATGTCTCTCTGGGAACCCGAACGAGTTTAAAGTCGGGCTGGAAAACACAAACAGGCAGTATTAATTTCAAGAGATTCAGGGAATTAAACGTAATTTAGTACTTGTGGAGCTGCCATTGGAGGCACCTGTAGGCGTACACCCCTGTAACCGAAAACCTGGAGCCAGGCATCCCCTACGGTAATCCTAGCTGGTGGCTGCGTGCCCACAGCCGCCTCGTCCGCCCGCAGGACGCAGGCGGTGCCTCGCGAGGAGGAGTGGTTGGAGAGTGCCGTCCTCGCTGGAGCGCTTGACTGGGGGAATTAGGAAATAGGGGTTTTGCATGGGGTTTGAGTTGTCTGGATGGTGGCTTCGATGTGAAGTGCTGTGCAGCTTGAGCCCCAGGTGAGCTGGTGAGTGTGTGTGCCCCGAGCACGTGGGGACAGATCTTACAGGAATCCTGAGCTCTGGTGTTAACTTGTCTGATTTGGCATTGTGGTGTGTAACTGAATTTCCACTTGAGCGGCAAGTATGTGTTTGATTTCAGAGCGAAGGATAGATAGGAAAACTTGTCTGAGCTTCCATTGAGGGAACTTTCAAATCTGTCCTGAGTCATTTTTCCGCTCCCTTATGTCTGGCAAGTCATTCACACCAGCTTCTATTTCCTGCCTTTCCACTCCGAAGCGCTGCGGTGCAGGACATGGAAAATTTGTCGGGCCAAACTCCCTCCAAAGCTTGTTTACTGAACAACCGAGCAAAACTTTCCTTTAATCCTTGCAGTGCGCGTCAGTTCTGCATCAGTTGATTTGTCCTGCCTTTACGGTACGGCAGGTCAGCGTTCTTAACAACGAGCGGAGTCCCTCAGGAGAACTGTGTAATCTGCAGCCAGGGAGATGCGTGTTCCAAGTGACAGGCAGTGGTCATTTTTCCCCTGTGAGCCTTGCGGGACACTGTCCCAGGGAGTGTGCCTGGCTGCCTCTCTTGTCCCTGGTTCCCCTCCTCCTGCGTGCGGTGAGTTCCATCCAGGCTGTGTGGTGCAGCTGGAATTTTCACTTGGAACCAACGTTCTCCTTGAGCTCGTAACAAGCCGCAAACGAAGCAGCTAGGGCTGGGGGGTTCTCCTGCCATTCCCCTTAGATCGCAGCCCAAGTTCCTGGGATGAAACGCTTTTGTAGGTTAGAAAAATGAAAGCCGCTTGCCTTCCTGCAGCACGAGCGCGGTGTTGTGCTAGGAGTCCTGTCGCCTAGCTGGAAAGGACGGGTGCACGCGCCTCGGAATGAAGACACAAGCTCTCCATAAGTTTGTTGATGAAGCGGTTTCTTCTCGTTGTACAGATCGAAGAGGAGCTGTGGGAGGAAGAATTTATCGAGCGCTGTTTCCAGGAGATGCTGGAAGAAGAGGAGGAGCACGAATGGTTTATTCCAGCCCGTGACCTCCCGCAAACAATGGATCAAATCCAGGACCAGTTCAATGACCTTGTTATCAGTGACAGCTCATCACTGGAGGATCTGGTGGTAAATTCAGTTTCTCATCGTATTTCTAAAACTTGACATCTCTCGTCCAAGGCTGTTTTTTGTTGCTAATAATGACTAGAGAAAATCCTTTACACTTAGAGGCTCCGAAATCTTGCCTAGCTGCAGCGGAGGGGGAAGTGCGGAACGGTTGGGTAAGGGATGTTTCCTCGAGTGACGTGACTGATTCAGTGGTTTTCTTCGCAACCGCGTGGTGCCTTTCCTAGCCCCTGTCATAAACTCAGGCGGCTTTGGATGAGCGTACGTGTTAGGGAAGAGAGGCGGTGAGCGACGTTCACTGAGCCTGTGCCGTGTCCGTCGGTGAGGGAACCGCAGGCGTTTAATTCGGCATCTTCTGACAGGGACTTGTTCGAGAGGTACGAACCGCGTCCTCACAGCTCCAGCTTGGAGCCTGTGAGCTGTAGCAGGGCTCTTTGTCGAAATCCAAAGGGTGAGGAGGGCAGTTAAACTGTGATTGTTTCCCCTTTTCTTGCTGTACAACTCCTGTCCCGAGCTTAACTAAAGGAAGGGGCGGTGTGTACGTGTTTTCCCTAACAAAATACAAACCCCACGTTGTCACGTCACTGAACTGCTGTGAAATTCAGACACAAACTCCTACTTTTCCAGGCTTAAGCAGCCGCAGGCGGCAGGTTTGAACTCGGTTAAGACCACAGCAAGCCTAATCCTCCATTCCCTTACAATAAAGAGCTCATTTTGGAGCTGCTGGCTGCCAACCCGGGACTGCGGGACCTTGTGGAGCGGCAGCATGCCAAGCAGGAGGGCAGGGTAGTCACGGACAGAGACGTACCAAAAAATCAATACAGAGCTGGTATATGTTAAATTCCCAGAAGTGGCTCGGCTCCTGGAACCAGCCTCCCCTTGCTGAAACAAGCAAGAGCTAAAAACCTCGTGGCACGTTTTACCACCTCCAACTTGAGAAACAGCGATTTCAGCCTTAATCGAAGTCGCCGTATTTCACGTGTGCCTGTGGCTTTCTTGTTTCCTATTCCCCGGCCCTCATCCGACTGAAACGCCCGGGTGGTGGGTGGATAATTCCGGGGCTGGCGGAGAGCAGCGGGCTTTTCCAGTGATGACAGATGTGGGGACGCGCAGAAACCCTGCGACGTGCCTGCCCGTCACTCTAACCCCATAAACCATTCCTAACACTGTCAGCCTACCGTTGTGTTCAGCTTAACGATGAAAATAACGATTCAACCAGACTTCTTTCTCTTTTTTTTTTTTTCCTTCCCTTCCTCAGGTCAAGAGTAATCTGAATCCAAACGCAAAGGAGTTTGTTCCTGGGGTGAAGTACTTAAATATTTGAGTAGACTGGGCCCTTTCTTGGTGGATGTAGCACAATTTCCACACTGTGAAGCCAGTATTAGAAGATTTAATTGTAAAAGCTCTCTCTTCTTGTCACTGTGTTACACTTTTGCATTGCCAAAGTTTTGTTAGTCTTGCATGCTCAATAAAAGTGCTGAGACTGTTATTAAGTAAATCTGTCAAAAGTTTAATGGAACCATAATTGGGCCCTGGCTCTCTGCGAAGGAGGCAGTGAGTGAGGTAAGAAGCACCAGTCAAGTTGAGACAAAGTACCACGGTCATAAAACCTTCTGCAGACTCTGTCTTTTTAAATAGGTACCGGAATTTGCTACGGATGGTCTGTTTTTAACTAAAGCTGTGTTAGCTGGTGCCGGTTTGCACCTGATAATGCCTTAACTTCGAAACGAAAGCGAGGAGATCTGATCGTTATGCAAAATTAGCTAACTTTCCTTTGAAATCTCAGTATTCTTACTAATGTTAATTATGTTTTCCTCCCTGTAAAAAAAAAAAAAGCAACAACAAACCTTCATGCTCCTTTTAAGCAGCGTGAGCTTTAACGGAAATGTCACAGACCTGTACAGAGTCGTAGATCTCAGCTATTGAACTAACACCCCCGCGGTCGGGAGGAAGGGATTCCCTCTGCTCGGCAGGACGTTAGTTATCATGTTAGAAACGTTTCGCTTCCTAATCGTCACGTTCAAGGAGATGTGAGTTTCATCACAGTTTCTTCCGAGAACCCAGATCCCTACCTGGCACTGCCTACGTAACTTTTAGCGTATACAACTTTACTCTAGCTGGATTTAACCGAGGAAACCCTAGCATTAGTGATTTGAGTGGTGCTTTTCCCTTGCTTTGTTTAATCATCACTACACGATAGTCTACAGCACAACTACTTTTGTTTTTTGTTTTTGGTTCTCTCTTTTTTTTTTTTTTCCTTTTAATAAAGCTAGAACAGTTTTGGCTTCTTAAACTTCATATTTGGGTAGGTTAAGCTGCCATACGTGTTCAGTGTGAATAGTGTTTAAGTTGAAAATATTGTAAAAAAATTATATTTTTTCAAAAATATTTAAAAAAATAAATAATAGTAGAACTGATGTGGTGGCTGTCTCGTGAATACGCAGCTCGGGCGGGAGCCCGTTTGGCAGCGTGCAGGGCAAAGGGCTGACGTTACGGATTCGGTGTGTCACCGTCTGACGTTGGACTCTGCTCGTTTATTTCTCCCCTCCCGCTTTTCTGCGTTTCCCTGCCCGTATTTTCTTTCCTTCCTGCTCGGTGCTGCTGATCCCGGTTGAGCTCCGGGCTGATGGCGCTGTGAATCCCTGCCGGAGCTGGCCTGAGCGCTGCGGGTGGGTTGGGTGCTGGGTGCAGCGACGGCCCCTAGCAGCCTTCGGGTGCAGAGTCCCGTTGGAGGCCCGTATTGAGTGGTGTGCCCCAAGGGTCAGCGCTGGGTCTGGTCTTCAACGTGCTCATCGCTGCCCTGCACAGGGGACAGAGGGTGCCCTCAGCCAGTTTGCTGATGACACCAGGCCGGGAGCAGCGGCCGACACACCAGAAGCTGCGCTGCCGTTCAGGGAGATCTGGCCAGGCTGGAGAGTTGGGCTGGGAGGAACCTTACGGGATTCTGCAAGGGCGAGTGGAGGGTCCTGCACCCCGGGAGGAACAACCCCAGCACCAGGACAGGTCGGGGTGACCTGCTGGGAAGCAGCGCTGTGGAGAAGGACCTGGCAGTGCTGGTGGGCACCAAGCTCCCCATGCCCAGCAGTGCCCTCAGGGCCAAGGAGGCCAATGGTGTCTGGGGGGGGGTGCATCAAGAAAAGCGTGGCCAGCAGGCTGAGGGAGGTCCTCCTCCCCACTCTGCTCTGCCCTGGTGAGGCCACATCTGGAATATTGTGTCCAGTCCTGGCCTCCCCAGTTCAAGACAGACTGGGAACTACTGGGGAGAGTCCAGCAGAAGGCTGTGAGGATGATAAGGGGGCTGGAACATCTCTCATCTGAGGCAAGGCTGAGAGAGCTGGGGCTGTTCAGCCCGGAGAGGAGAAGCCTGAGAGGGGATCTGATCAATACTGATCAATATCTAAAGGGTGGGTGTCCAGAGGAAGGGGCCAGACTCTTCTCAGTGGTGCCCAGGGACAGGACAACAGGCAAACTGAGACACGGGAAGTTCCATCTCAATATGAGGAAAAACTTCCCTCTGCGCATGATGGAGCCCTGGGCCAGGCTGCCCAGAGAGGGTGTGGGGTCTCCTTCTCTGGAGAGACCCCAGCCCCACCTGGACGCCACCCTGTGCACCCTGCTCTGGGTGGTCCCCGGAGGGCCCTGCCCACCCCGACCCATCTGTGGGTCGGACCCACTTGTGCTCCGTCAGCGGCCCGGCCTCGCTGCCGGGCCTGGGGCTTTTCAGGCTCTGGGCAAACCAAGGGGAAACGCGCCAGCGCCGGGGCCGTGCCGCAGCGTGGGACGAGGCCTTTGCGCCCGTGTTAGCCCACGGCGTAGCCACATCGCGCCGTCGGTCTCGCTCCAGGCGGAGGAATTCCATCAGGCCAACTCGTGTTGCTGTCGCTCTGCAAAACGCTAATTGCAATTAGCCCGGGCTCCTGGCCGAGCGTCGCCTTCCCCTTCCTCACCCGGGACCTGCCGCCTGCCTGAAGCCGCAAAACCCCTCTTGGTGTTTCCGCTGCCTCGGAACAGTTCGGACACGAGCGCCTGGAGGCAGGAGGTCGGCAAACAGCCCCCCACCCTGCCCCAGATTATTTTTAGCCGGGGTGGGGGTTTCGGCGGAGGAGCCCCCCGGGCTGGCAGCGCTCACGGCTTCCCCGGGGTCCCAGCGTGGCGCGCTGCAGCGTGCGGCTGCAGCAGGCGCCGGTGGCTTGGCCGCTGCCGGTCAGCGCTGGTGCGGCAGCCGGGCTCTCTTCCTCCAGCCCCGGCAAGACGTGGAGAGAGGGCAGAGGTGCCCCCAAGGGTGCCGGCCACCGCGCAGCGTTGTGTTCGGCAGCAGCGCCGGGGCGGCTCCTCCGCTGCTCAGAGCGCGGCGGGGCGTCGCTGTGCCTGTGGGAGGTGGCGGGTGTTCGCGTTTGCATCGCTTGGGGGTTTCTGGTGGTTATTTTTTTCCTCTCCGCTTATTAAACTGTCTCTGGCTCCACCCGTGGGGGTTTTTCACTTCTGCTCTTCCTGCAGGGCCGGGGAGCGCCTGCGTGGCCGTGCCGCCGTGCCAGCGCCCGCAGACCGTGCCAGCGCTGTGCAGTGCTGGCGTCGGCTTTGGCGTTTCGGTGCGAAATCCAAGCCCAGAACTGGGTTTCTCTGCCAGCAGCGGGGCCACCGGCTGCGGGGGGCGGCCAGGATGGGGCCGCCTGTCCCGTGCTCCCACGGCAGGACGGGTTTGCCAAGGTCTCGTGCGGAACCGCCTGCCCCCTGCACCGGGGTTCGGGCAGAAGCCGCCGAACACGCAGGAGCTGGGGCCGGATGAAATCGGGCGTGTCTCCGTGTCGGGCAGCACGGAAAGCTGCCGGAGCCCTCAGAACGCGGGAGGAACGAGGGAGCAGTGCAGGACGCAGCGAGGCGAGTGCCGGTAGGGCAAGTGGGCTTGGAGTTTTTATTATTATTTTTTTAATTGTATGATCTTAAAATAGGCATCCTAAGGCTGGGCTGGATGCCGTGCCCGGCACGGAGCCCGCTCCGCCGCGCAGCCCTGCCGAGGCCAAGGGCACAGCATGGCAATCCATGGCCCGGGGTGGGAGCTGGCGCCCATGGCAGCTGACGAGCTTCAGCGGGCGCTGAACGAGTCTCCGCCGGCTGCAGCCCGTGGTGGGGCCGTGGCTTGGGGGTGGCGGTCCCCAGGCCGGTGCCCCGGGAGCTCGGGATGTCCCCCGAAGGCACCTTTGAGTTCCCAAGCCCCGTGGTCCAGGGGAGCACCAGAACCCTTGGCTTTGGACGTGGTGGGTGCTGTTGAACTCGGACAGCACCCGCGGGAGCTTGGCTTGGCTTCTGCGGCGCCGGGGCGCGAGCCCTCCCCTCGCTCAGACCTTGGTGCACACAGAGAGCCCGTCTGCCGTATCCTGCACGTCCGCAGCCGCCGCCGCGCTGCTGCCCCTCGCCCGGGCCTTAAACCCCGTGAACACCGGGCAGATGGGCACGTGCTTCAGCCACCGGCTTCTCCGCACCGCGCTCATCCCGAAGGGAAAGTCGTAGCTCCTCAGGCTGGCTCTCGCCGCGCTGTCCGAGTGCGCTCCTGCCTTCCACTGCACCAGCCCTCGCTCCTCCTGCGTCCCTGCGGCAGCCGGCGCCGTGTCAGCCAAGACCCCGACCCCTGCCCACCCACCAGCGGGATGCCCGGCTTCAGCCCTCCCTCGCCTGGCAACCACAGAACCACAGAACCCCAGACTGGTTTGGGTTGGCAGGGAACTCCCAGCCCACCCAGTGCCACCCCCTGCCATGGGCAGGGACACCCCCCACCAGCCCAGGCTGCCCAAAGCCCCATCCAACCTGGCCTTGGGCACTGCCAGGGAGCCAGGGGCAGCCACAGCTTCTCGGGGCACCCTGTGCCAGGGCCTCAGCACCCTCCCAGGGAAGGATTGCTGCCTCCCAGCTCAGCTCCAGCTCCCCTCCTGCAGCTTCAGGCCCTTCCCCTTGGCCTGGCCCCCCCTGCCCTGCAACCAGCCCCTCTCCAGCTTTCCTGCAGCCCCTGCAGGCACTGGGAGGGGCTCCAAGGGCTCCCCGCAGCCTTCTCTGCTCCAGGCTGGACAAGCCCAGCTCCCTCAGCCTGTTCTCAAAGCAGAGGCTCCAACTCCCTCTTGCAGCTCCAAACCAAAAGGAACCTGCCTCCAACCCGCCCCCTGCCTCCTGCTGGCTCCGCAGGCTTTAGTTACCCGGGATGGTGTTGTCCAGGACGAAGGCGATGGTTCCCCCGACGAACATCTCTGTCGTTAGCAACACTGTCAGTATCTGGTCCAGCTCGGGGACGCCTGTGAGAGCACGGGGACTGAGCCGGGGTGTGCTGCCATAAGCCGGATTTGCTTAATTCATCATTTCTTACCCAAAGTGGGCCAGCGCCTGCGAGATCGGCCCTCCTCTCTCCCCGAAACACCCCAAACTGGGGCTTTTCGTGGTGGTGGGGTACCTGTGCTAATGGCCTTGGGGTGGGAATCCAGGTAGTTCGGCAGCGTGAGCCCGAAGAACATGGCGAAGCCCAGCACGAAGAGGTTGCGGGAGGAGTTCATGTCCACAAACTGCAGGTTGGAGAGGCCGACGGCCGTGATCATGCCTGCCGGCAGAGAGGGCGGCCGGGTCGCGGGCAGGCAGGGATGCTCACGCCGCGGGCTGGGAGCCGGGCAGCGGAGCGGGGGCTGCCCGCGAAGGCAGCGGAGGGCAGAGGAACCCAGCCCCACGCCCGGGAAGCCGGCGCCGCACCGCTCGGGCTCGCCAGACCCCGAATCCCCGGGGAAACACCTGATGATGTCAGAGCCCCGGGGCTGACGTGCCAAGGTTACCGAACAAGGTGCAGAACATCCCGCCGAGGATGGGGTCGGGCAGGGCGGCGAACAGCGCCGTGAACTTGCCGATGGTCCCCAGCACCAGCATGATGCCGGCGCCGTACTGTATCACCCTCCTGCTCCCCACCTGCACGGAGAGACCGGCAGCGGGTGAGGGCACCCGTGCCCCCCAACTGCATGGGGACCCCTCCCCAGCCCCGCTACCTTCGTGATGCCCAGGACTCCGATGTTGGGGCTGGAGGAGGTGGAGCCGTTGCCGGTTCCCAGCAGCCCTGCGATGATGCAGGAGATGCCTTCGGTGAAAATGCCCCTGAGGAACAAGGCGAAGGGGCTGGTCCCCGCCACCGCTCTCAGGCAGGGTCCCTGCCCGCTGCCCAGGGTGCCGTGGCGTGGGCAGGGCCCGGCAGGGCTGGCTGTACCTGTTGATGGCGTGCACCGGGGGAGCGGGGGCTCCGGCCAGCCGCGCACAGGAGTAGTAGTCCCCGATGGACTCGATGATGCCCGCCAGCGTGGCGCTGAACATGCCCAGCACGGCCGCCGACGTCACCGTGGGCAGACCCCACTGGCCTGGCAAGGGGCAGAGCGGGGCGTCAGGGTGGGGGGCACCCTGGAACCTCCCCCCCGCCCCCGGGTGCTTTGGGGCCTCCCCAGCCCCGGCGATGCCGCTCCAGGTCCCCGCATCCCCCGGGACCAGGGGGTATCGGGGCGCCCTCCCGCATGCCACGGGGCTGCCTGGCACTCACAGGGGTAGGGCACCCGAAACCAGGGTGCCACGGACAGGATCTCCCCCCGCGCGTCCGTCCTGGCCTTGTAGCCGTACGCCTCGGGCTGGCTGGGGAAGACGCCGGTGCGCGTCAGCACGTAGCAGAGCAGCCACACCACCATGATGGCCAGGATGATCTGTGGGGCAGAGACCGGAGACGCACCCTGCGTTGCTTGCAAGGCCATTCTTGGAGAAGGGGGTTGGGTGGTTTTTTTTTGGGGGGGTGGTGGACACGATGCTCCCCAGGACCCGTTGGTTCCCAGCCAGTCCCTACCGGGAACATCTTGAAGATCTGGACGCGGAACAGGATGAAGCCGTGGCCCCGCCGGTAGCCGGGCAGGCAGATGGTGACGTGCCGCAGGTACTGGGCAAACAGGACGATCAGGAAGATGGTCCTGGGTGGGGGGAGAGCGAGACGAGGTCCCTTACATCCCCGGCATGCTCCTGGCTCCACGGGGGTCGCCCCTAACCCCCCGGCCCCCCCGCCCCTGTGCCATACACTGCGGCGATGCCCCAGTGGGAGCCGGCCCGCTCGCCGGCCGCCTGGAAGACGGAGAGCCCGATGAGGGAGACGGTGGGGGTGACGGTCAGCGGCCCGATGTAGCTGAGCAGTGCCCCGGGGAGCCCCAGCAGTCCGATGGCCACCTCCACCAGGCTGGACACCACGATGGCCCCCTGGATCTGCAGGGCATGGAGGGGGTGGGTGTCAGTGGCCCACCGGCGATTCTGGGGTCCCCCGCGGGTGACGGCGGGGTGTACGTACCTCCCGCATGCGGGGCTGCCAGATGTGGGAGGTGTTGAGCGGCAGCACCCAGTTGCCGTAGATCTGCTCTGGGGATGGAGGGGGATGAGGTGTTCCCTGGGTGGGGGGAGCAGCTGGACACCCCCCATGCACCGCTCCCCCCCGCCCCCGTCCTCACCTTCGGGCGGGCATCGCCACTTCTCCAGGGCCAGGATGGACTTGGCGGGGACGAGGAAGGCCAGCGCGCTTGCCTGGAAGAGGGGCAGCCT
>VWZZ01006360.1:532850-547469 GCA_013399095.1 Psophia crepitans | reverse complement strand
GCGGCAGCGTTGGCTCGCGTTTCAAAGTCACTTTTACCAGGGTACAGACAGGCACGGACATGGCGAGTCGTTCATTAAAACCCCCCAAATAAATACATACACAAACCCTTTTGCCAGTCCCCAATATTCCCCAAGACCCCAGCGCATCCCTCCCTGCCCGCCCCACGCGCACCGGGCCAGCTCAGAGAACAACTCTTCCTCCTCTTAGAGACCCAGGACATAATTCCATTTTTTTCCACTTAATGAGCAGGATGCCAGCGCTTGACACAAAGCAGCGCTCGTGTTTGTCACCGAGGACGTTTCAGAGCCAAACGCCCCCGCTCACGGCACACAGTCACCCCTGGCGCCCTTGGCTGCGATGACACAAACACCCTGCTGCTTTTTGAAGTGTTTTTACCTTTCAAGTCTCATTTTCCGCTTCACCCCCGCCTCCTTCCTAGTCGCAAAGGAGACTCTAAAAATTGTGCTTCGCACAGGTGGTCTCCCACCTCTGCAGTCTTTGGCTGAAAGGCGCAAGCCTTTTTTAGTGTAAAACACTAGGATTCAGGCTCCGTGCGGGACAGGATGGGTCCGATAAAGTCGTCGCGTTTGGTCTCCCCACCTGCATCGCTTCACAGCCACGGAGTCAAGCAGGAATGGCAGGGAAGGTACCAAACCTGGGACAGCGCCCAACCGCTTTGAGATATTTCGTATATATTCTACGAACTGTTTAAGACACAAAAAGCAACATTAACAGAATTTGGCTTTTTATATGCACTCACATGATGAGCTCGAAATTGGAAAATACCAGAATTAGGGCTGCCTGTCCTACTGCCAGCTACATCACCACCCCAGAATAATCAAACCAAACATTTTTGCCCTTACGGACTCTCCAAAACCCTTGCTCACTCTTCCGGTCCCGAGGGGCTGACAGACTCCACTCAGCTTCCACCACAACGCTGCCCACTGGGGAACAAACATGAACACAAACCCGCTGTTTTAAGGAATCCCTATTTTGGGGTTTTTAATTTTTTTTTTTTTAAACACACCGTGATTTCCCAGCAGCAGTATCGCTGCAGTTGCCGCGGTCTAATCGTACAGGGGATGCGTACGTCTCACCTGGGGAAGCACCAAGCCTCAAGACCCAGGACAAACCTGCGCCCACACCAGGGAGGGAGGGCGGAAGCCAGCGCATGGGTTGCTTGGGGATTTCCTTTGTAAGAATAATTCACTCCACACGTGCTACTCGCCCGCAGCACCCCAGAGAGACTGCCTCAGGAGGTTAATGATGCTCATCTAACGCTCTGTTCCCTGCTCCTGATGAGCACAACCCATCCTCAACCTTAAGTGCCTGGTTTCACAGAGGATGAAGGAAAAAAACCAAACAGAATAGGACACTATTACATGGATCTTTTTCTTTGTCATACTAATCTCTACAGTGAAACATTCATGACTGCTCAACAGAGTAAAAATATGCTACATCAAAACTGTACCAGAAAAAGCAGGACCCCTGTAACAGCTGGAGAAGAGTCTGCAGATAAAAATGAGAACTGAACAGCCAGCTTAAAAATATTCCACTGAAAACAGATGAGAAAATAAGTACAGCTGTCCCTTCTGCAGGACACCAGACCCTGGTGCAATTCAGACTCTCATCTTCTTGTTCCACGTTGCTGTTGGCCCACCATGGAAGAGAAGAGGGAAGCGCCTTTGACCACGTTGAGAGCTGGGAGCCTGCTCGAGCGCTTACCTGAAGCAGGTACCCGCCTCTTCCAAATTAAGCGCTGCGTACGACGCCCCAGCAGGACACACGCCGCCTGCCATCTCGCCTCCCATTACAAAGCGTTGAAGCAGCAAGGACGTCCGCTCGGCATCGGTATGAGAAGGCGAGCGCACTTAATACTGAGAACTATGCCGTTCGTATGGTCGAGTGAACTGTGGGTCCATACAAAATACAGAAAGCGAAGACATCTGCCTGCTCTCCTGGGAGTGCATACCGTTCGGGTGGCAGACAAACTACCGACGAAGACAGGCTCCAAACTAACAGCGTTTCCCCAGGAATTAATGTACAAAGTGCCACTGGTCCTTGGAACCAAGTATAGTGTACGGTATGTATTACAGCAAACACTAGCTCTACAGCTTGTGTCAGCCCATCTCTGCACTATATGCAGAAGGAATTGAACATTCAGACTCTTTACAATAGACTCCTTCCCTTGTTATACAAAGGAAAATAAAAAACATAAGTTAAACCAGCGATAAATAAAACTACAGAATGTGCGTGTCCTGGTCAGCCCCCTTTGTGCATTCCAATCAGGCTGGAGAGCTTCTCACAGTGCTCAAGTTTCAGGGATTCTGCTTTCTGTTTTAACCGCTCATCTCTGTATAGCTTGGCCAAATTTGACAAATCAGACTCTGAAAGACGAGAAAAAAAATACATATTAGGACGAAGCCGTGAGCCTACTTTAAATAACTGTTTCTCAGTGCTTTGTTATCCTTGTGGCACGGCTGGTTGTTTTTAATTCACTTTGTTTCAGTGAAACTGGGCACGTTAACAACTTTCTTTAAAGAGAGGCCACGGGGTTTAACCAGGCTAGCTGCTTCAGAACACGGGCTTTTTGCAACTGCTTCAAAACTCAAACCAGTTATAAAAACTCTCCCTACTAATGCACTAGTAGGACAATAACCAGACCAAAAAATAAGACTGATCATTACAGTCTACAAAGAAAACACAAACTATAAAAATACAGAAGACACAGAAGATTTACAATTATGTTAATGATCTAAAGACCAGGCGATTGCTTTACAACAGATGTATATATTTAAAGTACCTGCATAAAGAGGGGTTAGTAGGATACCGTTTGATCTGCTACATGGCACCTGTCTTGGGTGCAGCCTCTATTTCTGTTTGAACTACATCTGATCTCAGCGTGCATCGATCCTCGCTGACGTCCCGCCGGGCACACGTTGGCGGAGGAGGGTTACTCTGCACTCACCAGTGGAATTTAAGTGACAAGCCAGAAGGGAAGAGAACCCCACGACTACTTTACTTTCCCTATCGCTTCCTTCAGGCTCTGTCTGCTGTCCGCAGCCTCGTAAGCGAAGCAGGAATTCCAAGAGGTGCATCCCGGCCCTCGTAACCAAGAAACACAAGGCCTCTGGCACATCCATCCTGCCAGGGCCCGGAGCACCCATCCAAATATGTATGTTAAGGTAGAGGTAATTGGGATTTTTGATCTTGCACTTCTCACAGTTCAAACTCTGTCCTGCAAGAGGTTCGCCCAGAAGGCATTATAAATGTGTTGGGTTTTTTCTACTCCAGTTGATTACAGAAAGGTGAACAGCTAGCTGAGGGACACATCTGAAAGGCCCCTGTGCCCGTTCATTAACAATACAATCTCGACTGTACTGTTGAGTATTTTTTTCCCCTTCTTTTCAAAACTCAAATAATCCCATTGCTTAAATTATTTACCCCCAGTAATTCAGAGAAGTTTGTTTTGCTGATTAGCTAAGGAAGTCTTAAGATAGCTTTCTCCCTGAAGAATACTTCAGATCCAGGACTAAGTGCACCTAAGAGAACAGCAGTAATTTGTTTCTGAAAAGGTCAAAATTTCTCTAAGCACAGGCTACCTGATGACACTCAATTTTTCAAAGAGCTTCTATACGCCTTACAAGTCCCTCATTTTACAAAATCATTCAGAATGTTAAGAACTTCAATAGGTCCTTTCATGCCTCAAGTCCTCTGCCCCACTGAAATCTGAAGCCATTCGACCCTCTGCTTACTTACTGCAAAGCTTTACAAACTGACAGGCACAGACATTTTATTTTACACCAGGAATCAATTTCCAGGTATTGTAACTAAAATGCCACTCAAGGAGCGGTGGGCACATCGCTGTGACAAGCCTTCAGCAAAACTAGGCTCGAGTAATCGTCTCTGAGTCCCGAGTCCCTGGAGTTCCGCAGTGAAAAATCTTAGTTTACACTTATCCAACCGGGCAAAATTATTCCCTGCAACTGCTTGTGCTTTTGACAGCGTTCATCCTGTCACCTCTGCTTCTCACTGTTTTACTCTTTTACATAGAGTCGTTCCTTTGAACTTTTTCTCTTAAAGGCAGTCCTAAAATACAGCATTCCAACTACGCATCCTTATTCTGTTTTCAGTTGCCTCTTCGCAATTTTCTACAACTCAGCTCTTTGCAGTCTCACTTTACAACTGCGCTGTCACAGCTGAACAATCTCCAGTAAAAACCTGGGACGTGCTTTTTGTACTTAAGTGTATCAAAGATTTTGGAAGACCAAAACCCGCAGCGTACGCAACTTTTACACGCAATTCTGCTGTGTAGGGAGGAACACTGTGTATGCAGCAGTATAGAAGTGACTGGCTGAACAAGACACCGATCTATCAGGTGCTTTGGAAGTTTTTGTTACGGTAGTTGGACACCAGGTAACACTTTTCAAGTTGTAAAATCAAGGGCTTTAAAAATCAAACCGCTCCTGTACAACTAGGTCCATTTTGCTGGTGCCAAAGACAAACGCACCTACAAACAGAACCAGCTATTCATAGACATTGAACTGACAAAAAAAGAAGTTGGCCACGTGAAGTTAAACACTGAAACAGGAATTAACAGGCCAAAGTTATGAAACAATGACTAAGAACTGTCTCAACATATCCAGAGAACTGTTCCCCAGCACTCCTCTTGTACTCACGGTTTATTTTTACAAGCTTGGCTGTACTAAAGTTAGCACTGTCTCAGCTGCAGTCATTACCTGCTCACTGGCCTAGATGATAATCATTCTGAACATTATTTTTTTTTTTAATTGCAGTGGACTCCTCAGGCTACTGCTGCTTGTGGACCTTGTAAATGCGTTTGCAGATGTGTGACTAATCAAGTCTCTAGGTGCAAAAAGCTCCAGAGCAGCACCGTTTCACAGGCTTTACTTGGCATTCAATGCTGGACCATCTCCCCCTCTCTGACTACCAGTCCCTCTGACTTGCAAACCCCGTTGCCCGTTTTGGGGCATGGCGCTCCTTAGTGCAAGGTCTACGTGAAAGAGAAAACGTGGTGACTTTCAGTTGCACAAGGTCAATTAAAAGGATTTTTCTGTAAGAAATAAATTCTATCCCCACAGCAAGCCTACGCATGAAGCCTGCGCTGATGGTTATTAACAGCCACGTTATACCCAGAGGTTGCTACTGCCAGCCACAGACTTCACGAGTCAAGCACACCAAAAATTAAGGGATTGTTTGGGATTTTTATGGTCTTATGTTATGGATCCTTTCCTCTTCTAACTTCAGAGCCTCCATCTGTACATTTCTCTTTAAAAGCAAGATTGGTAGCTTTCATGTAGAAAGACTGGTTAACTTTCATGTAAAATAAAACAAAATAATGCTTGCCATCAAAAACCTGTAAATAGTTTGGAGTCAGCAACACTATTGTTACCTCTAGCACAGGATTAAACAAGTCATGTTTAGACAAAGTGTATGCTTCCACAATGATGCAATTGGTAAAGAAACAGTAAAGAAGTGCAAAGTCAGTTTTTTAGTAGTGCTGAGGCCTGTTTTACATTTAGAAATCTACAATTTAGAAATCCCTACTAGTGCGTGAAAGCAGCTTGCCCGCTCCTATTAAACATTTACACAGAAACAACTTCTAGTTTCCTTTATGCACAGCAGTAGTTTGTTTACTCATTTGAAGGTGACGAGTTCTTTAGCCGAAAAAAATTAGTCACAACATCCCAACTTTAGCTAGTCTTTGGAATTTTTTTTCTGTTACTTTGTATAGCTACCAAAAAAAAAAAAAAAAAGCAGGAATTTGCTTTATTTTAAATGAACTAGAAGATCAGTAATTAACAAATAACACAATATGGGGTTAAAACACATGCCTTCACACAGGCCACTGACCAACTTCGGACTGACATAAGAATAACAATTCTGAATCTTGCATTTCTGAGGTCTCCCTTGCTGCATTCAATTCTTGTTTTTAAGGGACAATCTTGACTATGATCAAAAACATGCTCTCCAACTCATCTAAAGATAGAAAATGCAAATAAGTGCAGAAACCAAGCACAGGAGCACGCTCTTTGAAAACTGGTACCAGTAACACAGTCCACTGCAAGATTACCAAAAGCTCTGGGCTCTCCTGACGAAGGTTTGAAGAAAAAGTTAGATAATCTTCTTCTCCAGCCAGTCCAAGCAAAAATGATTTGGCTCCAGCAAAGGAAATGTGAAATAAGTGATGTCTCAAGATCTTTTCTAGCCCTAACAATCTGTCAGAGCTAGGTAACATGGTGGATTTTACGTTTAGAACATCATCAGAGTTATTCAAGCATAAAAACGGAATGGAAAAAAAAAAAGTGTCTCAAATGGTGAGGTTTACTTTCCACTTGTCTCTCAGAATCACCTAAAATGCATTTCGACAGACGCCCAATAATAGCAAATTCATTCTTAAGGGCAGATGTGAGAAACACCAGTACAAGGTTTGAGATGTTAGAAGCACCAGAAAATGAGGCTAAAAATGGCAGTGCTTTGTGAAGCATAGCCGTCAATACGACTACTGATGGGTTGTAGGCACACACTTGTAACAAAAATAACTTACTTTGCTGTTTCTCCTTCCAGCAGCTGGTCTGAATATAGTCTATGTAATCCTTTTCAACGGTTTTCTCTAGCTCTTGAAGTTCTGCTCCTTGATAATTCTTCTCAAAGTTTTTATCAACGTAGTAAGGCACCTGCAAGTTCTCTGTTTCTCTACTAATAACATGGCCTATGGACCTGTGAAAACATCATGGAGAAGAGATTTTTTTTTAGCAGTTCGAATATAAAGAAATCAAGAGCGATTTCTCCATAATAGCATTTCCAGAGAACAGTATTTACAACGTCTTCACAGTTAGTTTCTGCAGCACTATAGCTCCCTCAACCACCCAGTAAGAAAATCACAAGTCTCAGGGACAGCAAGCTGTGCACAACAAACAGAATTCATCCCCTCTGCTAAAAAAACACAGGAAAATATCTAATATTTGGAGGTATCTACAAAAAACTGACTCAGAGCTGACACTGTTCCTTCCAAGTACGGTATTTGTTCTCAGCAGCTCAGTCAAGACGCTTCCAAGAGCCAATTTTATCTGTGAACAGAAGCTCCAGACAGTTTTTCTGTTTGCTGTAATTTCTGGCAAGCTAGGTCCAGAAATCCATGGGAACTGATGACAAATACAGAGATTACAGGGAGGGCATACAGCCCTAGTATTGCTTAGGACATAAAGCAATTGGATAGTGATTTTCCTGGTTTCTGGATCCTTTAGTAGAAATAACAATCAACAGGGGAGACTGTAGTTACACTTTCCTTTAGGGTCTTATAATCATCAGTAAGCAAAGCAGGGCAAGGAATATCCCAAAGAATATCCTGGAAGTGGAATAACCTGCTCTGACACAGCCGCTAGATTAAACTATAGTCTTATACTGGATTTCCTTGTTCGAGCAAAGATATCCAGACATTTTTTCAAACCACTGCCCAGAGAAAAAAGGCAGGCAGCCAAAACATAAAGATTACGTTCTACTCAGTGGAATCCAGTTTGCCCCTTCTATTTCCTGGACTCTTCTTCTCCTTCTATGTCTCAGAGATGTATGCTTTCTTTATATAAACAATGGCTTTTAGGGCTGTTAGTGTTTTGTTGTTGGTTGTGTTTTTTTTTTAAGAATAAGATTTAGAGAAACAGCATAATAGTCAGGCCTGAGCTTGGAATACAATCTCAAATCAACAACAAAGTGAAGAAAAGCAAGAGAGATTAGCTGCTCTGGGGACAGCGCGGGAGGTTTCGCGTGGGACTGGCAGGTAGCAAAAACACTCTCTGATTAAAAAAAAAAAAAAAGCCAACCCAAACCAAAAAACAACCACCCTCTTGTTCTTATGCTAGGTCTACACACTGACATCTTGTGGCAAAAAACTGTAAAAGGTGTTGGGCAGAAAGGAAATGGGCCTAAGTGCAAGTAGTTTTAAACCTCAAACGGAGCAAGGTGAGTGTTCGGGCTGCGTTCGAACCCTGCTGACTCCCACTCCGATCTCCCTAAGAGCCAGTGCAGGTGACTGGACTGGTCTGCTCCTTCCCACTAGAGAGCTTCCCTCCTCCCTACGCTGGATGCTGAGAGGAGCATGCGAGTTTTCTTCTGCCCCACAAACTCAAATTACAGCAGGTCTGGCAGTGTGCCTTCTGCTTCCAGAGCTGACCAGTTCAGTTTGCCCTCTGCAGCCCCAGGATCCTGCCTCTTTACAGATGTTAAACCAGGGCATTTCGAGTCTGTAATGATTTCCAGAGCCTGACAACTCTTTTAGCAGAATTCAGGGTTCAAAGCAGATTTGGATTTATACTGCAGACAGCAGGCTTGGGTTATTCATTGCTCTCCTGGGTGGTGGTACAGAGATTCCTGGGGCTGAGCTACATACACCCACATTCCTGCTACTGTATCGCTGTGCGAAAACATTTCACAGGGGTTGAGAAGGGTTTCTGGCTCAGTGCCTCTATTTGTTCAGCACACAGTACAATAAAGCACACCACAGTTAACTTCATCGCGATAATGCTCAGAACTCGCCAGCAGACTGTTGGTATTTCCTTATTTACAAAATGATAACACTTTCTAGAAAGAACAGAACGCTAACACACATTTTGCTATCAAGTCCAACTTCTGTCTACCCCGTTATCGCAAGCACCAAAGACCAGAAAGACACGGTTTCAAACGACTTACGATTTGTAGAATAGGCTGTAGGGTGGGTTTGTGGCCATCAGTTGAGTTATAACCGACACTATTATTATTATGAAAACTGGCATCAACTGAATAAATGCAGAATATGAATTCTGAAAGGAAAAACAATAATTAGTTTTCAAGAAAAGATACAGATGGAAAAGGATGCATCTGTTCACAGAAACCAGGCTATCTATCGTAGATCAAGGTATTAAATGTAAAATAAAAATAAAAGAAAAAGTACTTTAAATTTGGAGGGATGCCATTTTAATTTCAAAATAACCCATATTAACAATCTCAAAAAAGCTCTTTAAAGCTCTTTTCTTTCAATTATGCTTCCATGACATTTCTTTCTTCTACAGCTTCCGTCATAAGGTGGTAGATGCCCACAGCAGTGTACCTATCAGTGACAATCCAAACTGAAGGAACACACTGCAATTCCCATTTGTGCCTACAGCTTTTCTGTGCATCTTCTGAAGTTTGCTACATGCTTTCTAAAAACCTCAACTCCTGTTCAAACACTGGATAAAACGGCTGAGAAGTAAATGGGTAAGCGACCGTGTGTGGAGTAACTTGGGACAGGATGAGAACACTTGGATTTTTTGTTTGAATTAATTTACTAGAACAAAAGAGCAGAAAAAAGTATCAAAGGACCAAGGAGTTTCAGTTGGTAGGGAAGTATCTGAGACCATCCTGCCCCCAGCTGGACAAGGCCTGTGCAGCATCCAAGCAGAAACCATGTGCTAATTTATAGAAGGATTAAATACGCCACTTAATACAATTCTATATCCATTATCAGTCCACATTTGGACTAACTGTTGTTGGATTACCAAACCATTAGAGCTTGCAAAAAGTAAGCACCAACAAAACACTCGGCCACAGAAACTCCAGGGCCTGTAATCCTATCAACACAATGTGTTTTTGAAGTAGTGATTAATAAAAAACAATCTAGTTACTTTTGAACACCTCCATTTTGGCTGCAGCACTGGAGGATAAACATTGAGCATTCAAGCATGGGACTGTTTGTCCTGGCTTCAGATGTGTAAGTGGACCCTTCACCCTGGTGAAATATTTATCCCTCCTGGGTACCTGTGGCCTGTTTTCTTCCTCTTCTTGCTCCTGCGTCCATGCTCTTTCATTTCGGTGCCTTCGTGGATAATAGTGCGCATCTCTGGCAACATTTGAGAACATGTGGATATTTCCTGTTAAAAGAAAGCAAGGGAGAGTGATGATTTTCCTCCAGTTGCTGGTACTCACCTGTATTTCTCAGAATTTCTCATTGATTATCCAGGCTTATACTACGCGGTCTGAATTACAGTTGTGAGACCCTCAAATTAAAAAACGCAAACACACCTCAGGCTTATGTCAAAATAATATGTTGTTCCAAAAAGCATACCAGAGAAATTGTAAAGTTTGCCCCAAGTCCATCCTAGTTTAAACCAAACTGCAGAAAACATGCTATAGTTTTTTATTATTGTATCTCATACTTTCATATCGTTTCGTCACATTCATCTGCAAAGTGGCAGCTTGTGGTGCATCCCCAGGCTCTAAGCAGGAAAATTCATTTGCTTCACCAGACTCAGGCCATGAATTATGGCTTCCAATAATTACTGAATGTGGTCTTTTAGACTCATTTCTAGTTCCTCTTCCTTCAAGCTATTAATAGTTTCACTTAATGATTTTATAATAAGGAAAGAGATTTTTAAAATAGCTTTTTGAGTAAAAAAAAAAAGTACAATTCAGAATTTCCTTTCTTGAACACTTAATGTAGCTGATTTGTTTTAAAAAATTCTAAAAAGAGAAAAGAATTGCATATCCTGTTTTGACTTGAAGCTTGAACTCTGAGTTTATCACCCTGTGAGTATCTTAATAATAGCTGCGCTCTTCTCGTTTGAAATTCAGAATGTCTTTTTATTACAGAATTGAAATTTATGGCCTTATCATGACAACAGAAATCCAATTCTGTTTTTAAGCCTGGGGAAAAATGTCAAATTATGTCCCATACTGTCCTTTCTCTGAATTTCCCAAAGAATTCTGCAAGAAATGTGGGCGGAAGGGACCTCTGCTATTGTGCCAAAACATCTGTTTCATGGCTTGTTCAAAGACCTCCCCAAGGGTCCAGGCACATTTGCAGCCACAGCTCCAGCAGAGCACTAAACAAGGCTGGCCTGAAGAAGGGAAGTTTCTTTCTTGGAAAGTTTGTTCCTATCATTCAACACTGCTCAGGCAGTATTTTATCAAGCTGTGAAAAAACAGTAGCAAGTGTGGGCAGAGAAGAATGGCTTTTGCAGAGTGCCTAGAGAAAAGTTTTCCCAAATCCTAAGTTTCTCAGAGAATGTTGCCAGCAGTTTCTTTCCTTCCATGTGCATTTATTTTCTTTATGAGAAGGAAGTTCAGCCTGTAGCCTCTACCCATTATAACTGCAACACTGTGCCACGTGGAGAGTCTCCTTTTAGACTGACGACATTTAACATTTTAACTTAATATTTTCCACTGAACACCCACAGAGGAAAAACGCACAGTAAAACCGAAGCCATAAACCTGCCCGCAAAAGCCATACAAATGGTTTTGTAACACCAACACTTCTCATTCAGATTTCCAGAACGCCTGGTGATAGCGAGGTGCCATGGAACAAAAACCAGCACAACGCCGCTACTTAGCACCAACTTCACCTCACGCACACAAGTCCTTCTTAACATTATGCCTGTTTAAAAAACGTTCTCTTTATATCGGGACAGCCTCTTACTGGTAATTCTCTTGCTAAGCAGAAACTGTGGACTTTGCCTATTTGGAAAACAACCAAACTGATGATTTTCCATAATTTAAAACTCACTTTTAGATTAGGAGAATGTACATAAATTCAGATCTAACCATATTTTTGGCAAGGAAATTATTGTTTACTACCGACACCTATTACTATGAAATTATCTTTTTATTTTCTTATTCTTTGCCACTTCGATAAAAGTTCCCATTTACTTCTTCATGCCGCTGTACCTGTCAAACATGCCATGCCTGGCACCCAAATTCCTCCCGCAGCTCCTCAATTTCTTGTCCTCAACTCCAAGCATCCCAGTTGCCCACGGCTACACAGCAGGCATGTTCCACGAGGGCAACGTTTCACTGGTGGCCGAGCAGAAAGGCGCACACAGGTGCAATTTCTTGGAAAAGTTGGAAATGGAAAACTTGCAAAGTCAGTGTGGAATTATGCCACTCTGAGTTCAGATCGCTTTGCACCTCTAATGATCAGATTTTGTAAACAATTTGAGGCGACTACTACACTGACTAAGGTTATAGTGAACTTGCAAATAATTACCTCTGTGGCTTTAGGCTGTGGTAATTGGTGTGTATGTTACTTTATACCACGTCTCGGAGGGGAGAAAGTTTACTGCGTGCTAAAGCAATTGGTTAGATGCTGCCAGAAAGACCCTTGAGCTCAGTGTACCTTTCAGATTTACTTTTAATCCCAACCTGCGTTCCACCAATCTTGCAGCACCAATTTCAATTTTTACAACAAATAAAAAAACAAGGCTGGACTGAAACACCCACGGAGCTGCTACAGGTACAGATCTGGAGACTGCACACCCAAGACCAGCCAGCCCTTCCTGGCAGACACCGCTTTCTAAGCCCTGAAGTTTTAATTTCTTTACAGTACGCAAGCTGTTGCAAGCCAAATGAACTCCTGTTTCCCTTGTTACATGGGCACTGGAACCACAGTGCCAGGAGCTGCTGCCATGCCGTACTGGAACGCAGTACATCACCACAAGCAAAGATGCCTCTGATCCCTTCCCATGTGCACCTTATTTCACCTCCCATTCCACTCCCATACCATTGCTGGCTTCAGACAGTGGAGGGAATAAAAGCAACAACTAGAAGGGTCTTCAGCTACAGCTGGCATTAAAATGTTGCCTACCCAAGAATCAAACAGCCTAACTCCTTGCCAGACTAAAATGTTTTTACTGCTAACTAGCACTGTCAGATACTTCCGAGAGAAGTTGGGAGGTCAGGAACTTGGCTCAGTAGCAACAGCCGCTACACCGCCAGCAGCACTTTCTCCTA
The DNA here is from genome assembly GCA_013399095.1 of Psophia crepitans. Classification (NCBI taxonomy): domain Eukaryota; kingdom Metazoa; phylum Chordata; class Aves; order Gruiformes; family Psophiidae; genus Psophia; species Psophia crepitans. The sequence goes on along the minus strand of VWZZ01006360.1, from coordinate 534,709 downwards.
GGAGCACTCCTGGACAGCAAAGCTGTCTAGCTTCTAGCTTCCTGTGGGAACAGAGCTGCTAAAATCTGAAGTTTAAACTGTGCATTAAGGGAGCTGTTCCAGTCATAAAAAGCTGGGAAGGGAGAAAAGAGTAAATCCAAAAAGGATTTTGCTCTTTTCAGATGTATACTCAACTCAATGAGCAGCACCGAGAGAAGCTGAACTTCCTTTATGGTCCAGCGTCAGTTCATTGCGTTTCAGAAACACTGGAGACAGATACTAACCTGTAGGAAAGTGCCCACCAAAAAACACATTGAATATTTCTTCTGGTGTAATGTCTGCTTCGAATTCTGTGTAGTAATTATAGTGCCTGGCCTGGCCAGTGCTGACGTGCTCCTGGTCACTTCCGAATTCATCGTATCGTAATCGTTTCTCAGGGTTGCTCAGAACTGCAAAAGCATTGCCTATTGCTGGAAAGGGAATTAAAAGAAGTGTTACAGAGGTGTATCACACAATACTTCCAGATCTCAGACTTTTATAAGCAGAGTTGCAACAAAAGCCCAAACAGGCACAGAAAATTTGTGCTTAACCAAAGGCTGAATTGCTTTTGAAAGAACTGCCTTTGTAAAACGAGCACTACACCGCTGTCACCACCTGTGACGGAACCCGCTTCCCGCTATCGCGGATACCAGGAGGAAAGCAAAAGTGTTAAAGTACACGGAGAGGGTTGAAATATTTGTAAAACTGAGGTGAGAGAGTCCACTTCAGTCACGAGATCAAGAACGTAACATTTTATCAGATCGAACGGAGCACTGATACAGAAGCGCACCTCCGTATACAGTCAATACAAAGTTAGTAACCGCAGAGACCAGGTAAAACGCAGACCCGTGTTCCAAGTTTTGCTGTCAGCTGAGATGCTTCTGAAGCTGTACAGCGTACTGACTTCACACTTTATGCCAAACCACCCAGAAATATTTGTTTGGTTCACCTTCTTCCTTCATCTTTGACAGAATATGGTTGTAAAAAAGTTCAGAGAGAGATACAACCCTAACACACACATATAAAAAAAAAAGGAAAAAGTCCTTCAAAAACTCCTTATTCTAATAAACTAGGAACAAGTATCTTACTTTCCTCGCGCTGCCTTACAATGCTGTTGTAGACAGCTGCAACACAGCACGGAAAAGGCAAAAGGTGCAGGAGTTGAGACGCTAACGTTGATACAGGGTTAGATTGCAGCATTACTGAAACGTACAGACACAGAACTCTGGCCTCAGATTTCATATGCCTGCATATATATACGTATAAAATTTTATTTACGACAGAGCAGTTGCTGGTTACACAACACTACGCTCTCCTGCACGGCCAGTATCATTTCCAAGCATCGTTCTGAACCTTTGGCAGTCCCTAGGAACGAGATCTGGGATCTGTTTCCCTTTGCTTTTAAGGGAAATCTGTAGTTTGAAGATTAAATGGCAAACCTTGCCGAGCAGCAGCGGGATTTTGCGGAGCTGCACGTATCTGCCTATAAAAAAAGTGAGGCTCCATGGGCCCGTATGATGCCTTTATATAAGGCGCAGAACTGTAAGCCTGAGGCAGCCTGCCCTCATTTTCATCTTGCTTCACGACTTCCAGCACCGGGCCAGCCCCCACCTCACCCTTAAAAGCTTCCGTGGCTCCGGGAGCGCGGTTCTTGTCAGGGTGAAATTTCAGGGCCAGTTTGCGGTAGGCTTTCTTCAGGTCCTCCTCGCTGGCGTCCCTCTCCACCCCCAGAATTTCATAGTAGTTCCGACACCGCTTTATCCTGCAAGCGCACACAAGGTTATCCCCACCGGCCTGTCTCCCGCAGGCACCCCATCACCCGTCACCGCGCAGCGGCCCCC
>VWZZ01006360.1:508171-532418 GCA_013399095.1 Psophia crepitans | reverse complement strand
GGGGCTGCGGTGGGGGCTCGTGTGGGCCGGGCCCCCGGTGCAGCGCGGCCGGCGGTGCCGCAGCCGGGGGAGCAGGCCCGCGGGCAGGAGCCGCCTCGCGTGCTTTTGGTGGGGGGATAACCGGTTCTTGTAACGGTCCGCCTGTGTCCTGCCTGGTGAGGAGCCGTCGTGGTTTGCTTCGGGTGGAAGACTAACGAGTTTGAGAATGATTTATGGTCGCTGAGCAGGTGCTTCATGTCCTGACCGCACAGAAGGGCGTCTCGCTGCAGGGCACCTCAGGGCCCCTGTGTGTGCTCCTCGCAGGGACACTGACGGCCTCCTCTGGCACGTCCTTATCCTCCTCGAGTACTTGGCCAGCGTTTGATCAACAGTTCGCATCCGGGAACCATGAAAGGATCACGTGAGGAGCGGTATTCTGCTGCCCACGGTCACCGGAGGCCACCGAAGACCCCACACACGAGCACAAACGAACTGCTTGTGCAGCAGGGATGGAAGAGTGTGACTCAATTAGAATAACAAGTCGTAATAATGGCTGTGTGATTAGATAGGTGGGACTTTGCATATCCGTGTGTATAAATTATGTACGAAAACATCGTTCAACATCTTTATCGATGACCTGGACGAGGGGATAGAGTGCACCCTCAGTAAGTTTGCAGATGACACCAAACTGGGAGGCAGTGTCAGTCAGCTCGAGGGTAGGGTGGCTTTCCAGAGAGATCTGGACAGGTTGGATCGATGGGCCGAGGCCAACTGTGTGAGGTTTAACAAGGCAAAGTGCCGGGTCCTGCACTTTGGTCGTGACAACCCCAGGCAGCGTTACAGGCTGGGGGCGGAGTGGCTGGAGAGCTGCCTGGCAGAGAAGGACCTGGGGGTTCTGGTTGACAGCCGGCTGAACATGAGCCAGCAGTGTGCCCAGGTAGCCAAGAAAGCCAACGGCATCTTGGCCGGCATCAGGAATGGCATGGCCAGCAGGAGTAGCGAAGTGATTGTCCCTCTGTACTTGGCTCTGGTGAGGCCGCACCTCGAGTACTGTGTCCAGTTTTGGGCCCCTCAATACAGGAAGGACATTAATTGTCCCCCTTACTCTGCCCTTGTGAGACCCCCCCCTGCAGCCCGATGTTCAGCTCTGGGGCCCCCAGCACAGGAGAGATGTGGACCTGCTGGAGCAAGTCCAGAGGAGGCCACAAAGTTGATCCAAGGGCTGGAGCACCTCTCCTACGAGGACAGGCTGAGAGAGCTGGGGATGTTCAGCCTGGAGAAGAGAAGCCTCCAGGGTGACCTCACTGTGGCCTTTCAGTACTTAAAGGAGTGTTATAAAAAGGATGGAGAGGGACTCTTTAGTCGGGTAGATAATGATAGGACAAGGGGAAATGAGTTTAAACTACCAGAGGGGAGCTGAAGCTGAGCTGTGAGGCAGCAATCCTTCCCTGGGAGGGTGCTGAGGCCCTGGCACAGGGTGCCCCGAGAAGCTGTGGCTGCCCCTGGATCCCTGGCAGTGTCCAAGGCCAGGCTGGATGGGGCACGGGCCAACCTGATCTAGTGGGTGGCATCCCTGCGCATGGCAGGGGGGTTGTAACCAGGTGATCTTTAAGGTCCCTTCCAACCTAAGCCATTCTATGATTCTATGATCTCAGTGTACTGCTGCTGGGTCGACGAGGGTCTCTGGAGGTTTGTGTTGACTCTGGAGCTGGTGAAGCTTGCAAACAGGAGTCATGGTGAAGATGGGCAGAGGCAAATGCAGCTGCAGAGTTAGTGTTTTAGCAGTGTTATGCTGCTGAATAAAGCAGCTGAGACCTCCAGAAATACCCAGCAGTGCATCATTTCTCTCATGGTCACATGGCGGCTGGGTATGGATGTCTCCATCATCCTCAGCTGCTTGGCTTATAAGGACGTATTTTGCTGTAGGTTGCATGGTGGAGGCTGATGGAGGACTGTGCTCGTTATCTTGGCCACGTGGGCGTGCACTGGTGGTTCTTGGTGCTTTGGCTGATCTGTGGAAGGGGATGTTGCTTTTCTGGTCTATCAGGAAGCTCTGTGAAAGCGGTGGTATGAAAGATGGAAGCTCTCCCAGCAAACTCAGGCTGCCCAACTTCAGGAGCTGAAGTAGCTCAGCATTTTGCTCATGGCTGCTCCTTTTTACACTCAGATAAAACCCTGCCTGTGCAGAGACTTTGTTGTTTGTGCTTAAGATGAGTCGTTTTTGAGCGTATGGACCTGTGGCAAGATAACGATCTGCCTGCTTGAAGCTCGGTTATTAATAATAAAGCATTTAAGATGGCAGTTTGCATTTCAGCAGCACCTTTAATTCACGACTCTCCAAATGCTTTACAGACGTTGATTAACATAGCCTCACAACAACCCTGTGAGGTAGGTGGATATGCTCATCCCCACCGCTGTGGGGATAATGAAGGCACCAGGGGTAAGGGGCTTGGAGCAGCGGTGCTGGGATTTGACCTAGTGCTTGGCCATTTACGTCTCATTAGGCCTTCAGCCTCAGATCACGCTTTTCTAACTCAATGTGTGGCTATACTGATTAACGAGCCTGTGACTGCCTGGCACAGACTGTAAAGGCCATTAATCTAAGGCAGCAGTTTATTAGCAAAGCAGATGGTTCCTTGGTGCTTCTTGCTGCTGGAATAATCTGAGGCTTTGAAGACGTATCAAAATTAGAGATCAACCATTGAGCACGGCAGGCTGTAAATGGAGAAGGCCCTTAGACCCCAGGTGAGGAAGCTATGTGAGATGCTACTGTAAAGGTATTGATCAGAAGGGACATAATAATTTATATATAAAGTCCACCCTTGCTCTTTCCCCAAAGGAAAACAAAACAAAAAGAACCTAGAAAGTCACTGCTGTTTGTCACAGGTCAGCTTCAAGCTCTGGGCCCTTGGCTTCATAGCACCTGCAAAAAGAACAAACCGTGGTGCGTCAGCGGCCCCTTCGGGCTGACAAAAGAAGTTAGGCAGCGTGGTCCCTCAAGCCCAGTGCCAGTGCTACTTTAGTTTTAAACCAACTTAAAATTATGTCAATTACTTGCGTGGAATGGATCTGAGAGTACCGATGGGCACGTGCTCCGACATCTCCTGTGGAGCAGGAGTGTGGTAAGCTTGGACTAGAGGGTGAGACCTTGGCCTCACTAAGGCTAGCTTATTTACCTCTTCATTTAACCACAAACCACTCTACCTCTGATGGCCGGTCCTAGGTGATGGCACCTATATGCGTGAGGTATGCTTGACACCTTGAGTTCAAGCAGCTTGGGTAAACCCGAGATGAGCACCCAAACTTTCACCAGGCTCACTGGAACCAGCTTGGACCTTCAGGAGTTTGATGGCAGCTGGGTTTTTTTATTACCTTTCTGAAGGAATAAGCAAAGAAATACCTCGAAGGCATGCTCTTATCCAGCAGGAGAAACAATCCCCAGCTAACTCTCTAAAAAGCAAGGCTTAAAAGAGAAACCTTTTCTGACAGCGGGTAACTCATGCTGTTGTTCATGTTGATGTTCTTCATGGAGATCAGAGTGATGCTGGTATCTTTCTGGCTTGTGCCTGCCGAGCAGCTGTCAGGAAGGGAAGGCAGTATTAACTACTCTGGAAAATGAGAGAGGGAAGTTTCTTTGCACACAGCTGAAGGTGAACAAGCAGGACTGCGGCTGGCTGGTACGTTGACTTGCGCTGCCCTTTGAGGTGCTTGTCCTGACTCAGCCCACCCTCTCCCTCTCCTATTCCCTTGTTTGTCAGACAAAGGGAGCCCTGGATATTTTTACATCTGATGCTGCTGCTCATGTATTGCCAGCGTCTCTCCTAAGAGTGAGAGTTACAACGAATTTGGCACATAAATAGGTAGAGACTTTGCTCCCTGTGTCCCTTGCCTCTTTCCAAAGCAGGGTTTGTTGCTTTGGTAGGAAATTACCAGATGGAAAAGTAGGAGCAACATGTTTTGGTCCCTTGCAGCTCTTGTTTCCTGCTGCTTTCCCACGCGCAGCCTTCTCTGTTGTGCAGCAGTGATGCACCACGGGTTTCAGATGGACCATCTTGGTCCAGCACCAGCTTGGTGCTTCTCTTCCAAAGGTCCCTTATCCTGCTCTTGCTAGATAACAGTAATAGGTGTCTTGGGAGATATTTTTGGAGACCTGATCTCATCTCACTGAGGCTGCTTTGAGATCCAGAAACCCAAGTTTAGACCTCAAGCCTGTACCTAGGCAAAGACAGACAAACAAACTGCTTTTGGAAGGTGATGAGTCTTCACAGATATCAGTGCAGCTTTGAAACGAGGCCCCTAAACATTAAACTCCCACCTAAGACTCCATCAGGCAGAGGATGAGGTGCTATCAATACTAAGTTTGGTTTTTTTACCAGTGTCAAAGATGTGTTGAAATGCTTCCTCCTGAAATAACCAAAGCAGCCTCTTTTCCTTGCTAAAATTACTTCTGGAATACAATTGGCAATTTCAATAGGATGTGAATAGTGTGAGCAGCCTTACCTGTCTGATACCATGGAGGTCCCTGGTTTCTGTTTGTCTGGAGGGAGAAAGGCAGTTGGTGATGTACAGGAGGGAAAACATCACAGCCAAGCACTAAAATAAGTCAGCTATATTCAGAATTATGTTGTACAGGGTTATAAATGAAATCCAAATGAGGTTAAAGACACCACGGGGGATACTTGAGAGTTGATTAGAGAAAATTTTTCAACTAATATGACACAGAGGTAGGTCTGAATTCTTTGCTCTAGCATCCTTTGGTCTTCTGGCAGTTACCACCTTGCTGTCGAGCAGCCTTGCCCTCTAGTGGGCACTGCTTGGTGGGAAATGGGGTTCTGAGGGAAAAGGAGCATCAGACTCCATGACTTCTGCTGGAAGAGCTGCCCACCCCGGAAATCTGCACTTCTAACCGCAACAGACTTGAGATTGTTTCCTTGTGCAGATGGGTCTGGGCTGGGGCTCAGAAGAGGGCGGTCACGCTACATTCCTAACTGCTGAATCTGGGTTCCAGTTTGGCTTCAAAACCTCCCCACTGTATAAGCTTTTTTTTTTTTTGTTAAAAAAACCAAACCCATCTTTTAGGAATTTCCAGATTCATGTAGATGACTTTTTGATTATGGAAAGACAGTTCACCCCAGGCAAATACCTTCTGCGTCCTTTGAGCGGTTACACTTGAACCTCAGGCTGACCACGCTGACCAGAATGATCACAACCACTATCAGGATGACTATGAAGCTGATGACACCTGCGGATGGAGAAGAAAACCGCCTGCGACTGACACAACAATGTGCCTGTCCTTGGCTTCTGGGGTAGCAGGGAGACTTCTTCTGTCATCAAAACTTGGGTAGGAAATTAATATTTTCATTAACATGAGCATGGTACATAATAGGCAGGGAAGTAAGTAGTCACTAGAGTGAATGGCTTTATCCTCTTGTGTTTTAGCTTCTGATGAATACTTAATTGGTAAGGCAGTGCCAGGAGGGCAGAAGTCAGCTGATTACACTGGGAATTGATTGAAGTCAGTGTGCCCCTACTACAGTTGGTAAATCACAGAATCACAAATCTTATCCTAAAGGTGTATAAAGTCAGATAAATATGTAATATAACGGGGAGAGACAAGCTAAAGGCTGTGAAGGATGTTATCTGTCTCATAAACCCGTGGCTAAGTGCAGATTTGATTTTGCTATCTGGCCTCGATAAATCAAACTATTCTTTGCATGGGAATCTTGTCCTGTTAAGACTGCTTCAGGATTTCTCCTGGCTTCCCTGGGAGGGTATCAGCAAATGACACTTTTGAGGTTAACACTTGACTTTTAAAAATGCTTCTGAAATAACACTCTTTCCTAGAGTGTGATAGAAGTGAGCAAATTGGGTTGGGTTTTTTTTTTCACCTCATCATGGAGGAGAGGGACAGTATAGCCCAAGGCAGAGCGGGACTCTTAAATCCACCCCATGCCTCTTTTCAAATCTTATTGCCAGGTTACGGTGTGGCATCTCTTGCTCCATCCTCCCACAGTCTGAAGGATGCGGAGGACTTGGCTGCATCCTGCCAAGCAGGGTGTAACCTTACATGGGCCAGCAATAAGGCAGGGTGGGGATGAAGTCCCAACAGGTTTGCAGGGGAGAAAAAAGATTGCCTGAGCTTCCAGGCAAGTAGCCTGTTTATTCTGGATGCTCTCAGGGGAAGCAAGCCATAGCATGGGATCGTTTGTGCCCAGGTCTTGTCCTAACCTGGAGCTGGAGCAAACACTGGTGCTGGGAGCAAGATCCCAGGCTCAGGTGTAGCCATGATGGGCTTTCAAACTGTCTGTACCTCATGTACTGGGCATGGCTAGGAGTATTTATATGGTGCTTTAGTGCCTGCTGGTGACAAGTCTTTTTTTCTCAAGGGTTTTCCCTTGCACTCTGAAAACTCCAGGATCAGGCATGCTGAAGAAGAAAACTGTGGAGCCATCATCTCCAGGGAAGCATCTTTGAAATTGGGTGTTCAAACCAGCGTGGCCTGGCAAAACAGATCCCCCTCATCTCCCCAGGTTGCACAAGACCTTACCAAAAGCTGCCACTGTCAGTGGTGATTTATCATCTGTCGGAGTGGGCACAGGCAAGTTGTCAGAGAACTTCGGTGTTGGGGTGACTGGCTTTGAGGTGCCTACAAGAGGGGGGGAAAAAAGTAGCTTTATATAAAAGTCTTTCTTCCAAGGTGGGGGAGAGGATTCCTGGCAATGAGAGAGGCCCAAACTTGCACTTGTACTTTATTGAAGACAAGAGTGTTGGGTCCTGGCCCAGCCCCATCAATGTTAACAGCAAAGTGACCAAGACCTATGTGGGAATCGGGTTGCCTTGGTGTGCCCCTTTTATTGACAGTCTGAGATCACCTGCAGGGTTTTCTGCTGGGACCCTCATGACGAAGCTGAGTGTGGCAGGTGAAGGACCCATCTGGCCCTGTGTTTGAGGGGGCGGCTTCTCCCGTCTCCCTCGTTTTACAACCTTTTGCCATAATGACACCTTTTCTGCTGTGACTCACAACCACTGTTCCCAGTCTTGACAGACTGCCCCAAAGTGCTTCACCTGTGGGGCTTTACAGGCTTTTCAAGGGCTAGACAGGATGGCTAGCATCCCTCAGGTACTCATTAGCCCTTCACTGTGCTACCTTGAAGATAGCAGTATAATGGCCTTGCTCTTGGCTGTGAAAAGGGGCTATAAAATATCTATCGGTAATCATCTCTCTGTGAGAGAAAGGAGAAAGCACCTTGAGTTGCTGATGTTGTGGTACTCTCGTTTCTCCTGGGCTCTTGACCTGGGTACAGAAAGAAATGCAGACTGTGAGTCTTGTCCTTGAGTGTCAGCTAATAACCAGAAGAATTAATGGGCATGCTGGAGAGAAGAATGGATTCCAGTAATGCTGGTGGGATCTGGGAAAACATGGAATTCATACTTGAGCTAAAACCTTCCCACCAAACATACTTGGTTCTGTTTTCCATGTCCAGGTAGAAACTTGGGGAAGAAAAATTCAAACACCCTTGTATAAACTCTGCAGGTTCTGCGGTCCCAGATGCAATTTTGGGGCAGATACAGCGATTGCATACTGGAAAAGTGAACTTGGAAGGTTATAGGTTTGCTATTGCTCATAAACGTTGAGACTTTTGAAAAAAATCTGCTTAGGGGAAGAAATTCTGCAGAATATGAGTGTGGATTGACTGCTCAGCGTGTCCTTGGGCTTGGTGGATATGCTGTCCTGGGTTATGTAGAAGTAATTAAGCTGGTTTGAGTTGGGCTACTTGTACGCCGTATGTAGCCTAGCTGTGGCAGCATAGAGGTTTGTTTGAGCAAGGCCTCCAGTTCTCAGTGGGATGACCTGGCTTATATGAAGCTGTTTGGTTTGTGACAGCTGCTTCCAATGCCTCTACAAGCAAATTGCAAGCTAGCCTGTGTGTTTCACTTGTACAGAGGAAAAAAAATCCTTTGCTGCCTCCTGGGTGTGTGTTGAATGTCCAGATTATCTGCATTGACCTTAATGAACAGCTACAGGCCCTGTCAGGAGACTAAAAATGGTACCTTAGAGTTTCAGAAGATCATCTGTAGGTCGGCTAGGATCTTCTTTTCTCTTTTTTCCATCCCTACCTTCCCAAAACCAGCATTGGCCAAATGTACGTGCTGCCTGGAGAAGTGTGAAACGACTCCTGGCGCTCGGCACGGGGGCGCAGGGCGTGCTGCTGAAGCTGTCTTGCAGAAAACATCACTGATTCAGAATGTAATTTTGCCAATAGTCAGAAGAAAAAGGGGAAATGGTATGAAGAGGGGAAAAAGCATGACATAACAGATCTAACTGGTTCAGAAACCACATGGAGCAGAATAGTCCTGAGAAGCAGGGACTCCCACTGTACAATTTTTTCACCAGTCATCAAACCCTTTGTTTCATGATGAAGTTGTTCTCCTAGCCACGGGAAGTGAGAAGAAGCTGTGGTTTGCTGAGCCTGGCATGGATACCCCGTCCCTGGGAAATGTTGGGTCTTACACAACAGGAGACCTCGCTTTTGGAAGCATCAGCAGCATTTCTATAGTCAAAGATGTACGGAGCTTTTCAGATATGAAGTGGGGTTATAATTAATAGCAGCCTGCTCTGATGCAAAGGGCTCTTGGCTTAGCTGGGCACAGTCATGCTGGTTAGACATCTGTGCAGGCAGAGCTGACCATGGGTTTTTAACCTTGCTTGCATTAGAGAAGATCTGAGAGGTACTTGGAGAGGCAGAGCAGTTTCTGTCTTGACCACTGCAGATTTTTCAGGCTGAATCTTTAATGGAGAATCAGCTCAGCTGTCAGATTTCAGTCTTCCCACTCACTTGGATTCTGCCCTTATTCTGAGAAAACTCTTACTGAAGTCTCTAATTTTTGCACACAAGCTGGGTTAAGCAAACTGTCAAAAGCAAAACATTTGGTTTTTTTTTAAAGGATGTTAAAAGGGCTCCCTTCTCCTAAACATAGATCAGTCTTTCAACTGTTCAGGTTCATCCCAGGCAGAGGATGTGAAGTCTTGGGTTTTTTCACTGCTTGTAAGGATACCAGACATAGTTTTGGGTGTTACTGATGACTCAACCCCAAGATAAAGACTACTGCTTAGATAACCTGCACCATGTGAACCAAGTAAGCTAATTGCCATGAAATTATCTAAACTTATTGTTACTCTATAAAAGGACAAAGTACCTGGAGGTGGTGAAGCTGCTGTGCTTCTGCTTCCACTAGGTATTTCATCTGGATAAAGAGAACACAGGAAAGGAGAATTAACTCTAGAAGCTGCCACTAGTTCTGCTATGGAGAGCTGTTGGTTTCTGTGGGGGGACAAAAACTTTGCATGAGACTTCCCCTCCAAACATCAGGATGTCGAGCTAGTGATCTCTGCAGTCAAGTGAGAGAGTGGGCACGAGAGGTCTGCTGGGGTGCCTGCAGCCCCTCCACAAAACGTGCCCTGGTGAAGTCTGATCTGGCTTTTCTGATACAGGCTTGCTGTGCAGCTGCCACGTCTCGGCCGTGGTTCCATCCAGCCCTGTTGGGGAGCTGGAACGAGCTGCTCTTTTAGCAAAGACTCAAAGACATTCAAAAGTCAGTGCTGCTGAATAAGTAGCATGGTGTGGAGTAGCCCAGTTTTTCTGATGCCCCCAGTTTTGCTTGGATAAGGAGGGATGCATAAACAGGTTCTGCCTCAGCAAAACTTGGTTTTCCATGCTTACCTCGCGCAGTCAATGCTAGCAGTGTCGTAGTGACGGGAGGGGATTTCCCTGCAGTAGTTTGACCCACAGAGGTGAGATTCAAGTCGGTCGGTGGTGTTGATTTCACTGGAGACTCTGCAGAGGAAGCACAGCGTTGCTTCAGGGAGCTCTGCTCATCATAAGCTCTGTTCAGAAGCAGCTTGGAGGAGGGCATGGCTATTGCAAAGAGCCCTCAAACTCCTTGGGAGTTATGGATAATCTGCTAGGAAAAACATGGGCACGAGTAGGCAAGGAAATAGCCTTCATATCGCTTGGAGTCAGGGAGCTCTTGTCCTTCGGCATTAGCTTTTGCTTTTTTAGTGTATGGAGGTGTGCTGAGCTGGCAGAGCTCAGGAGGTGCATGGAGAAGGTCTTGCTTGTTGCCACCGCTTTTTCCCCTGCTTCAAAAATGACGGTGTTTTTATAACTGAACTGAATGGGCTAGAGCTGCCTGGCACCCACATGTTCATTTGCCTGTTATCTGAAACAGTAACTTTTATGGTGCATTACAATGAGAATCTCTAAGCACAAATAATTCAGTTCTTGCAGTGGTCTGGAGGCTCCGTCATCTTCCTCAACCTGCTACTCAGAGCTGCACAGCAAGAACATGATCCAGACTAAAGTGTGTGTGTGGATGATGATGGAGTTTTCACTAAGCACTCTGCAAGGAAGAGCAGATCACCAGCTTGGAATTTATAGGCAAGTTCCTTGTCTAGACTTCTCTTGGCTTTCCAATAAAAATGAGAAAGAGTGAAAATGGTTTTAAGGTTGGGTTTGGTTCCCCTCCTTTTATCCAAATGCTTCACCAAAATATTTGAATTTAGGAATAAGTTTCTTTTTTTCTGCAAGGCATGAAAGCAGAATCTGCAATCTTTTCCCTTTATATTTTTGGGGTCCCTTTGGAGGGGTAGCTATGCTTAGAAAGATTTTTGTTTGTTTGTCCCCAAACATAGCAGGAAGAGATATCTCCAAAGATCCAAGTTGGCTAACAGGTCTGGATTGGGACTTGGAGAGATCCCTTCTTGTGTGTCTGGGGGTTTTTTTGGTGTGTATTTTCAGGCTGAAAAATGTAATTTTCTGCTAAGACCTCCCTGCGCCCACTTCAGGGCTTCTGTGTGTCCACGTACATGTGCTGGTGTCCTGAAGTTTCAGCTTTGGGGGGAAGACAGAAAAAAAGAGAACAAAGTAAGGGATGTCCTCAGAAGTTTATACTTTTAAATATTTTTCTGTCCTTATGAGTGACTGCTGTTTCCGTGAAGGTAGATAACAAAGCAAAGCCGCCTGACACGCAGAACTGAATGAGAGCTGAGGCAGCGGTCGGTCCCTGCTCTGACACAAACGTACATTTTAGGACAAGCCCCTCTGTGCTTCGCCTTTTCCTCTGACCTGTTGTATGGGCGGTGCTGAGCGTGTGCAAAGCACCAGAAGTTTTTCATTAAAAAACCCCCAAAACTAAACAAACCACAGTCTGGCTTAAGGGAGCAGTATCAAACAGTAAATATGACGCAGGGAAGCTCTTACAACAACGACTTCATTGCCATTAGTTCCGTCACGACGCCGGGAGCCAAGGCCAGCCCTGGTGTGCGAGGCGCTGTGCTTGCACGTACGGCACACACCCAAGGGTCCTTGCACGGAAGAGCTGCCAAGCGAAGCAGGTAGTTTCTGGTAGGAGGGTGCCACGGCATGGACACCGCCCAGCCTGGCTCCTTGCCTGGGCTCTGGGCAGTCGTGTCCTTTGTGCGCACAACATACAAAGCCCGGGGTTTTCCCTGGGTTGTGACCTGCTGACCCTGCTTCTCACGGTTCAATTTAGTGATTTATTTTTTTTTCTCCTTCCCCACCGCTGTTCTCATCTAACCTGCCACTGCACAGCCCCATTTATTGCTGGATGGACCAGCTGGACCGAAGGTCAGTCCGGTTACAAGCCAGGATGTCCCTGAGATACACTCTTAGGTCTCCAGAGGAGCGTTACCTGAGGTATGGTTCTTTACTTCAGGGCTGTGCGTTGTGGATTGGGATTGACCTGTAACACAAGCAGAGAGACATGGAGGTGACGTCTCCTACACGTGCTCCTCGTTGGCAGGATCCCCGCAGAGAGGGGTGAAGGACGGGCTGGAAAGGAGCCATTATAGCCAGTAAGAGCTGAAAGGGTGATGGGGCAGGAGATGCAGAGGAGACCTATAAAGCAGATCACAATGCAGGAGGTACCTGTTACAGCATGGATGGAGGAGTCTGTGGAGGCCGTAGTACCTGAAATGAAAGAATAAGGGTTTAGCAGTGCTAATCTGTGACTGTCACTAACGCATTGGTGTTCTTGCTGGTTGTGTGGTTTGGGTTTTTCTCATCTTCTTCTGTAGGAATGACTTTGAAATACATGATTTCCCCCAAAGCATTAGCAAAGAAGTAGTAGCAAACACTGAGTGCAAAGCTATCAGGTTCTGAGTAAATTAGTACTGGAGTTTATTCAGCCAGGGTAAATGCCTTCCTCCCCAGATGGAGCTGAACCCTTCAGGGAGCCGTCTTCCTCTCACAGGGAAAATACAAGGCCACCGTGTAAATCAGTGGGGTCGTTCCCTCCCCATGAGCTGCCTCCAGCTCGATCTTGGCAGAGAAGGCTGCTTGACCTGTGTTCTGGAACCGTTTAAAGAGTTAAGCCACTCATTCGAACGCTTTGTTCCCTTGAGACCTTAATGAGTGGATGGATGAGGTTTGTAACGGCTTCCAGGAGCTGATGGGACTGTTTTTCCTTCCTGTCCCCCACCTCTGATCCTTCTGTCCCATGCGTGTGCATCCTGGGACGCTGGCTGAAGCTTTGTGGCCATGTAAGTCTGGGCAGAGCAAGGGGGCTGTCGGGGGCTGCAGCCTGGGGACCAAGCTGGAGCTGCCTTCCCTGGTAGTGGTGGGTAGTCCTGTGGGTCCATGCAGGGCTTTGCTCTCCCACGATTGCAGATGTTCCACCGAGTCCCTAATTTCTCAACTGAAAAGTTGGGGTTTTGGGGGGGTTTGTTTTGGATTTATGAGAAAGCATCTCTGCACCAATCCCCCAAGTTGTTGACTCTCAGGATCCCTGGTGTTTTTCTTTAAGCACCAGCTCCTACAGCCCTATGATTAGATGAGATGTCCATTAAAAATGCTGCCATTTAAAAAAGAAAAAAAGAAATGTCCTGTTCCCATACTTGGGGGCAAGCAACTTAGATATACTTTAAAGGCTCAAACCAAACCCAACTGGTTTAACTTTGAAAAGGTGACTTTGAGTCTTGTTTTGGAAATGCACATGCGAACTGGTATTTTTAAGTGGTTATTGCTGGTAATCCTGGTGCTGCCTCTAGTAAGATTAATGAAAGAAGCCACATTATAGCTACAGAAACCAGCAGGATCTGATCCCGCCGGTGATCCATCTCACCCAACTCCCACGAGAGCTGACAGCTCCTAAAGTTTTCGGTGAAAAAGGGCCAGTGGTAAAGGTTGAATCCTTCCAGCTTGCTGTCCCCTTGTAACGCCACGAAGCTCCATTGCAGCAGCGCTCTGTGATGCGGTGCAGAGCCTCCGCAGGATGCTGCACCTCCTCGTGGGGTGGCGGGAGGGGAGATCCAGCACAGGAGTGTTAGCCAGAGCAGAGCAGTGCTGACAATCCCGTTTCTTACCAGGAGCCGTAGAGGCGATGGAGGCGATGAATTTCACGGTAGGTACCTGGGCTGTAGGTGTCTGAAAGAGGTCAGGTGAGTGCCCTGATAGTGGTGTGGATCTGGAATGAGATCTCCAGCATCTAGTGTATGGGGGTGACCGGGGCTTGGCCCAGAGCCCACCCCTTGGGACTGTCTGGATGTAGCAAGCTCCTGATTGATCCAATTTTTCTCATGTAATTGTGTTGGACCCGCGATTGTGTTGTAGGGTTTTTTTTGTTTGTTTGTTTTTTTGTTTTTTTTTCTTTGTCTGAGACTTAAGACAATGATCCCAGCCAAACAGGAACCCAAACCATGTGTAAACCACAGTGAATATGTTGATAACACGTGGACTCTTTCCAGATAGGATTTGGCTGTGAAAATCAGTCCTGACTTTTCAGATCTTTTCCATGCTTTTCTCTTCTAGCTTACTGGGCAGCAGGCTGGCAAAACCATCTTGTGTAGTCCATGAGAGAGGAGACATGATCAGATCTTTAATAACATAGAGAGGAAGGGACTAATTTGTTTTCTAAATCCATTGGGAACAGGACCAGAAAACAAGGACTTTTAGCTGCAGCATGGGAAAGGGGAGGCTGGGCAATAGCAAACTGCCTTAATAGAAGGACAGTGAGTTGCTAGCGGTGATTGTGTAGGAGAATTACAGGATATCCTTCTCTGCAGGTTTTGAAGAGCAGGTTGAATGAGCGTCAGTCTCGTAACATAGGATTATGGACAGATGTAATGCCACTTACTAAATCAACTAATATCATAGAAAAAACATTATTTTGGGCACATAGCTGTTTACAACACAAGTTCTGGATGCTCATTTGCAAATGCCGTAAGATACCTTGTACATTCAGCACAAAAAATAATGTGCTGAGATCATCATGGGGGGCAATATTCTCTAGCAGCTGCCAAACTCACATCGCTCCTCTTTCTCCAAAATTCCCTTGCAGAAGCCATTGTCTTGTTTTCCCATGGGGAGAAGTAGCTGTTTGTAACACATTTTCTTCTTGGAATTATCACAGGTGCTTTTTAGCCCACATAGCACATGAAAGCATCAAGAACTGCTGAAGAGCGAGCTATTGTCTACGCTTAGTCTTTGTCAAAGGAAAAAGGGATAAAAATGCTGAGCTGGCAGTTTATTCCAGCATTTTTGGTGCAGCTGAGGAGAAATCTGAGAGCTTGAATGGAGCCTCTAGGGATGGGGGAAAGCTGAGGGCAAGGGAGATGACATTGCTCTGTCCTGCCATCCCTGGTGGGACCATCTGTGGGCTAGCTCTAGCACCCCCAGTGCTAGGACAAGAGGAACAGGATTGTACTCAATACCTTCTTCCACCACAGCTCAGCCCTTTGCTGAAGGTCACAACAAACCCCGGGCTCATAAGGAGTTCTTCGTTTGCAAAACTAAACCTTGAGGTTATTGTAAATAAGACGAAAAATGGGGTTTTTTCAGTGCTCAGTCCCTGGAGTTCATCTGGCCAGGTAGATGCTTGCCCTGGACTGCTGCATTTGAGCTTTGCTGCAGAGAAGTGACCAAGGGGTGGACCAAGGGATCCCCTTTTGGCACTTTGCTCAGGAATGAGCGGCCCTGGCTTCTCTGAACACAACTGCACATTATTTCAAAGCAGAGCAGCTCTGGCTCTGACTTCTGGCCGCTGCGGCTTTGTTATGCCTTCTCTGCCAACTTAAATAATCAAAAGTCCTGTTATATTAGGTGTTTTCTTTTGCTGAAGGTGCTTAGCATCCCGGTTCAGTTACCGCGGAGAGGGACGGACGTGCGCAAGGCAGGAAGAGACCCAAGTCACGTCGCGGGGCTGGGCGGCAGGATGCGTACGAACAAAAAAAGCGCCACGCGTCGCGGCCCCTTGCAGACGTCCCCAGGGGACTCTCGTGCAAACGGTGTTGGAAACCGCTTCCCCTGCCAGCATGGCCCTGCTCCCCTCCACGGAGGGCCCTGGCTATATAAACAGCTAACGATAATGATCAGGACGCAGCCAGCGCAGCTGTAATTGCAATAAACATCAAAGCCATTCAAATGACTCGCCATTGAGCACTGCCAAGATATTTGTTGTGTGTTTGGGTGCAAGTGATTCATGGCCGGATTGTGCAGCTCTAGGTGGAGGCGGGTAGCTTGCTGAGGGGTTTATGATGGGAAATACGGCTTTCTGCTCTTGCTGCAGTGGGAAATTCCTGATTGCCCACCAGAGCCAGAGGAGCGCATTGGAACTGCAGGTGCATTTCAGCTCCGACTCAGCGCTAGCTGCTTTTCAGTTAATTTTGGATTTCTCTCATCTACAGCAGTTCTTCTAGGTTAGATGCGAGTGTTGGACTGAGAGCAGAGCGGTCTTTCCATGGACCCGTCTCTCAGGGCAGCCGAGATGTTCCTGGAGCCAGCAGCTCACCCTGCTCACTGCTCAGCACCAAAAGAGAATGATGTAAAATAACAACAACAACAACAACAAAAAAGGTGAATTTTAGGTACTTCTGCTTTGGTGTTATTTTTGGCAGTCGCAGGCATTTAAAAAGTGGTTTCTCCAGCTGCTGACCAAAGAGTTTGAAAAAACCCACATGTTACATCAGAGCCTCCGTGCAGCAGCTCAGCTGTAGCAGAGACCTGGTCCAGCTGTTGGAAACACTTCAGTGGGGTTTAGACGAGGCTCAGGAGGAGCTCATGCCATCCAGTCTGTATTCACAGAGGGATGGAGTGACAGGGGAGGACCTCCAGCACCAGTATGAAGGCACTGGGACTGGTCCTCTCCACTCGGAGCTGGTGGTGGAGCAGGACTGGCTACCCCCAGTGCCGTGTAACCCTGCACTCACTGGACTTTTCTCCTTCCCTGACAGCGTTGGGGGGAGGATGTGGTGATGTCCTACCTGTCCCCAGGTAGCACGTTGCGTGGCGGGGAGCTGCAGAGCCCGTGCGGCGCTTTGCAGCCTTGCTGCACCCACCTCGGCGTCACCCTCCGCTTGCAGGCTGCACAGACAAATGCGTTCAGAAAAGAGGTCTAGCCACCTAAAATTAGACTTTTCAATTCATATATTGGCACTTCCGTCAAACGACCCGTGACAAAAATATACCGACCGCTTAACGCAAGTGCAGCTGTTTCCTGGGTGAAGCGCAGCAGCTGCTGAAGCAGCAGGGAGCAATGACACCCAGTTCTGAGGATTTTCACATGGGGGGAAAAAAGTGCTGTATTAAGAAACTCGGAAAGCAGAGAGCTCTGTAAAAGCCTAGGTCCTATTTTATTAAGCACTTAAAAAAGGTGCCTCTGCCTTGAGGGTCTCGCAGCAGAGCAGGTAAGGTGGAAACTGGGGAGGAGAGAGAGGAGAAGTGTTGTTATGCGGGCTGGATAACTGACAGCCTAAATCAGGTCCCAGATCCACAGAGGTATTTAAACGTCTAATTCCCAAATGGCGAGGGTGTGTGTGTGTGTGTGAGCTCACTGCCAAGTGGTTCTGAGTTGTAATGACTCGGCCAAAGTGTTACGGAAAGTTTAGAGAGCCAGGAATTAAACCGGGATCTCATCAGCAATTAAAATTAATCAGCCTTCCTCTGCCTCTCCTGAAGGGCTGCACCCAGCTCCGGGCATCCTCTCTGAGCATCGCGCTCTGTGCTCCTCTCTGGTGAGCTGTTCTGGAAGCAGGTCCTAGCAAAGTCAATTAAAAACCACTTGAATGTAGAAAACAAGCCAGGAGACAAACAATGTGGGGAAACCACACGCACAGAGCAGGCTCTGCCACATCACCGTGTGTGCTGAGGTCTGGTTTTTCCATGAAAAGTGATTGCTTCTGGTAGAGGAGCAACCTTTCTGCTCCAAGAGGCTGCTGCGTCGTCACTCTCCCAGCTGCTTACTGGTTCCAGTTTCCCTCGGAACCTGTTTGTTGTAGAGCTCTGTGTGTGCTCCTGGTCTCTGTAGTGCTGGTGCTGTGGGTCCTGCCCTTCTCTTGGCTATGCCACGCCTAGGGTTTGACCTGGGTCTGGGGGTTTGGAGGAGGAAATCACCCTGTGCCCAGTTCAAATGGAAGGTAGGGGGACCAGCCATCCAGGCTTGATGGGAGCTGGAACCCAGCGTGTGCTTCTTGTCAACTTAGAATGTGATTCATCAGCAGATCTCAAAGCACTTTACGGAGGCGAGGGGTAGGGTATCTCTGCTTTGGTTTCTGTAGGTGGGGAAGCTGAGGTGCAGAGAAAGCATCCAGAGTTGCAGGCTAGTTCGGCAGTGCTGCTCTCACTCCTGGATGAGGCTACCAGCCCAGGTCCTCCCATTGTACAGGCCATTGTCCTCATCAATTTGTATAATTTTGCTCCAAATGTCGTGTCCTCCAGCTGCTGGAGGAGATCCAGACGGGCGTCCATAGAGCCCTGTGACAGCACACGTGCTCCCGTCCCCTGCAGCAGCACAGCTGATGTGGTGGGTCAGTGGTAGGTGCCTGCCAGACACATCTAGCTCCCCCCAAGTTCATGGAGGCTCTTTGCTACCATTTCCAAGTTTATTCACAAATTTATTATTCTTTCCAGTAATTTCCAGATTCCCCGGGTTTATTTGGGTGTTGCTAATAGCAGCCAGGCTGTGTGATGTTTGTGAACCACAATGCAAGAACGTCATCTGCTGGGATCTGTTCAGCTCCCAGCTCCTTGTGATGCAGGTGTATAAGGGGCTGGTAGCACAGGGGTTTCTCATAATTCCTGTTATTTCCACTTTTCTTTAGTCTCCTGGCTTAACCCCGGGGGAGCGGCTGAAGGACATCGCTGCCTGGATGCAGTCAAGTGCTGAGTCTTGCAGAAGCGGCAGCTAAAGAGCAGGTAGAGCATCTTGGCCTGACAAACTTCATCTGAGTCCAGATTTTAGGCGAGTGACCCTGGCGATATCACCTAGGTTCTATTCCCAGACTTCAACACACTTTATGGAAGAAGTAATTTCATTATTCCTATTTCATATCTGGGGAAAACAAGGCACAGGAGTGTTATGTGGCTGTGATAAGTGGCAGACACAAAGCCTGTGTCCTGTGTCCCCATCCAGTGCCTCGCCAGCTGTGACATGTTTCTCCCTCATGTCTAATGACACTAATTCCAGTGTGATTCCAGGATTTTTAGCAGCTCCAGAGTCACCTCTAGCTGAT
This sequence comes from Psophia crepitans, assembly GCA_013399095.1. Classification (NCBI taxonomy): domain Eukaryota; kingdom Metazoa; phylum Chordata; class Aves; order Gruiformes; family Psophiidae; genus Psophia; species Psophia crepitans. The sequence continues at coordinate 513,913 of VWZZ01006360.1, read as the reverse complement.
GTACAAGAGGAGCTTATTGAATCCTATGACTGGAGCTGCTCACTCAGAGCTGTGCTGCCCTCAGGAGCGTGCAGAGCCTGCAGCTGTGCCTGATGATGGTGGGAAGGGTAGGGGAGACCCACCTTGCATCCCCTCTCTTGCCCAGAACCAGCAACGGCTGTCCCCAGTGACTCCTCTCTATGTAGGGTGGCAAGCCCAAGCCACTGCCTTTGCTTCTGTCCCATCCCTGTGTCCCAGACCAGCAAAACCTTAATCTCAGGGAAATGGGTCCCAACCCTGGGGTTCCTCACCAGCGAGGGGTGAGAAGATTCCCCCTAACCTGAGCAGCGCTATTTAACTGCATCCGTGATGTTTCACCAGGTTTGTAGGAAATTTCACCAGCTAACGGCATTGGGGGCAAAGTCTCCTTGAAACTTTTATATCTCCAAACACCACTGCAGCCAGCGGTACCAGAGGAGACTTTGCTCCTTTCTGCTGTGCTGGGATGATTCAGCTGAAAGGTAAAACCAGTTCCCCCAGCCCATAAGTCTACAAAAAAGACCAAGTGGGAGGTTCCTCCTCGTTGTGGTGGTTGGGCCATGCTGAGCGGGCTCCTCTGGGCAGTGGAGTAAGGAGACCTCCAAGCCAAGGCTTGGCAGTGGTGCCTTTTGCTGCTGCTACGCAAGACACATCTCCCTTTTCCAGCCTTGGGCTTGACCCTATGTCTTGGCTTTGCCAGCAACGGCGTTCCTGGCATGGGGTTACCAGCACCGTCCCCTCCAAGGACACCTGTTGTTGACTCACCTATTGTACATGGGACATAATTCCTGGAAACCGTCTCTGGCCACTTCGGTCAGATTTGCAGAGTCATCTGCAGGGTTTCGTGTTACTAGAAGGGAGCAGTTTGTTTTGTGAGCAAACATTGCTCCTAACCACCTCCTGCTTTCTCTTCCTTCTTCACCAGGGCACGGTTGCGCTGGCCTCTCCGTTGGCCAAGGAATCAGTTTTACGATGCGCTGGATGCCCTGGTTTAAGGATGCAAGAACTGTGTCTGGAAGGTCTCCTGGTAGCTCAATGTCAGTCCTCTAGCTGCACCCCATGTTTTTGATCATATCAAACATATGTATTGACCTATTTATGTGTTCTCAATCTACTATGCTTCTCGTGGCATCATCCAGCCGCTGGTTGTAGCACAGATAAGGAGAGCAGTGGATGGAGCGACGGTGGGAAAATCCTGCTGGGCTCTCATCAGCTTCAAGAGGAATTTTTCAGTGGAAATCTTTTGTCTGGAAAATGCCTGCCCATTGTAATGGAGACGGCTCATAGGAAGAGGTTTGTTTGGACAAATTTTCTGTTAAGTCTTTCTGGGGGAGGCAAACCAGGTTGGAAATATTCCAAACATTCCCACTTTAGCGATTTCAAAATAACAGTTATTTGAATCTCCCTTTAGAAATAATTGCAAAAGCTTAGAAGTTTAAATTCAGAAATAATAAATTCATTAATAAATTAATGAACTTTCACAAAGTAAAAGAAAATAATCTAAAAAAAACCACCCCTGTGTGAAAACAGGCAGGTATCAGTTTCCAGCCAACGCAAATTCCATCTCTCCTGCAGGTTGTTCCGTCCTCCGCAGGTGCCAGGAGACCTCTGAGCTCTTCTCCCTTGCGCAGAAGCTCCCCCCACCCCCGCCCAAGTACTACACCACCTTAGTGACTGCTATGAAATGAAAAAAGCCAGTTCAGAGCTGTCAGATCAATGCTAAGAAGTGAGACAGAATACACGACAGTGGTGAAGGCCGCACGTTTAGGTCGCAGCCGGAGAGGTGGAACTGCAGCACGAGCCGACGGACCGCGAGCACCAGCAACGCCGTTCCCTCGTCTGTCGGCACCGGCCCCACCGGGGTCTGGCGCTGGCTGCTGGGCACGCGTCTAGCGAGAACGGTCCCTGCTCCTGATTTTATGCAGACTGCAGAGGACAAAGCGATGCGCCCAGGACTGAAGGACAGATCTACCCGATGCCACGGCAGCGGGGGCTGGCCCAGGAGGTAAATCTCTGGGGGCAGTGCAGCCAGCGGTCCCGCTCCGGGCAGGGCCTGGGTGTCACCAGAGAAGGTGGCTGACAGCCTCTGTGGGACTCCTGTCCCCTGCAAACCATACCAAGGAGTTTTCAGAGAAAAATAGCGTTCTGGGCAGCCATTAAGGAGCGCTGCAGTATGGCCAAGGGCCTCAAAGCCCTTTGATACCAGGCACTGCGGTCACCCCTCTGCTGAAGCCAGCAGTATCACCCCCAGCGGTGAGAGAACTTTTCCAACCCATGTGTTCTTATTTCTCAGAATTACGCAGCTACTGACTGAACTGGTGTCTGTATTCTCTGCCTTTCAAAAATCCCATTATTACCAGCACAGTGGCTGTAACCCACAGGCAACTTCTGGGGTTTAACGATAAAAACTTCGGATTGGAGACACATGATTTTTGGGTGGTTGTCTATTAGAATTAGCGATGATGTTGCAGTGTATATTCCTGTGACTGCTTTTCAGCTCCTCGCCACTACGGCTGTCAGCAGCGCAAAAGGTGCCTGACAATGCAGGAAAAAACAACCTGACACCCTTAGAGCAGGAAACCGGTTCCTTCATCCCACGCCGCGACTCACGTGGGAAGGAGAAGTTAAAGCAGAATTGTCACAGAGGAGCAGAGTTATTACACCAAGGACGAGGCACGTTCTGCGTGAGTCTTGCACATGGTCTTTGCATTTATGTCGACGAGAGGGAAAATTAAAATCAGCCAGGGAAAAAATAACCTTTGAGCCAAGTAATGTGCTGTACATTTAGATGTTCTACCTTTACGCCTATCTGACAAGTCACTTAATACGAAACGTCTCAGCATCGCAACCCGCAGCAGAAACACTCCTCTAATTAACCAGGAAACAGGTTCTTTTAACCCTGTAAACCTGGTACAGCCGCATTTTTCCCAGCAACCTGACTCCTGCCACCCCCGTTTGAAGGCTGAGCTTTCCGATGGCAGCTACTCCGTGTTTGAACGTCTGGCCGGTTCCCTTTGGTGCCCCCATGAAGCCGAGCTCCCCAAATCCCCCCACCCGGCACTGCTTCCCCCTCCCTGGGGTGCGAGCGGAGCATCTTACCTCGGAACAGGACGCAGCCGAACAGCCAGAGGAGCGGATGGACAGACGGAGCCAGCATCTTCTCGGCTGCTTGTGGCTCTGCAGCCCCGCTAAGGCTCTGTCCATCCCGGGAGGGACAAGAGGGTGAGGAGCGATTTGCCTGCCTGGGCTGACTCTCACAGAGCTTCCTGTTAAAGAATAGAAGGAAATGGGCTGAATCCACAGGGGAACTGTGTTTTTTAGCCCATTATGGTCGGAGAGGATGTGAGACATCGCTTACCGATGGCAAAGGAAACCTTGCCATTAGCTTGTTGGAGGATTCGGCTCTTGTAGCCGGGGAGAGCAGTGGCACGGAGGACCTGCCCTGCCTTGGGCCTCAGTGGCTTCTTTATGGTGCTTGGGCTTTCTGGGAGATGCTATGTTTGTGGTGAGGGTGTTCACCCCGGGTCCAAATCCGCTCTGCATCAGCTGTGAGGGCTGCAGGGTGAGGGTCCATCCTGGGCAAGGAGCTGCTGGAGGAGCTGGTCCTCCCCTCCCCACTGAGGTGGGACTTCTTAACATCTCCAGGAGGGAGTTGGAAATATCTGCTCCTGGTGGGGCCAGGGTAACTCAGCAGCCGGTTCTCCCCCATGCCCCGCATGTCCCCGTGCAGCTCCAGTGAGTCTGGGCACCAGGGCGTGCTGGCTTTGGGATGCTGGTTTTCAAGCAGCAGCAGCAGCATCCTTCCCCGCAGGACATACAGCACACGTCACGACATACAGCACACGTCAGGTTCTGACCTACCCCAACCCCAGTTCCTTGACAAGGGCAGGAACTGGAAAATTGGGCTGGTCCTGTCCCCCGTCCAGCCCCAGGGTTCAGTGCATTCGGTTTCTTGTCCCCAGCTTCGTGATGCGCCTGTCTGCGCGTCAGTTTGAGCCTCAGAGGTAATGAGTTGCCCCGTGGGGGATGCGAATGGGTGTTTGAGGGGGGTGGGAGGAAGGGTGTTGGTGTCCCCACGTGGGAAAGGCTCCCGTGTCTGGCTGTCTCGGAGGGTCACAGTGGTGTCTCTGGGAGTCTGGCCTGATCCGTGTGCCGGATGCTGAGCTGGGGACACCGTAACACCGTGCTGCGGCACGTGCACCTGCGGGAGCTCACCGAGGCCCCAGAGAAACCTTGTGGTCCAGCCCAGGCTCTCGACACAGCCCCTTCCCTGTCTGCTGGCTCGAGGGGCTGGTCCTGCCCCCTCCCGCAGCCCCCCGGAAAGCTGCAGAGCCTCGGCCTAGGGCAACGGAGCAAGGTCCTTGCTTTCCCACGGCCAGGAGACGGCAGCAGGAATGGAGGGAGAGATCTCCCGTGCGCTGCCCGGCTCCTTGTGTTCCAGGGAGTTGCTTCAAACACCCCCAAAGCCCCAAGCAAAGCATCAGGCCAAAAGCAGCCGGCATCAAACAGCGGTCCCTGCTTTTACAGAGCCCTCTGTTAGCAGCCTCCCCCACCGTTCTTCCTCTCTTGCACAGATGTGATGCTCAGAGATTACGCTGTAGATTAAGGTTTTACTGAATCCTGAAACGAGTGCAAATTCCCAGCAGCTCAAATGTGCGGCCAAATCTGCAGGAGGCTCGGCTGGATGGGGCAAGAGGCATTGCCCATCCTCTCCCCCCCATGCGCAGGGAAGACAGAGCCCAGATATTCACCCCAGCGTGTCTGCTGAGAGCCTCCAGGTAAGAGCAGGGCTGCTTCGGGACGGAAAGATGGGGAGACACGTTTCGTAATGGCTAAAGCTCCAGAGGATCCTTTTTTTCCCACTCTGAGATGTGCTCGGTGGCACAGGGTCTGACCGCACGGCGTCCCCGGCCTGGGGGGATGGTACCCGCCTGTGTGCGAGGCCGAAGGCTGCCGCACTTGAGGGCAGCCCTGCTTGTGCCGTCGCTGTGCGAGGGGAGAGACGTGCGAGCACCGACCTGGCACTGCCTCCCGCCCGTGACCCTGAGCGGGTCCCAGGGTCTGGAGCGTCACCGTGGCTGTGGCGGTGCTGGTGCTGGTCCTCCCGCAGCAGTGGGACCCCGGCAGAGAAAATCAACCCTGGGGCTGCATCATCTCTTGGGGCGAGGGTCCTTCCAGCCCGGAGCGTTGTGTGGATACGCTTTGCCAGGCTGTGCAGAGAGCTCATGTGCAGGAGGGTGATTTTGGTTTTTCACACCGATTTCTTAACCACGTTAAGCTTTCACGCCGAGGTGGTGGAAGGAGGGAGGTTTCCTGCCGTCAGGCGGCCGGGGGTTGCGTGTGTGCAGCCGAAGGGGAGGTAGGCGCTTTCTGCCCGAACAAAAGGGCGCTTGTCTCGCGGTGGGTGAGAGGAGGGGTTTTTTCCAGCGCGGGTGTGTGACAGCGCGGGAGGGGGCGGCGGCGCTGATGTGGCACCGGGCTAGGTAAGGGTGCACCTCTCCTGCCCCGAGATGAGCAAGCGCTTCCTCCTCTGCCCCGGGGAATCCCGGGGGGTGTGGGGCCAAGGCGTGACGTGGCAGCCTCCGAGGTGAGTCTGCTGCACCCACACCAGAGAACCATCCCGGAGGTTTTCCTGCTGGTCCTGCCTTCAGCTTCTCAGCCTCGCCGCTGGAGATGATGATTCCCACGCAGCGGGGACGCCGAGGTACCCCTGCGGGGCTGGGG
>VWZZ01006360.1:468770-508144 GCA_013399095.1 Psophia crepitans | reverse complement strand
GGTCCCTCCCTCCCTCCTCTCCCCACCACCGCCCTCTGCTCCCACCCGTGCTGGCTCCCGTGGGGTTTTGTGGTTGTGGTGAGGGATGCCTCATGGCGTGTTCTGGCGGGGTTGGGGCTCCCAGGGGGGTCCCCGTGGGGTTTGGATTAGCACCGCGGGGCTGGGGGTGAAGAGGGCAGGGCGGAGGGCTCCCCTCCAGGGAGCAAGGTGTGGCTGGAAGACCCCCATGCTGAAGGTGTCCAGGACAAGGGGATGCAGAGCATCATGTCCCTGGCTGAACGTGTCCAGGCACCATCCCTACAACCTCAGCTGTAACCACCAAAATTTATCCTGTCCCGTGAACCCGAGGGAGGGAGCACTTGCGGGATGGTCTCGTTCCACGGCAGCTGCGGTGCAGGCAGGAGCTGCCGGCTGGAGGGCAGGAGATAAGGTCCTCTGCTCGGCAGTCACCCCTTTTGACCCCGCGTTCCTCTGCCCCAGGTCAGCCTGCGCAGCCATGAATGCCTCTGTGCCCAGCAGCCAGCTGAGACAGCCCGAGCCCCAGGACGCGGCCGCCTTCACTCCCATCTCCGTTGTCAGGAGCGCGACGAAGAAATCTGATGCCCTGCCCATGATCTCCGTGATTGTTGTCATCTTCGTCCTCTTGGCTGTCTTCATCATCATCGTGGTGCACTATGGCCCTCACCTCCGCACCATCCAGATCACCCTTTACCACGAGCCCATGCCGCAGGACCTGGACGATGGGGTGCACCTCACGGACTGGAAGAAGCTGGGCTCCCAGAAGAAACCACCTGCCCAGCCCTACCAACAGGAGCTGGGTGGCGTGGATGCAGCCAGCGTGAGCTGCCAGTGCTCCTGCAAGCATCACCTTCCCTGCGGGAGCGCTGAGCCCAACGTCATCGAGGTCACCTACCTGTGACAAGGCTGTGGGCCTCCTGGGCAGGACTCGAGGGACCATGTCCCGCTGGGAAAATGGCAGCTGGGATGTTAGCTTAGCCCGAGACTCACCGGATCCCGCACGCAGAGGTTTTAGCTCCCCAGGGTTGTGTCTCTCCCCAGGTAGGCTCAGACAGAAGGTTGTGTCACTGCAGTGACCCATCATAAGGCCCCAGAAGTCCAGACCACTGTCCCCAGGGATGAGCCGGGTCCCCAGCCCAGGCTCTGGGGCTGCGTCAGCCTACGTGGGACAGCGTTAGCATCTCTTCTGGTTTTTCTCGCCCTGGATTTACCTGTCCCACGCTGTCTGGGAGTGCCCAGGAGAGCTCTCTTGGGCTTATGCTCGGCCCCTTGGCAGGAGCTGGAAGTTACATCATCTGGAATTGCTTTCCAGATTAAAGATGTTTCCACATGCAGTGTCCTCATTATGCCATTTATATGGCACAGAAACACCTCCAGCCCCTCTTTTCCTTCATGCCACAGCCCCTTTTCCTCGGTCGGAGGGCTGAAACAGTGTCCTCCCTCATGCCAGCCCCGGTAGCGGGCTCAGCCCCTCGTGGCCAACAGCCAGAGGAGAGGAGGCAGCACCTGAACCCATGTTGGTGTTTCAGCGGTGGAGCCAGTGGCAGAGGACAACGTGTCTGGTCCCCCAGCCAAAGGGCTGAGACAAGAGAGGTGACACGGCAGAGGCGGGAGAGGTGATAGTGGCACATCAGCCGCCCCTTGCAGTCAGCTGAACATCTCAAGGTGTTGGCATCGGTGGAGAAACAAGTGCATCTCTGAGCAGAGCCTGCAGCATCTCTGTGCACAACGGCGGTGATGCGGAGACCTGAGATCCTCTTCGCTGTGGTCATCGTCATTGCCCCCATTGCTGTCTGCTGTCCTTGTCCCAAGAGATGCTCTGCTCGGGGACCTGGGCACTCGGGTGGTTTCAGCATTGGAAGCAGCAGGGCACGTCTTGGGTGAGGAAGGAGCAACGGTGGGGTTGGCGTATCCAGCAATGCTGGGATGGATGTTGATGTGGCTCGGTCACCCTGGCCAGAAGCTTGTTGAGGTGGCACAGAGGGAGCCGATGGAGGGATGACACTTCTTCCGTAGCCTCGTAAGGCTCCTGGTGGTAGCAGACCTTGGTGACCTGCTCAGCCCTGGTACCTTTCTGCTGCTGAAGGTGCCTGGCATCGCTTTGGACAATGAATTGGTCTCAGTTTCTCCTCACTTCATGGAAGCTGGACATCAAAGCCTGTCTTCACTGCATGGGCTGGGAGGACAGTCCCTGGGGAGGAAGCGCAGCCTCTGGGATCACCCTCAAGGATTTATAGTCCCAGGAGTCAAAATACAGCTCCTGCCTCTCCCCTCCCAGAACAGAGAAGCCAGATCCGTGTCCGTCCTAAGCCAGATCCCCGGCACAGATCCCTCTGTGCGCTGTCGGAAGGAGGCGGGGTCTTTTACATGTTCCTCTGGGTGCTGGAGGTATTTCTGACCGGGCAGATGCCCCAGCATCCTGCCTCTCACTAATTTCCAGCTTCTTTTCTCGCTTACTTTAAAGCTAAGTAGTGGTTGGACTTGCTGGAAAATTTTGGTCTTTACAATAAACATAATTTATATTGCTCTTTTGGGGGGGCTGTTTTCTGTTTTGATTTTTTTTCCCCTTTGTTTTCCAGAGGTGATAGCGCGTTATCAGCTTTCCCACGCCTGTGTCAGAGGAGATAAGGTCTGTCATTTCAACTGAAAATCACTGAGAGTCCCACCTCCCTGTGAAAAACCAGGGCTTGTTTTTTTAATTTCTACATCCCTAATTAGGAAGCACCACCTGAAGAGGTTGTGGGCACTCTGGGCTGGTGGGGGGTGTCCCTGCCCATGGCAGGGAGTGGCACTGGGTGGGCTGGGAGGTCCCTTCCAACCCAACCCAGTCTGGGATTCTAAGAGCTAACCGCCTTCCAGGGACACCTCTTTAAATGATGGTTGTAGGTTGTGGTAACTCAGGTGGTCACCCCAGGGTGAGGGCTCAGTCCCAGAGCTTGAGAACCCCCTGTTGACCACCACAAGATCTCCACTGACTGGCTGCACCGTGTCTCAGGGACACCGGCTGTGCGCTGAGATGGTGTCACCCATCCAGGGTGACTCGGTGGAGTTGTCACCCGGCTTTTGCGGCTGTCTCGTGTTGGATCAGGGAGCAGCTTGGCTCAAGGCAAAGTCTTCAACCGGAGAAACGGGAAGGACAACCGCAGCAGGGAAACATCGTGTTTGCCAAGAAAAGATTACAACCATCTAAATATTAATAAAGAGAAAGATAAAATGGGTAATTATTGCTAGAACTCATCGATTTGCAGCCGCTGGGGACTCGTGAAGGTCTGATTTATGTTACAGCGCGCTGTGGCCTAGATCTATCACTTACACCCTGGAGGCGCTGGGGAAACCCCACCGCTGCAAGACGCTTTGCCGTTGTTCAGGCATTTCAGGTCGTCAAACAAAAAGCAAATAAACCCGGCAGGGAACGGCCGTGCCGCTGGGGCTCCGGGCCCCCCGCCTTTGCCCGGTGCTCCGGCCCTTCCAGCCCAGCAGCTGTCAGCGGCCCCTTCTTCTCTATGACCTCCTCTGGAAGGATCTAGTATCGAAGCTCTGGTCTTCAGGATTCTTTCCCTGCATTTCCTTTGCAAACAGATATTTAGATACAACCTTCTGAGATGCAGGGACAAATACTGTAAGCCTCGTAACAGCAAACTAGATCTTACAAGCAAGCAGCGATTTTTTTTTTGCCAGCTTTCTCCTCCAGAAGGACACCACGGGTTGTATCTCAGCTCCGCTTCTCCCTGCTCTCTCCTACACAATAAAATGTCATTTTTCACAGATTCTCCTCTTTCATATTTGGCCAGCTCCGCTGCTACCCGCTTACAGGATTTCTCTTTGGAGCACAAGACTTTATAAAGGACATCAGGGCTCTGGAGCGGCAGAGGCTGCGTGTGCAAGTTACCATGACGTTATTACTCTCCGTTCAAACACCGAGCTCGGTCCAATTTATTTCACTTATAACTTTCTTCCCCTCCTTAACCATAATCTTTTTATGGACGCAGCGCAACAACAACTCTCCTTACCATGCCCTCCGCCGCAGGGGAGCTCCCGGAGCGCAGCGGGCAGGAGCTGGCAGGGATGCTGCCGGTCGCAGCTCCCCCGCGCCAGGTTGCTGCCTTAGGAAGCTCTTCAAAAGCTTCTGCGCCACCGATTGCCCCGTCCTGGTTGGGGATCGCTTGCGTCTCCTGTAATTTCCCCTCCTCGTTAGGGTGTTCACCTGCTGCCGTGGGGAGGACCTGTGCAACCCCTGCGCAGGCACCCAGGAGGGTTTAGCTGGGGTTGTGGGAACCTCTGCTCACGGTGCTGCAGCGTTGCCTAAAATCATGCAGAAAATCTGAGGGAGGCACCCAGAGCATCAGCTGAGGATGGAGGTGGGGGGGCTGCAGCATCGCCCAGTGCTTCTCTGCAGGGCTGGGAGCCAGCTGAGCCCCACCGGGACCTCTGCGCTGGGGTGAGGGTGGGCAGGGACCTTCTAGTTGGAGGGCGCTGCTCGGTGGGTGTCTGGCTGCCCGTGGGCCGGGTGCTGGGGACAGCCTGGGGACTGCGGCGCAGCGGAGCGCAGAGCAGCAGTGGGCTCTTGTGGTGGAGGCAGCCAACTGCACGCTGTGCAGGCAGGGGTGCAGGCAGCAAGCTCTGTGTGTGGGGGGGTGTGGGTGCGTGATTCCTCCTGCCTCCCTCCAGCACCGGTGAGGGCACAGCTGGGGTCGGTTTGTGTTTGGAGGGGTGGTGTGGGCTCCCTGGTGGGAGGTGGGTGCTGCTGGAGGAGGTCGCAAGGAGAGACAGTGCAGTCGTCAGGGTGATGAAGGATGAGGTCCTGAGCAACCCAGCCCAAAGGGACCTGGCTGGGGTGGGAGGCTGGGCCAGGCGGCATGGGGAGGTCACCCTCAGGCAGTGTCACCTTCTGGTTTTACGGAGAAGATGAGCACAGGGAGAGCCGGGGTCCCCTGAGAGAAGGTCCCCTTGCAGATTTGTGACTCGCTGTTTGGTGTCAGAGGGTGAATCATTCCCTCCCTCCTGAGAAAGACCCCCCAAGAGCCTCCCCGATCCCTGCAGGCAGCTGAGGATGTGGCAGGTCCTGGGCCACCTTGTGCATCTGCACCCAGCTCCTAAAACATCTAATCCACAGAGACGGATTAAGAAAACACGTTTTATTTCTGCTGAAAAGGAAATGATGCTTCTAGAGAAGCAAGGTCTGTCTTTGAAGGACTGAAAACTGGGACAGTTGAAGGGGAAAAACCGTGATCCCTGGTGTAAGGGCACCGGCTGGTGAGAAGCAGCCGGGCTTTTACTTGCTCCGTCTAGATTTGCCTGAGGATGGTGCTCTGAGGTACGGAGCTGAGCCTGGAAGAGAGCGTCCCACCTCAGGGTGCATCCTGTTGTCGGTGGCCTCTGTGTCCCGACCCTCAGGCACCATTTCCCACGCCACGGAGCAGCTGTAGAGCAGAGATGAGACCAAGTCCTGCTTCCCTGAGTGGTCCGCAGGACATGGTAAGCCCTGAGTGCCCTAATGAGGCCAAATTTTGGTGCAGCTTTCGTTGTGCTCAATTTGAACTCTTCTCCTTCTGATGTTGTCACTATAAAATGTTGAAAAAAAAAAAAATAATTCTCTTCCCTTCCCATTTTTCTTCCGCCCTGTGCACTCTGCCCGTCATGTGCAGCGCAGCTTGTGGTTCCCACCTCACGCCGAGACGACCCAAAGTGACAAACAAGTTCTGAAAACCTCCAGCCGTGCAGCGGAGCTGGAAATAACGTGGTTGGGCTGCTCCGTGCCACGCGATGGACGGCGATCGCGTGGTGCCTCGAGGACGGCTCCGCACCCCGGGAGGTCGGGGTGGCCCCTGTGTCCGCGTCTTGCGCTGGAGCTTGGGCAGCGGCTGAGCTTCGGAGGAGCCAGATTTTCACACCATGTAAATGGCATTTACATCTGCTTTGGGCATGAACGACATCACGCAGGAGCTGATGAATCCTGCTGCAGCAATTGAATGTCACTGATGTCGGTTCTGAGCTTTAAATGGAAGGGTTTAGATGCAGCCGACCTCCTGGGGGAGAAGTTTTATGCTCACAGAGACAACATTGTCTCTGAAGGTCTTGGAGCACCTGCACAATGGAAACCTGCCTGTGTGTGAACAGGGAGCAGGAGGGGACGTGTTCTGGTTTTAGCACCACATTTTATTGTCGGTGCTTCTGGCAAGTCTCAGCTCAACCCCCGGTTTCTTTTCTAGTTTGGTTGTCAGCGTTACTTTGCCCATCTGCCACCAGGACACGGCCAGCACGGTCTGCAGCTCAGCAATGCTTCTGCAGCGTCCTGCAGCCATCCTCCCTGCAAACTGCTAACGTCCTGATGGCTCAGGGTCACACGTCTGGTCTACAGGGATTTATTCCTGAAGTATCACCATAATTAATGCATTAGCTCTTCCAGCTCCTTTTCTCCTGGGCAGCCCAGATCTGCCACCAACGCTGGTATCTACAGCCGGGCTGCGGACAGCCCAGCTGGTGGGGGGACAGGGCTCAGGAGGGGGTCACAGCACTTCTCTCAGTGACAGTGACTTCTCCCAGCACCAGGACTGTCACATCAGGTTTTCCCTCTGGTGGCTGAGCAAGCTGGTGCTTCAAATCCCATCTGCCTCCTGCCTTTGGGGAGAAAAGGGGGCAGTTTGGGGCTGCAGCAACCTGAAGGGGCTGGTGGGATGGGGGCCACACTGAGCGGGGTCCAGCACACATGGGTGCTGGTGTTGGGGGGAATATTCCTCCTGGTACAGCAGTGGGGGGTTAAACATGGGGCAGTAGGTGAGGTCAGCTTGTTCTGCTGATGGCTTGGGAGGCGATGGGAAGAAGAAGGATGTGTCTGGCAGGGCTTTTGAGGAACCCCTACAGTTCTCGGGCATAATACTTATTTCCTTTCCTTGGTGGCATTTTGGTAGGGTTCTTCTGTTCACAGAATCACAGAATCTCCCGATTTAGAAGGGCCCCTTAAGGCCCATCGAGTCTAACCCCTGGCCCCACACAGGCCCAGCCCCATCACAGCAGATGGCTGAGAGCGTTGGCCAGACGCTGCTTGAACTCAGCCCAGCTCGGGGCAGTGACCACTGCCCTGGGGAGCCTGTGCCAGGGCCCCACCACCCTCTGGGGGAAGAACCTTCTCCTGATCCCCACCCTAACCCTCCCCTGGGGCAGCTTCACCTCCATCCCTGAAAAAGAAAGGCATAAAAAAAGGGAGGTGGAACGATGAGACTCCCCCCAGAAGAAAGCAGCCTTCCCACCCACCCAGAAGCAGAGCACGGGCTGGGAGACATCCGCTTCTCCAGCCGCAGCGCCACGGGCAGCCGGCAAGCGGGAGAGCATCCCTCCGGGAGGGCCGTGGGCCGGCTTCGCTCAGCCGCGGAGGAAGCGAGAGCACAAAGCAGGGAAATGACTTGGCAAAGGTCACCTGGAGCTGGGGCTGAGCCCAGGAATAGCACCAGGTCTCCTGCCATCCCCCGCCACGGCCGAGCTGCGCTGGCCCTTCCTCCCGGTGCGCTGAGCGGTGGCACTAACCACCCCCGGGGCGAGGCGGCTGGTCGGCACTGGGGTGGTTGTGCTTTTGCTGGTCATTGTGGCATTAAAATTTACCATGATAGGAGACAAGTGGTGAGAGCGGGGAACTGGGAGGGGAGGTAGGTGAGGGGGACCCTCAACTGGGAAAATCGGAGCTGCGAGAGGAGGGTTGAGAGTAGGGTGGAGGTACGGGGACGCACAGCAAGGCTGGAAAAGCAGGAGGAGAGGGGTGAGGTGGGCACAGGACCCCAGCGGCAGCGGCAGGAGGCTGCCTGTTAGATGTGGGGGCCACGATGAAGATGATGTGGCTGGTGGAACTCAAACCACACCACAAGGATGATCTGCTTTCTGTAATGGCCAAGGAAACTCCTGCAGTGACCTTCCCTGTCCTGAATGCCTTCCATCACCTCGAGCCCCAGAGTACAGCCCAGCCTGGGGTAACTGGGCGCTGGAGGCAGCCAGCTGCCTGCACCCCTGCCTGCTTAGGCAGGACACGTGGAACAGCTTCGGGCTGTGCTACCTGCGCGCACGCGGCTGGCCAGCGAGCGGACGGTACGGCCCCGCAGCGTCACGCTGAGGTGGGCGCTCGGGGTAAGGTGCCGAAATAAGGCAAAGCGGGGATGTGGTGGTGCCAGGTCAGCTCTGGGTGAGGAGTGACACCGGGGGCGCACGTGCCGAGACGGGGGGCAGCTGGCCAGGACAGACGGACGTAAGGGATGGGGAGAGGCCTGACGGGACACAGCTCGCATCTGCTGGAGCCTCCCGTCTTGCCCTGTGCCCGCCTGCCTGCGCGTGGCTCGGCAGCTCTCCCAGGGAGTCACTGCGGTGTGTCCGGATGGAAACGCAGCGGTGACAGAACGGAGAGCCGTGCGCTGCCCTCCACGTGGACAGCAAAAGGCGGAGCAGGGACGGGGGGTCACACGCTGGATTGAGACAATATGAAAATAAATCAGAGTAAATCAGAAGCCTAGCAGTGTGGGGAACAAGCCTTTGGGGTAACGCTAGAGCAGAAGCCCATCGTCATCGCTGGTCCTCGCAGACACCTCCCTGAAGCACGGGCGAGGATTCGCAGCGGGGTTAGGGGCTGTCTGCCGGAATCGCACCTTCTCTGAAACGTGTTTTGCAGGTGACAGCAGGGATGGTCCCTGCAGGTTGGAACCCAAGGGCACCTCCACACCTCTCTCCCAGCTGGGAAGCGCGCTTCCCCATCAGCCCCCAGCCCGCCCAGGCATTGTACCAGCCCGGTCCTCCCTTTTCCTGTAGGTGGGGTTTCCATAGGAAACACGGCTGGTCCACCTCCCGGCCCCGGCCGGCCGGCCGGACGCTGCTCCCCGGCTGAAGCTGCGGCGGTGGCAGTTGTCTCTGCTCCGGGCTGAGCGTTCCAGCCCAGGGAGCAGCTGGTGATGGCACGGTGGGGGACAACTGCCAGACTCACTCATGATTTCTCCTCCTTTCCGACCAGTGGCTGGTGCCTATGGGACTTGGGGATGGGAGAGGATGCCGAGGACTTGCGATCGCCGTAAGGACCGTTTGGGTACGCGGCGGCAGGCGAGCAAGCGCGGGGCGGCGTGCCGGGCCGGTGGGGTGGTGGGGTTCGCCAGCAGCATGCTGCTGCTGAGCCGCTCCGCTGTCCATCTCCCAGCCTTGTGGTGGTACCTCTTCCTCTCCGCCGATGCCCAGGAGGTGGCCACGTTCACAGTGCAGTACCGGGTGTTCGAAGAAGTGCCGCCGGGAACGGTGATAGGGACGCTGGCTGAGCACTTCGAGGGGGGTGAAAGCGGTGAAACAGCAGATACTTTCCAGCTGATGGAGACCCCTGGGAGGTTCCTGCTGCAAGTGGGGAGCGGGGACGGGGTGCTCAGCACGGCCGGGCGGGTGGACAGGGAGCAGCTGTGCCGGCACAGCGATCCCTGCTGGGTCTCGTTCGACGTGCTGGCTGCCCGAAACCTGGCTCTCATTCACGTGGAGGTTCAAGTGCTGGACATCAATGACAATGCACCGCGGTTCCCCACACCCGAGCTGGAGCTGGAGATGTCAGAGAGCGCGTCCCTGCGGACACGGATCCCGCTGGACCGAGCCCTGGATGCTGATGCTGGCCCCAACGCCCGCTGCTCTTACGCCCTCTCTCACAGCGAGCACTTTGCTCTGGAAGTTGTCTCCAGCTCTGATGGGACGAGGCATGCGGAGCTTGTCGTGGTTAAAGAAGTGGACCGGGAGCTCCACTCCTCCTTTGACCTCGTGCTGACAGCCACTGATCATGGGGAGCCACCAAAATCAGGTACCGTTTTAATTAAAGTCATCGTACTTGACTCCAATGATAACAGCCCTGTCTTTGCCGAGAGCTCTTTGACAGTAGAGGTTCGGGAGGATGCTCTGCCTGGGACCCTCCTCGTGACGGTCACAGCCACCGACCCTGACCAGGGCCCCAATGGGGAGATTGAGTACAGCCTGAGCAAGCATGCACCCCCGGAGGTGCTGAGTGCTTTTGGCATCGATGCCCGCACAGGCAGCATCATCCTGAAGCACCCACTGGACTATGAGGAAACCCACGCCTACGAGCTGGACGTGCAAGCCCGGGACCTGGGCGCCAACCCCATCCCAGCACACTGCAAGATCTTGGTCAAAGTCCTGGATGTCAACGATAACGCTCCCGACGTCCACGTCACCTGGGCTGCGTGGGCACCCGTGCTCTCCGAAGCCCTCCCCAAAGACAGCTTCGTGGCTTTGGTGACAGCCAGCGACCCCGATTCAGGAAGGAACGGGCAAGTGCATTGCTCTCTCAGTCAAGGGTACGAGCACTTCAGGCTGAAGAGGACCAACAGCCACAGCTACATGCTGATGACCAATGCCACGCTGGACAGGGAGCTGCGTGCTGAGTACAACCTGACGCTGGTTGTGCAGGACCACGGAGACTTCTCCTTGGCTGCGCTGAAGCACCTCACTATCTGCATCAGCGATGTCAACGACAACGCTCCCTCCTTTGAGAAGGCCACCTACGAGGTTGCTGTTGCCGAGAACAGCAAAGCACCTGCTTTCTTGCTCACTGTCCGTGCCACTGACCCTGACCTGGGTTTCAATGGGAAAGTCACCTACAGCATCCTGGACTCCTCTGCTTCAGATCTCATCTCGATTGACCCCACCACTGGGGATGTTTTTGCCCTCCAAGCTTTTGATTACGAGCAGGTGAGGCACTTGGAGTTCCTGGTGACCGCGGAGGACAGTGGTCACCCCAAGCTGGCATCCAACGTCTCCATCAGGCTGGCTGTGCTCGACCGGAATGACAACGCACCCATCATCATCACACCAGCACTGGTGGGAGGCACAGCCATGCTCTCCATCCTGGTCAATGCAGAGACAGGGTGCTTCTGGGTGGCACCTGGGAACGGGAGCGCCCAAGGGACTGCAGCGGAGACCAATGCAACGCTCGTGTCTTGTGCTGGCGCTCCCTTCCTCTTCACCATTGTGGCCAGGGATGTGGACTCTGGCATCAACGGGGCTCTTCGGTATGATCTGGTGGGTGGGGATGACACTGGGCTCTTCATCCTGGACCCTCTCTTGGGGCAGGTCTTCCTCAATGCCAGCAATGCCAGCAGCCTCGCCGGCAGCGAGCGGGAGCTGGTGGTCCGGGTGAGCGATGGAGGGGACATCCCCCTGCACACCCTGGCCCGGGTCCGCTTAGTTTTCCGGCATCATGGGGCATTCTCCAAAATCTCAGCTCAGGATCCTGGGTGGCTGAGCCCGTCAGTGGTGGTCATCATCTGCCTGGCGGCTCTCCTGGGTGGGTGCCTTCTCCTTTTGGCTTTAACCCTGTCTTTACGTAAGAAGGAGAAGAAGGACGGCATGGCCTACAACTGCAGGGAGGCAGAGGATGCCCACAGGCAGCAGCAGCTCAAGAAGCCGCATAGGCAGATCCAGAAGACAGACATCCACCTCGTCCCACTGCTTCGGGGCCGGCCTCGGGAGGCTGAGCCCCCCCATCCCTGCCAGGAGGATCTGCCCAGCACAGCTGCCCCTGTGCTGGGGGGCTCCCCACAGGCCCCCCTCCACCTCACCCCCACTCTCTACAGGACCCTGAGAAACCAGAGGACCCAAAAAGACTCAGATGAGCAGCAGGGAACCTTTAACCTGCCCATCCTGCAGCGCCGGCCCTGCCAGCCCCACAGACCAAAAAATCCATCAAAAGAGGCTGTGAGCCCCCCAGATGCACCACCGCACTGCAAGAGCTTGGTGAAGCCACTGCAGGGACCTGTGGGAGACACCCCACTGCCACCCGTGGGTGCTGGGGGACCTGGGCAGCCCCAGCCCCACCAGACCATCCTCAGGAGCCTGGTCCGGCTGTCACTGGTGGCGCTGGCAGAGCAGAGCCCCACTGGGGAATTCGCGATGGAGTCGCCCCCGGTGCAGGTAGGAGCCGCCCCGCGTGTTGCCGGAGGTGTGGACCTTCCCCAAATCCTTCCTCACACAGGTCTTGCACCCCCTGGGGTGGTGGGAACATGTAACTTGATGGTATTTGCTTGGTCTCCTCTCCCAACCTCGGGCAGAGGTGCCCAGGAGTAGGGGTTGGGCAGGATGAACGGCCAACTGCGGGCAGGGTTTCCCCATGCCCCCCAGGATGGTCTGGGAGCCGGGGTGGAGGATGGCTGTCACACAGGGAAGACCAGGGAGACCTCAGTGCGGCCTCCCAGTGCCTGCAGGGGCTGCAGGAAAGCTGGAGAGGGGCTGGTTGCAGGGCAGGGGGGGCCAGGCCAAGGGGAAGGGCCTGAAGCTGCAGGAGGGGAGCTGGGGCTGAGCTGGGAGGCAGCAATCCTTCCCTGGGAGGGTGCTGAGGCCCTGGCACAGGGTGCCCCGAGAAGCTGTGGCTGCCCCTGGCTCCCTGGCAGTGCCCAAGGCCAGGCTGGATGGGGCTTTGGGCAGCCTGGGCTGGTGGGGGGTGTCCCTGCCCATGGCAGGGGGTGGCACTAGGTGGGCTGGGAGGTCCCTTCCCACCCAAACCAGTCTGGGATTCTATGAAGGGGACAACCCCAGGCTCACTTCCCCAGGGCAGCGTGTGGGCAGGGAATGACGGGCAGAGATGGAAGCGCTGGAGCCAAGTTTGCTGCCCGGTCTCTCGGCTCCCCCCCGCGTGGGGCTGCTGAACCATCTGCAGGGGCAGGAAACGCTATAAAAAGGCCGGGGGGGGGCTGGGGTGGTTTCGGAGGGGACGTCCTGGCAGGAAGCAGCTTGAGTGGCGATCGCCAAGGCTCAACAGGCTTTTCCTGCCTTACAGCAAATCTCCCAGCTGCTCTCCCTGCTGCACCAGGGCCAGTTCCAGCCCAAAACCAACCACAGGGGAAACAAGTACGCGGCCAAGAATGGCAGCAGGTAAGGTGGCCCGCAGCCCTTCCCTCCTCCACGCCCCGTGCTTGTGCGTCTCTGCTGCAGCCCTGCTGCCCCAAGGGCAGGAGACACCAGGGCAGCAGATGCACGAGGCAAAACCTCATCCCTGGTTTTGCTGACCTGAGACTGGGGGGTAGGTCCTCCCTTCAGGGGGTGGCTGTGCTCCTCTGGTCCCGTCTCCCTGCTGGCACCCAGCACCCACCCAGGGTGCTCTCTGCCTCCTTCCTGAGGCACCTTTGGCAGGTCCTTCCACACCCACCTGAGCTCCGCTGCAGCCCGTCCTTGCAGGGGAGCACGGATGTGTCCCAGTGTGATGGAAAGGTGCCCTCACGAGCACGCAGGGTCCCAGCTCTGGAGGCAGCAGCACAAGGATGAGCTTTCTCACGGCGCTGGGCACTTTCTTAGAGATGCTGTTGGTGTGAGCTCAGGGCACCTGCCCCGAGGCCAGAGGGACAGACCCTGCCCACGGGGTGGGAAGGACAGAGATATCCCAGCTGCGCGCTGAAAATGTTCCCAGAAACAAACTTCATGGGATTCCCATTAAATGACTGTGTTGACATCTCACTGACATGCTCCCCCTGTCCTGCCCGGGCCATGGACAGACACAGCCTTCTCCACCTTTCTCATCATCATCCCCATCTGCTGAGGATGGGGAGGGAGGGAGGGAGGGAGGGGTTGCTGCTCCGGGGCAGGACTGGGCTGCTTTGCTCCTTGCCTGGTCCTGCACGTGGGCAGCTCCTCCAAACATGCAGGGAAGAGCCAGCAGCTCCCCGTTCGCTCAGGATCTCCCTGCAGAAGGATAAAAACCCTCTCGGACAAGAAACGTGGAGCAGCCCCACGTGTAGCCCCGCACCCAGCTGGGGCCCAGTTTTCAGGGTGTCCCTGGCACTCCTGATCCCAGTGGTGTTGTTCATGTGTTGTTCAACAAACCCAAAATTCATTAAGTGGTGGGGACTGAAATGATTATGCCTTCAGTACTGTGAACGATGCACTGAAGATGCCTGCTCCCACCCCACCTCTGGGACATTTTATGGGAGATAAAGACAGCCACCTTCGAAGCAGGCGGTGGGACAGGGTGGTGCTGAGGGTTGAAGTGTGATTTGAGTGTTTTGGCCCCCTCGCAGGGCCGCGGGGCTGGATGCTGACTGCCTGAGCACGAAGGACAGCGGGCACGGCGAGAGCGAGGCGGAGGACCGCGATTCGGAGAGTGGGTTCGAGCTCTCCGTGCAGCAGCTGGTGGGAGAAGAGCTGGAGACTCTGCTGGAGCCGCAGGCAGGTGAGGTGGCCTCACTACTGGGAGCATGCTGGGGCTGGTGGGGGGGCTCCAGCAGCAGGATCTCCTCAAATAACACACTAACCCCATTCAGAAGATGAAACTAGCTGGCCTGCAGCAAACCAGGGGACATCTCGTCTCCTAGGGTGGCTCTGACAGTGGCAGATGCTTGGGACAGCATGGATAGACCATCCTGTGCTGTTGGTACCAAGTGGTTTAAAGCAAAGGGGACTTGCTGAGCTTCACCATGGACTTCTTTTCGTGTGTTTAATCACTCTTGCTAGATCTTTCCTCCCATGGATGTATCTGCTGTTGTTCAGCTGATTTGTGAGGCTGACCTTGGTTGTTGTGTAGGGGTGAATAGAATAGAACAGAATCATTAAGGTTGGAAGAGACCTCAAGGATCATCCAGTCCAGCCGACCCCCCACCACCTATTAACCACTAAACCACGTCCTTCAGTACTGCATCTAACCTTTCCCTAAACACCCCCAGGGACGGTGACTCCACCACCTCCCTGGGCAACCCGTTCCAATGCCCGACCACCCTTTCAGAGAAGAAATTTCTCCTCATCTCCAACCTGAACCTCCCCTGGCGCAACCTGCAGCCGTTCCCCCTTGTCCTGTCACTAGTTATCTGCGAGAAGAGGCCGACCCCCAGCTCACCACAACTCCCTTTCAGGTAGTTGTAAGTGCAGTTTAACTATGTGCCATGTGAACTGCTTCCCATGGTGACCTGAGCCCCTTCATTTCACCGTCTCCTAGTCCATGCAGAGTGAGAAAGCTGAAGAGCTGTCCCTGTTGAGCCCCTCAAGATGTTATAATCCCTTCCAGCCCCCTCAGGCTCCTACCAGGCCGAACTAGTCCAGTCTCATCTCCTGTGACCAACTTGTTACTAATTTTAGCGTATCTCTATTGAGATGTGACCAGAGTTGCGTGCAGTGATTAGGATATATCTACGCTGGTGGTATAAGGAGGTCTTCTGGTTTGTTCTTCACTCCTGTCCTGCCCAAGCTCCATACTGTTACCAAACTGTTCACGGTGACTCCCCAACCCCTCCTCTGCGTGGCAGAAGAGTCATCAGTACATGATGTGTTGTTGCCTGTGACAATTACCCAACAGTTGGTGACAGAGAAATCCACCAGCCACTTTTTGCTCATGGCACTTGCTATTTTTAGGTCCTTCAGCAACCCTCTGCTTTTATGTCGTTGGTTGTTTTAATGGAGTCAACACCAACACCATCCACTTCCCCACGTCATCTATTGCTATGTTGAACAGATGATCTGGGACTCTGCTAATGATCTCCGTTTGTGAGGAAGATTATTTATTCCTACCCTTGCGTCCCAGCTTTTAACACACATGAGAACCTGGCCGTTAATTCAGGGACAGCTCAGGTCCCCTGCGCACCTGGCTGGTGCTCTTCTGCAAGCTCAGGTGTCCTCTCTCAACCAGGACTCTTCATCCACCTCTTCCAGACACCAACAAATTTGTAAAACGCAATTCCCCGCCTTGCAAATGTCACATCAGTTCTTGTCCGAATAGCAGGTACTCAACTACCTGCTGAGTCCCGCATATAATGACTTCTGTGAATGCGCCTGCACTAGATTCACCCTCACGCACTTAAACACTCATGGCACAATTTCTACCTTCCCTTCCTCTGATTCCGTATGCATTTGAAGCAGTAGTTAACGAACAGCAGTTAATAAACCAGGCAATTTCATATCTGAGTTCCTCTAGCACTCCGGGGTGAATACCATCTGGGCCTGACATTTTCTACATGTTCTCTTTATTGATTTGTTCTAAAAAATCTCTTCTACTGGCATTTCAATTTGAAAGAGGTGGGCTGACTCACGTCCTGTAGCAGAAATTTCATTGTGGAGCCTCTGCGCTCCTCCACAGCAAGAGGAACTCGTTGAGGTTTGCTGCTGTGGTCGCTTTAATTCCAGAGCTGGGTGTTTTCTGTGCTCTGCTTAGAGGGAAAACCACGCTGCTTCTCTCCGGTTGCCTTCCTCGCCTTTTATTCTACTAAGGAGCAAACGAAGGAAAGGCTTTGTGAAACAAAAGCTGTGACCTTACTCAGATCTAAAGGTCCTGTAGCCAAGAGCAGGGAGTGAACAGCCCAGCTCCATGCCATGGGTGTACTGACACGCACCCGTCCCGGTAAAGGGACTGGTGGAGCTGCTCAGCAGGTCTGTCTGGATCCAGTCCTGCTCATACAGGCAGCATCCTAGAGTATCTATGCTATGGCAAGGCATATCCGAGAAGTGCCATCTCCCATGCTTGAATTTGATAGAAAAAAACCCTGGAATCTCAGAGTGAGTACCAGCGGTGCATTCCTGCCCACGCAGTAGTAACAGAGGAGGCTGCCCTGTTTCAGTGCTGAAAAACAACCTTAACCGTGAGCCTCAGACCTTCCCAAAAAGGCAACGGAGCTGCCGGACTCCTTCCTCTTCTCCCAAACACAAACAGAGAAGTGGACTTGCATCCTGAGAGGGGGAGGAAGGAAGCATTGCCTGTGCTCAGGAGTATCGTAGCAGCTGGCCGAGGCTGTCTGGCCCTTTGTGCTATTGGCAGCGGGGGGAACCGCGCGAGCGATCAGTCCCAGCCGGCTAGCGGGTTGTTTACGCCGCAAGCATCGAGCCACGGGCCGAACTCTCGGCGCTCAGCGCCGTCTATTAACACTAATCCCCCAGCAGCGAAACGGAGTGCTCGCAGCAGCAGATGAGAAATATAACTTTATTGATTATAAAAACAAAAAAACCCACAACCCCGAAACACCATTAAAATAAGGCAGTAAAGAGTTATTGGTCAAATTACACATACCTAATTATAAGGTTTCATGGTTGCAGGACCATCAGCTGACAGAGTCTCGGCTCTCCCTGCGGCGAGCAGACTACTGTTGTGCTTTGCTCCAGAGCTGAAGCATCAAAATATTCAGGGAATGCAGTGGCTTCTTGCAGACTGAGGAGGAGAGAACTGTGGGTATTTTAGAGTAAAAACATGGGACTTCAGCACACTTGGGAGAGCTTTTAAGCTCAGTCACTGTGACTAAAAGAAAACAGTGAGATTGCAGAAAGAAATCCTGAGAGTTAAGCAACAAAACAACTCTTGGTCTTCAGGTGACACAAAATCTAAGTAATGTATCTGCCTTTCTCTCCTTACCCTGTTTTGAATCCTATCCACCCTGGGACACTGTTGTTTTGCAGAGAAAAAGGATTAATTTAGTTGGCTGAAGGAAGGAGACTTGTCTCAGTGCTTGATCAGCCACTGAGTGAGGACCATGTGTCCCAGGCTGTGGCAGGGCATCGATTATCTTCTGGAAGCAGCATAAGTGCACGAGTATGGGGACCCTTCTCTCAGAGGTCACTTTACAAGTCAGAGCCACAAAATTATAATTATGAGACCAGCTCTTGCTCTCTGATTGGGATTGTTGTGGTACTTGGTGTTTTATGGCCAGACATTGGTTATTTGCTTTGCTGCTCTCTGGTGCCAAGCGTTTCATGAATCTGTTGGTTGTTTCGAACCTCCCAGTGGCTCCAGGTTACGCTTTGGAAACGATGCAATGTGGGGCTGGAAGGCAGCATCTGTGCACCACATCATGGAGTCTTGTTTACCAACTGCAAAGCTCTACCTTAAAAACAAGAGCCCCCGTTTCCTTTCCTGCCGTCTGATGAGGAAGCTATTCCAGGCTCACCCTGCAATGGGGTCCTTCCTTTAATTTCCAGTATGTGTTTATTCGTGGACAGTTATAATCACTTCTTCTTTTGCCAACGCTATTTTAAGTGTCAAGATTTCCTTTGTCGGTGCTTATCTCATCAAAATAAGGACAGGTTGCAGTCAGATCCCCGGTGAGTGTTTGCTTCCTTAGGCTAAGCAACCCCTACCCCCTGGGGTCTCCGTCATATAAGCCCGGACTCACTCTGGTTTTCTTCTCAGTAGTTTTCTCAGCGCTTCTGTCCCTTCAGAACCTCTTTCCTACGGATGGATAATCAGATTTGTATGTAATACCCCTAATCAGGCCTCACCAGACTTAGTAACAATACCACAGATAGGTCTGCGTGCCAACAGGGAGTACCTTGACCAACACATTGCGTGATTTCATCTGCCCATTTTGGGGCAGAATCACATTAGAGGTACACTAACGAGCCTGCAGCCAACACCCACACCAGGCTCCCACTGCTCCTCATCTGTTTCCAATTGATGAACAACTACTTTATAGCTCAATTTTTTGTTACTAGTCTTCCACCATCCAGCTGTGCATTTTATAATTCAGAATTTCATTCTGCTTCTGTTGTTATTGTTCTCGCAATAATCCGTTTCTTTTCAGCCTCAATGTGACTGCTTAGCAGCAAATCCCCACCCTAGAGCGACCCTCAAGAGAAGTCTGCCAGTGACCTCCTTTTTGTCTGATGCTTCCCCCTTGAAAGCTTTCTGCTGTCGTCTCCCCTTTAGCCAGCCCTAAACCCTCACTTTCTCTGGCTTTGCTAACAATTTAGTGAAGTGTCACTTGAGGTTGCAACAAATGAGAAATCAAAGTTATCCTAATGGTTATTATATTAAAAAAAACCAACAAAACCCCTCAGTAGTTTTAAACCAGTTCTAGTTTGTTTGGGTTTTTTAAGCTGCTGGTACCTTATCTCTACAAGGTTTACAATCAAACCTCTCACAGCTGATTTCTGGAAGTCTCTTCATTTCTCAACATAGATTTTTTTTTCCTCTTCTTTCCTGTGGTCTCCTCCACTCTGCTACGCATCTCACCAACGGTTCTTGTTTTCACTCCCTCCAGAGCTGGCCCTCAAGAGGCTGACGGCTGCTGACCCGGCATGGGTGGCTCGGCTCTCCCTGCCGCTCACTGGTAATTACAAGGACAACGTCTTCTCCCCTGACTCTCTGCATTCACCTCAGGATGAGGAAGCTGGAAGGCAGGAGAAACCAAGGACCTTTGAGACCTTCGGCAAAGGTGCTGGGGCTGACTCGAATGCCACTGGAACGAGACTTGCAAGCACTTTCCTTTCAGAAATGAGCACCCTCTTTGAAATGATTTTGTCCCAAAAGGTCCAAGTCCACAACGAAACAGGCTCGGGGCTTCTGCGGCAGTTGTCAGCACATGGGAAGAGCCTTGGACTGGAAGATGGTGCTCCAGTTCTGTAGGCAGCTTGGTGGCTGTGAAAAAGGGATAAGAGTCAGAGCTTCTTCCTGCATTTGGGGTGCACATGTGTGCTTTAACAGGGTCATTGTATCATCCGTGTCTAGACTGATCACGACAGGCATATTTCTTTCTTTGCCTCACCCCATCAAATTTCTCCATGACCGATTTCACCTTGTTTAGTTCCCTTCTACCTGCCTGTTCTTGCCTTCCTTAGCTTTCCTCCTCTTCCACCCTCATCTTTCACCTTCCCATGACACTCAAGTCACAGGACAGCGGGAGGACCCTTTCCTCCCAGGGCAGGCCAATTGAGGGGATGGGGGTTGTTAGATTAACCACAAGCACACCACAGTCAGCTGCATCCATGCGATCATAGACTGTGCCCCATGGATGGTGAGGTATCACCATCAGGGACTTTGCAACGTGCTGCCGAGTCGGGCTCCAGGATCTCAGTTCTTATTTAAATAAAATTGTTTTTTTTCTAAAACTACCACCTCTGGAACAAGGTGCAGTATAGCTGACATAACGATGTATCTGCAGAAAGCCTGAAATGGCAATTCAGAAAGGGGAGATCGGCCTGTTGTCTCCCACTGATCCTTTCAGCTTTTGTGGTTCTACCGCTGTGACCTTGGCATTTTGCGAGACACCCCCATCAGCCCTGGCACCTCTCCTAGGGCTGCACTAGGTGACCACAATTTCTTTCCCCTTGTTCTCTTTTGAGGCCATTGGATTTTGGAGCGCAGTCTTTGCCCAGACGCAGACAACAGATGGCTGGAGTCTGCCAAAGGTAACCTGGGAAAAGGGAAGCGTGAAAACCCTGTTTGGAAATACTCGGTCACAAGCTTCAACCGTATTACGGGTTTTCACTTTGATCTGTACGTACGTGAGCTATAGGACAGGTTTAGGATAACAGCATGTGTAGGAAACCTAAGACACGGGTATTAGTAACAACGGAAGAAGCACGCAGGTGGTGTTAACCGTGGGGATTTGCACTCGCAGAGAATGGAAAGACAACAGTGGCACTGGCGTCTGGAGTGCGTCTGTAGGCTGACACAGTGGCGCACGGATGGCAGGTGCATGCACACGAAGGCCTCTCTTCTGTACCACAGTTTGTGCCTGCCAACTACGATACAAAACAGAAGGACAAATTTGGGGCGTGCTGGCAAAGAGTCAAGCTGTGGGAGTGAGGGTCAGGATCCCACCCCATCACCCATGATGTTGGCCACACGCAACGTCGCAGCTTGCTGCGCGACTACAACAGCGAGGCTGAGAGGAGACTGCCAGCCTCCCCTCCATCACAGTGCAGGGCTTTGTATCCCAGTGCTTTGTACACACCGCTTGCTTTCCCACACCTTCTTTACATTAGAAGTACTGCACTGGCTTCTCCACAGATACCGCAGTTCACAGCACAGGTTTCTCCAAAGCTAATTTGCTCATCAGGTGTCTTTGGGTGGTATTTTTGGCTTTCATTTTACTGTTAAGCTGAAAAAGAACAGGCAGCATGACCCAGCAGACATGATCCTGGAGCATCTCAAGTGTCCTACCCGTGTTCCTTTGCCAGGCCCCTGGAGGTGACAGTGCCCTGCTTTTAGTGTGTGCACACGCAAGCCACAGCAGCAGACAATCATATGGATAATTTAAAGCAGAGTAAAGGAGAAAGTTATCCCCTTCTGTTGCCCTTGGGACCAAACGATAAAAGCAACAGAGTAAGATTTCCCCAGGTAGACTCTTTAGTATCTAAAATATCCACTGTTGTATTTGGGGTCTCCAAAGCGCGTTACAGACGACCCCATCTCTGGCAATGAACTGCACTGATGGGTTGGCCCCAGCCTGCTTATGCTGCTGTGCTGCTAATAGAAATATCTTGCTGTTTTGTTTCACAAACAAAAACAGGCTCTTGCACCAAAACAATGTCAGTGAGCCAAATTCTAACCGAGACACAGCTGTGCAAACCACGAGGGAGGCGTATCTGTGACTGTGAGGAGATGCAGCCCTACGGGATTCCTCTGCATCTTGGGAACACACACGCAGAGGACAAACACGCGGCACAACCTCACATCTTCCTCTGGAAGGTTACTTTGATGTGCCTGTCAAAGGACAAACCTTTACACAAAAATACACTATAATAAGCAGATTTAAAAGGAGACAAATTCCTCTCTCTCGGTTCAATTTCCTGATTCTGCAAACTGCTTTCAACCCACCCCCCCAACCCTTACCCCCGTCCTGTCCTCACCAATGCGTAAGCATGCTGGGGATTATCACAGCATAGGAAATCCACCCGAGGAATTTCCTGCTAATTGTATCCTGCTTGATAAAGGAAATGGTCTAAGAAAGTTTGGTCTGAGCAGAAAGAGAGACCAGACTAGAGGAACAATCAGATGTGTTGAGCTCTGGCTGTGCCCCTCCCTTGCTGAATGGAGACCACAGCAAGTTCAGGATGGGGCCACTGCCTTTGTTTTTCAGAGCCTGATCTACACAAAGCACCAGAGCACCGTGGCTACAGGAAGCTGGACAGTTTGTACAGATGCCCTTGAACCAGTTTAAACTGGTGTGGACAAATGTCTTTTTCCGGATTCAGCTGCCCCAGTGGAAGAAATTACCATACCAGCTGCTTGCCGCTGTCTGCCTGACAGTGGTGGCTGCCCGCTGGGAGCACCCCTTATCCACTTCAGTGAAAATGAGCCGGCGTGCTTAGCAAACACGTACAATATACGTTTTCAAGCAAACCTTGCTCATTGTGACTCAAAGGGGTGTACTCACGGGAACAGCTCACTGCCAGAGCTGAAGGAATAATAACTGGGGACCGAAGAGCACTGACAAAGGTGCAGGATGGCTGAGGACAGCCCTTACTTCCATCAGCTCAGGTGATCCACAAGCCATATCCCACAAAACCCTGTGCCCTAAGAATCAGAATTCACTCTCTTGCTTGCACAGGTTTGAAAGCAGATTAAGCTGCCAAAATGGCAACGTAGAGACAAGCCCAGATTATGCTGGGAGCGGAGCCACTGTGGGAGCAGGTATCCTTGATGTGAGACCAAATTGTCTCAGAGGGTGCAGGCCAGGCCCATGGCAGAGTTGGGTGCCAACATCACCATATGGTGGCTTGTAAACCTCACTGGGTGACCATGTGCAGCGTGTGCAGGGCTACTGGAATTACAGCCCCAAATCATATCACCATGGCATGGTGGGAGCATAGGAGCACAAGAAACTTCCTTGTATTGGAAGGTAGAAGGCCAGATCATGTGGTGGTGCAGGAGACAGCATAAGGTTTATTCTCAAAATCCTGGTATTTAAAAATGGCTTCTGTTCCATTAACAGAAGGCTTTGTGTTTCCACTCACTGCTAGCCTGCTCCAGCTCCACTCGGGCTAGGAAGGACTGCCTTCCCCTCTGCCTGCTTGTTTCACTTACCGACTGCCCTAAGAACAGCAGTGGTGGGGCTCCAAGCACTGCAGTTCCAGCGGCGCTGCTCTGTTTCCGAGGGCACGGCTCCATCCCGTGCTGCCGAGCGTCATCATGTGGAGTCCGTCTGCGCTCCAAGAGTGGGGCAGGGTGAGGGCAGGCTGTCGTCGCTGGGTGGCGGGGAGGCCTGCAGCAACCCGTTCGATAGCCCAGAAAGAGGGGCTAGAGGAAGAGGCTCTTATTCCAGAAGGGAGCGGATGCTTTGTTCGCACATCTGAAAGTACATTAAAACAAGGTATTAATGACACATCATACTATGGGAACAGCTCCTCCACTTCAGCTCGACTGGAAATAGCTGGTAAGAAGTGGAAAGAACTGAGAAAGAAAAGTGCTCCCTTCAGTGAAAAGGACTTCTTCTTGCCATGGCCACCTTTCCTCTGGCCATATGGGCTCTGCTTTGATGGGGTCACTACCCCACGCAGTGCTGCACCCCCTCTTCCCCTGCTGCCCATGGTACCTTCCACCTCCTCTTCTAACACTTGCAGTCTCTCCCGAGCGTTCTTGTTCCCCGCAGCAGCTGACTGTCGGTACTGTCTCATCGCTTCTGCCAGGTTCTGCTGCACTCCAAGGCCCTTCTCATAGCAAACGCCCACGTGATACCTGCTTTGGGCATCCTAGCCACAGGAGAAAGCACAGCAATGAGCCTCACACGATGGAGAAGTGACGACAGCACTCGAAAGGAGAACAGAGAGTCTTTAACACCTTCTTTAAAGTTTACTGCTCTATCTTTGGTCACCTTCTTTAAAGTTTGCTCCTTCATCTTTTGTCCCTCAGACCAGAACTTCAGTAATTTAGCCCCTTCTCCAAGCACATAATGAAGCAGAATTTCTCACCAGCTATCTCCGACTCTGCTCCTTCGCATCCCCTTCCAATTAAACTCACTGATTTCCCTTCAACATCCAGGTCTGCGTCACAGGAACAAGGGAACTGCTGTCTCCGCAGAGCATCCCCATTGTCTCCGGAGTCAGAGCTAAGAGGACATGGGCAGCCTTGACTGCACCCACATCCTGATCACACCCAAAATTTGAGCACGCCCTGTGGGCTGCCCTACTACCGTTCACGTAGAAGTCTTGTAAAAACATAAGAAATGCCACAGAGGTTGGAAGATTCCGCTTGGCAGCATCAGGCTTTCAAGGCAACAGTGCGCTACACTACTGCTCAGCCCCACCTAATTATATTCCAGAAGAAACCTCAAGCAGCAGAAATTAAGTCAAGTAAGTAAATGCTAGAGAAAAAACACCTGAAACTCCTCAGACATACGTTAACTACTGAGAATGAAGTAGAAAGTAGAGATGTCCCTACAGATGGGTCAGGGAAGCCAAATCCAAACCTGTGGTATGTTTATGTGTTGGTTGTGTACTTTATCTTTGAGATCCAATAGGAGGAAAAGGGTCTCACAGATAGCAAGAAAGCCAGATGAAGGTCCTGAAGACATTGAAAAGACTGCATGGGCTAGTGGTCACACAGACCTTTTCCAGGAAAAAAAGCCAGCAACGTGACTTGAAGAGTATGACTCCCAGAAAGGTGATCTAAACAAGGCTTTGAAAAAAAAACAAACAACCACCAAACAACATAAAAGAAGCGAAAAAAAAGAAAAAAGGAAGTAAGTAGCAAGTTTTAATGAAGCCATGAAAAAAGAACATATTGCAAGTGTTGCTGTCTGGGATGTAGCTGGTAGAGGAAAGCAAGGAATTCAGTGAGTGGGTGCTTTGCAAAATGTTGCAAGTCTCAGTTTATGACAGCAATAAACTTCTTCAGAGATGAGATAAACATGTTGAAGGATTGGCACTTCAGATGTAACAAGAGACGGGGTTAAGTAAGTATGAAGTATTCCACTAGCCGTCTCTTCTGTGATGAACACCTCAAAGACAAGACCACAAGGAGAAGAGATCTCCAAATTAGCATGGCATAAACGACTGCGATACACTTTGAAATCTGAAGGTCAGACTCAGTTCTCCAACAACACTCTTTAATATGGGTTTTATATTCTGTGGTTGCACACATAAAATAAGGGAGGATAAAAAGTGGTAACCAAAGTAAAACACAGTTCTCTGAACTGTCGCCGTATTTGGAAGAACGCTTGTCCGAGTTCCCCCTCGGCTCTAGCACAGGAACACCGAACCCATGACTTTTTGTGCCTGTTTTCCCTTCTTTGGATTTGCAGCTAAACGGCGCCGTCCTTGCTTCACCCATATCCAGCAGTCTTTTAAGCAACCAAATGTAAATTCGTACTCTGCCGTAATGGGAAAAGAACTTCCTCACGGAGCCCTTCTCCCAGCAGAACGCACGGGGTTGCATCCCAGGGAGCCGAGGCGGGAGCCTGCCGCTGCAGACGTGGCCGTGGTACCCCCACAGCCAGCATCCGCTGGGAAGCGGAGACGGGAATGATGATTGGGTTCTGAGAACTGTCACAGCGCCAACCAAAACATGCACAACACTGATCTACTGGGGAGTACCCCTGGGACCTGCAGTTACCTTCTAGATTTTCTGTTGTTAAGGGCTTACTAGACATTCAGTAAATGACAATCATCTATTTAATGAGATAGTTCATCGTTATATTGCGCAGCATACGCATCTGACATCAGGCTGGAAGAAGGGAGTCAGTCATGCAGCTTATGAGTGATCTTTAGCAGATTTGGAATTAAATACTCTATTAACCATCATGAACACGACGTCTGAGCTGCTGGGACCAGGCAGGTCTAGTCTCACCAGTGATCTGACAGTGTCTGCATTCTTAAAAGTGGTGAAAACTGAAGTGGTAAAGTTTGCAGGTGATGTAGTGTCATTCAGAGTGATCAAATTTACTGTAAAGAATTAATTAAAGGAGACCCTGCACGACTAAGAGTGGGCAACACAATCACAGAGGAAATTCAGTGTTGACAAATGCAAAGTAGTGCTTATAGAAAGAAATTTGTGAGTCACTGTGCTAGTTCCCTGAAACCATCAAGTCACTGCACAGTGGCAGGCAAAAGGGGAAACAGTATTAGGAATTTTTGGAAGGGAATACAGTACAAAGCGGAGGATCTCATTCAAACAGATCCCTGGCATGCCTCATGCCTCCATCCTGAGTCCAGTTTTAGTCCAAGCACCTTAAAATGGTCAAAGGAGAATTAGAAAAACAGAGAGAAGACTGACAAGTGAAATGGAAAAGCTTGACTACACAGAGAGACAAACTAAACTAGTGCTCTGCAGCCTGCAAAAGAAATGACTCAGAGAGGACATACTCAAGGGCGACAGAATCAGTATTAGCCAGAAGAAGGAATAGCTAGCTATTCACTCTCTTCCATTACGGAGAAGGTGTGGAAACTGAACTTAAAATGAACAAGTTCTGCAGAAAAAACCTAGCTATTATGATGCAGTGCAAGCTAAAAATGAGTGAACAATGTCAGAGTGCCCTAAAGAAACAGAACCGTGGGATGCAGAAACCTGGCTGCAAGACATGGGATGTCATACTTCTCCTCTAAGTGCCGGTAAGGGTTCAGGAGCAGTACTCTGCCCGATCGTGGCACTGCCCTTCAAAAAAGCATAAGCCTGTGTCGCTTAGAGAAGGTTCAACAGCAAGCAGGAAACTTGTTGGGGATCCAGACAACGTGACGTGTGAAGAGAAACCGCAACAACGGCGGAAGGCTGAATGGAGATTCAAGTATTTAGGTACATCAAAGGTCCCTGCAAAGATACAGAAATAGTCTTTTCATCTCTCTACAGACGGCAAGAAATAATCGGCCAATTTTGATGAACAGATTCAAGATAGACATAACAAAGTTCTGAAAATGATACAGCAGTGAAAGCGTTTGACTGAAGAGGGTGTAGATGCTCCATAATAGGAAATGTGTAAAATTATGCTAGACGAATGTAGGCACCGGTGCCGTAAGAAATACTCCAAGCCAAGAGGGCTGTTCCTACGTCCATGTTTCGCAGGTTCTGTGCCCCCGGGCCTGTTTCCTCTCCGAGACGCACCAACACTCCACTCTGTCCTTTCAGACTGTGGTAAAATCCTGACACTTGCCCCCATTTCCAAGAAGCCCGGAAATCTGCCACCTGTAACCTGCAGTGATCCCAGCCTGCGAACAATGACAGCTTGCCAAGGGATTACTTACGCCATTCTTTGCTGCCAGCAGCAGGTACTTCAGACCTCTCTTTTCCTGAGGTTGCAGCCCTTTCATGTAGAACACTCCAAGATAAGCCTGTGCCTGCAACAAAACCACACGATACAAATCAGCCAGGATTTTGCCCATTAATTACTCCAGTTCTTTTACTGATTTTGCAAATTGTTCAGATGTCACTGCTGCAAGACGGGGGTGCAAAGTATCCCGCTTGCTGCAGAGTCTGTTGAGAGAAGGGGGGCTGTCCTAGAAAAACATCAGTCTGACATGCTGAACATGAAAAACTCCTTTTGATCTATAGAACTCCACTGTACATACAGTAACATCACCATACTAATACCGTGAGACCCAGAATACAATATATTTATAATATATAATAATATTTTCAAACTGCACCGTAGAAGTCAGAGCCAGAGAACAGCTCCTACTCGTGAGCTGTCCGTAAGATACAGCAGATGCACTTCCTGGAACAGCATGCTACATGAGATACAGTCACTGCCAGAACGACTGGCGTTTGCAACACAAGACGGCACATGCCTGAATGCGTCTCCTAAAGAGTGGGAAAGGAGGGCAGGGTACACAGATCCACGCGGTGAATCATCTTGAAAAGTCACAGATACAAAACGA
Organism: Psophia crepitans; assembly: GCA_013399095.1. Classification (NCBI taxonomy): domain Eukaryota; kingdom Metazoa; phylum Chordata; class Aves; order Gruiformes; family Psophiidae; genus Psophia; species Psophia crepitans. Next base: position 480,622 of record VWZZ01006360.1, on the reverse strand, counting down.
GGATCTGTTCTTACTTCAAGCATCTCATGGAAGTTCCTCCACCACAGCGACCTGTATTCTCGGAACTGAGAGGAGATGAAGCACAGAGCTACGTTTTCAACTGTAGGTGAGTTTTCTGAAGCCAGTGGTCAGATCTAGGTGTCTAATCTAAGAGCCACAATAAAAAGCAAATCAGACACCAACACTGCTGCCACAGTGGGTACCTAGCTGCCCCCAGCAGACAGGGCTGTCTCCCATACACTGGCAGGAGTATAAGTATGTGGGAAGAATTTTGCTTCCAGTCCCACAGATGCTGCTTTCCAAGATGCCTCGTGGTTCAAATCCTTTAGACAGGGTTCTCTGCTGGCTCTTTCCTACGAACTCCACGCTGCGGACACTAACCTCCGTAATCCCGGCCCTTGCTGCTTGCTCCAGGAAAGTCACTGCCTTCTGATGCCCGTCCCACTCATTTTCAGGCCTGTGGCATAAGAGGTATCTAGCGTAGTGGTACTGTGCCATGGGGTGACAGCTGCTGGCCGCACGGTAGTAATAAAATGCTGCCTGGAAAAAGAGAAACACACTGGTGTGATTCAGGTAATATATGCCCTCAAATACGACACGACTCCCCTCTGGCCAGGACAAGCTTAACCTCTCTGTCTAGATCTATTATGAGCTGCACATGCTCACCCCAGCAGCTCTCCCACACCTCCCCACTGAAGAACATGAGATTGTTTAAGTGAGACAGTGGACTGCGACTACACGAGAGCCCTCGAACCACCCTGCCTCCTCCAGTCAATACTCCCCACCTTGAAGGGGGTGGCACTGGGCCAACAATACCAAAGCTTACTCTGTGCCAACGGGGATCTGCAGAGTTACTCGAAACAAGCCGCCTTTGCGGATCTTTCCAGCTACAGAAGATGCTGACTGCAGCCAGCACGCACTAGATGGCAGGCTGCAGTTACGGTACCCAAACCGGATGGCTCGAGATGTAAAGAAGCCCTCGAATGCGCAGCGGTGTTTTAAATACAGTAACATGACAGGTTTCTCCTTGGTACTCTCCTGGGCGCTACCGGCACAGCCTGTGTACCTACGAGGAGACCTCAGAAGCTATGAGAAAAGGGATTTCAGGAGCACAGATCCGAGGGGATCTATGACACTGAACTGCAAACCCACGGTTTTTATTTCCAGCGTTTTCTAATGAGACTTCAGAGACTGTCACACCCAAGTAAAAGGAGAAAAGGGCCTGCGCACCCAACAAAGACCGCTCTCCTGGTCCGTGCCGCACATACACAACCCTACAAACAGTCGATACCTTTTCCAAGTCTCTTTCCGTGCCTCTGCCATGCTCGTAACACAGACCCACATTGAACTGGGCTTTGCTGTAGCCTCGATCGGCTGCCAGTTTGAAGCAGGTATAGGCTATCCTGTAATGGCCCGCTCTCATGCTTTCAATTCCTGAGAAGAACAAAATGTAAAAACAGGGGAAAAGAAAATAGACAGAATGCAGCCTCGAATGCAGCAACCTCCCCCACAGTTTCCATAGGAAAAATGGTGATGCTGCGTTTTAGGAATTTTTCTAGTTTCCTCGCAAAGGAGGATCGCGGGCTAACACAACGTATGGCTCGCACAGAAGCGGCTCACGTCCTTAGTGCTGCAACTAGGGCAGGGATTTTTTTTCTTAGATCATTGCATCTTTCTTCAGCTCTTCTTAGAGTTGCAATTCTGCAATTGCTTTTTCAGCTTGCCAGGAAGACTGAGATCTCAGACAATGAAAAAGCATATAAGGATATGACAGCTTGTGTTGCAAAAAAGACAGAGATGGCTTAATTTCCAACTACAGATGTCAGGACAACAGTGCAGGCTTCAACCAAGCCTGGATTTAAATATGCTGATATAAATCAGGTGGCAGGATGGGACAAAGGGCAATAAATCTCTCAAAGCACAGTTGAAATTGCTGAAAGGAGGCTTCGGCTTGGGTATGTGCCATCTCTACCTCCACACAAGACCTGCAACAATTTGGAGGTCCTTCAAAAAGAGAAATATGTGGTTTAAGGACAAAACAAGTCCAAGTTCACATTACCGAGGATATTCAATGCAATGGAAATGTCAATCCGGAAAATCTGCTGCAACTGGAAAGCAGCTTCCTCTAAATGCCCTCGCTGAGCTGGGTCACCCTGCGGAGTTAAAGAAGAAAGCTATTAAGACAGCAAAACCATACAAAACCCAGAAGAGATTCTTTCTTGGAAACTGAGCGGTGAGACACATTTGTGCTGTGCTATAGTTATCACGGGTGATGTAATCTGGTGTCATGTGTCCACAGAAAAATCTTCCTGTGCTACACAGCCATCTAGTTAGGGAAGCTGTGCGGACGTTGCTCGGCTCCCCTCTGGCCAGGGAGCTTGGTGTGGCCTCTCGGACATCACCAGACCTTTCAGAACTTAGCAAATACCTGATACCACTCACAACTACTCCCTTCACAAGTAACGTTAGCCCTCGTTCACCCTCCCGCATCATGTCGACAGCACAGTCTCTGCCAAACATGCCTTGACATATTTCTATCAGCTATACACAATTCAAGCTGAGCCCACACCATCAGCTTATGAACACTGCGCACTCCTAATAAAATCCCGCACAGCAGAGACAATGACTTTCCTTCCTCAGTAATGAACAGTATTTTTTACTTCACCACAGCTCTGGGAGGTGGGAGGTGGATTTAGTCTGCCCTGCAGCTCTAGCTTCCCAGCTTGCGTACAAATTTAGTGCCATCGAGCGGCAGCAGCGCACACTGCACATGAGCTGAGATGCCTCCGTGCTCAGGGAAGTCACGCAGCAAAAATGTCCCTTGCCACCCAACAGCGTCACTGCTCAGCCAGCTCTCAGAGCCACTCACAAGAGGGTGACACTTGGACCGACACCTCTTCTCTCCCAAGAGCCTCCTGAGACCTGCCCCACCACCTCTGAACGAGCTAGGGACTCTTCTGACGGGCTCTGCAAAAAGTGGCACCTCCCAGGATGGGGAGCTCAATGCTCATCCCCTCAGCACATCAAGCTGGTGGGGAGGCAGAGGTCACTTCCATGTCAGAGGGAGGATCCCACTTGGTTAAATCTACCTCCACTCTGTTCACAGTGTCCTTGAGGAACTGCTCAGCTGACTGATTTTTAAAATGGGGAACTGTCTGCACCCAAGACTGTGAATTGCAAGGAATTAGCAGGTTTAATCACAACAGAACAGTAATATAGTTTACGGCCTTGTGACTCTCAAGCTGGGCTCTTGAAGCCCAAAGTGTCTTCCTCTCTATAGCAGACAAGAGCCAGTCCTGATTTGCAGCTTTAGGAGGAGTGATACCACCTTCTCCAGTCATGGGTTGTCTGGGAAAAACCAAAATAGCAACAGCACGTAATCACCTGATGAAAGATTGCATCAAAATGCAACTACGCAAGACAGACTGGGGCTACCGGATAAGTTCTTCTGCTAATTTTGGTTTTTTTTTATTCCTTTTTCTTTCAGCGCTTCTCTACTAGCACCCCGGTTACACAGACACGTTAAAGGACGGGTGGTTTGTAGTTCCAGGAACTTGGCTCTGGCTAAAGCAGAGGGGAGCACATCGCATCTCTTCTGATCTCCAGCTGTGTGGGGCAGAAAATGGTCCTGTGTGTGCGTGGATCGCTCAGGCTGTGCTTGGGGTCGCACCGAGATGGCTTCCTGCAGGGAAGAGACCTCAGGTGCAGACGGAGGGTGAGAAAAATAAAAGCGTACCTTTGCACTGTGGAGAACTGGCTCCAAGCTGGAGCTCTCAGGGATTTGAAACTCCCCTACATTAAAAAAAAAAAAAAAAAGAATAAAAAAAGCAAGGTTAAGCAATGCTGTATCTTTGCTTCTTCCTCCTCCACCCATCTTCTCTACTCCACAGCTCTTTCCTAGAGGACCGATCGTTTGCCCAGTCAGGGACATGGAGAAGAGAAGGAACCCCAACCAACCCAACCTTTGTACCAAAAGCCACCAAGTGCCACAAGAATACAGTCCTGTAATCCGCAGCTGGATAACGCACCTCCTCCAGAAAGGCCCCTCGTCTTGGTCTGAAGACACCAAGAGCTAGAGTATCTCCCTTCTTCTCAAAGTTTGTTCCAGCAACTTGTAATTGGGGCTTTAAACCTCTGCGCTTCATTTCAAATTAAAATACGTCTGGTTTCTGCTCCCAGGCACTGGCTCTTCTAGGCTTTTTTTTCCTCTTTACTAAAAAGCCCATTCTCCTTTTGGAAGTCCTGATACGACTAATCAGCCCCTCTTGATTCCTGTCTGTGATTCTAAACAGACCGCGCTGTTCATGTCTTTCAACGGAAGTACTTTTCTGCCCGAGCTGATTAATTTTATGACTTTTTGTCGCTATTCCTGAATTTTCAACTTTGTTATTGAAGTGTGGACCCTCTCACTAGTGTCACAGGAAGGGTAAAATTACCTCTTTATTTGAATTTGTAACTGCCTAGTTTGCATGTATCAGAACAGTGCTCCAGCTCCCGTTGCCCAAGGCATCACGCTGAGATCTCACGCTTAGGTGCTTGCCTCCCTAGCTCCTTTTCCAGATAATTTCTTTCCAGGGTACAGTTCTGCTTCCTGCAAGGGGATGATCAGACGTGCTATTCCGGCTGCATCGGATGCCGGCTTAGGTTATCACCCCAGAGTACCCCACTTGCTCATCGCTGCCACTATCCGACCAGTTTCAATCAGAATTATCTAACAAAAACATCTACAGCAAAAGCTAAGCCACCTTGCTCTTAACAGAACTGTGCTGGAAGTGATTACACAGGCATTTACGCCAGCTACTCTAAGAAGACAGCGACCTGCGGCAAAGAGGACGAACACGCGAGGGCTGACTGAGGCCAATTATTTTTAACCTGAATCACCACGAGCAGCCAGATCCCACCGAGCACCTAACACCGGGCGCTGAAGCCTGATGACTTCAAGCCAGTGCTGCTGACGCAAGAAGTAGCTGTGCCCTGCCTGTGTCTCCCCGTCCCCCCCCCGCTCAAGCTGTGCGGCTGCAGAGCAGAGAGCTAATCCGAGCGAAAAAGCAGTCCTTTCAGGGGGCAAACCGAATCCTGGCACTACGTGGCTACGCAAGCGGCAGGAACAAGAGTCCAACAGGCAGGATTGCTTCGTGCGGCGCCTGCACCGTCTTACGCTGCACATGAAGCTGTGGCCTGTGTTCCAGCTGCAGCCTCATTATTCCCAGGTACACAATTCCCCTCTGGCTGTATTAAAATGTATTTTATCTAAACAAGCCCCACTCACCCAACAAGCAAGATCGCTATGGCAAACACAATTTCTATTCATCGTTCCATCGAAAGTAATATAATTTGTGAATTCATTAGTTGTGCTTTACATTTATTTTCAGATCAGGCATAAAATTATCTGATCTTTCTCACCATAAGGCTCTCTCTCTTGTTCAGGTATCTCCCTCACCATGTAACTCAGGGTTTTTTTGCCATATATACAACAGCAAATCTCATGAAAAAAAAAGAAAGCCTGTATTAAAATTTCTCCCAATTATTTGTTTAAACAACATTTGTTTTGTAATTTGGACAACTGATTACCCCATGAAAAATAAACAGAAACTAATTCTGAATTTTAGCACTTTGCAAAACTATCTCCTGCGCCTCTCCCCTGGGAAATCCCTCCTCACCCAAATCCCAGCAATCTCCCCGGGCTAGTTACTGCTCCCAGAGAACATAAGGTTGTTTGGGAGGGAATATGGGGACTGACTGATCCTGACACCCAGTCCCCTCTCCTGCAGGACTACAGTAATGAATTCGCTCAGAACTCGCCTTTGAGGCTGGGCAAGCCTCAAATCAAAATTCTTCAGGGATATCATGATCTTTAAGATTCGCCCGTTTCAGAGCAGTTGCCTCAATACCAGGCACCCAATTTAAACACAGTGCTTAGGGTGAAGCACAGGAAAAAGAAAAGCAGCCTCCCAGCAATAAAGAATCCCATCCCACTTGAGCAGAATGAGAGGACCAGCTTAAGATTAACCTTCAGCTTGACGTTAGTTAAATCAAGTTCACTCCAACTGTTTGTTTCTTATTTTCCAAAGAATGGTCAAACTTCAGCAGAACCTCGTAAGAACTAGGCTGTGAACAAATTCATTGCTCTACTGCATGCACAGAACCATGTTAAATTATTCTTAAGGTTGTAAGTTCAAAGCACACAAAAGCTGGGAATACCACAGTTGGAATTGTCTGTGCAACTTTATTTAGAACCATAGAATCCCAGACTGGTTTGGGTTGGAAGGGACCTCCCAGCCCACCCAGTGCCACCCCCTGCCATGGGCAGGGACACCCCCCAGCAGCCCAGGCTGNCAGCTCAGCTCCAGCTCCCCTCTGGTAGTTCAAACCCATCCCCTTGGCCTGGCCCTCCCTGCCCTGCAACCAGCCCCTCTCCAGCTTTCCTGCAGCCCCTGCAGGCACTGGGAGGGGCTCCAAGGGCTCCCCGCAGCCTTCTCTGCTCCAGGCTGGACAAGCCCAGCTCCCTCAGCCTGTCTCCAGAGTAGAGGGGCTCCAGCCCTCGCAGCATCTCCGGGGCCTCCTCTGGACTCGCTCCAGCAGCTCCGTGTCCTTCCTGCCCTGGGGCCCCCCGAGCTGGAGGCAGCACTGCAGGGGGGTCTCAGCAGAGCGGGGCAGAGGGGCAGAATCCCCTCCCTGGCCCTGCTGCCCACACTGGGTTTGGTGCAGCCCAGGACACGGGGGGCTTTCTACTTCTTCAAACATGTGCTATGATGTAACATGACTATGCATCCTTTTTCCCATGCAATCTTGCAGCTCTCAGGCTACCGGATGTGCAACACTCACATATTCAGCAGCTAATAAATATTTTGTATTTCTCCACTCTCCATCCTGTACTAATCAAATGTTGCTCAAAGCTAGCGTCAAATGAGGACTTAATAATCTTCTCCTAGACAGTCTAGATTGCTCATCCCAAAACATCCAAGCGCTTCACAGGAATGAAGTCACAACAAGAGCTGGACAAAATCCAGGATTTCTGCCTCATGGAAAATTTTAGTGTTTCCAATTGGTTTCATTGTGCTTTGAAACGAAAACACACTTTTGAAATGTCTGTAATCTCAGAATTGAAATAACGAATTTTACAGTTCTGCCAGGGGTAAAATACAACTCCCCAGGGCAGCATTCAGCTGCTCTAACACTGAGACTGGCTGTAATCACCTGCTCGTTCACTATGTGCCTTTAACTTCCAGCAAAAAAAGCTTCGAGTGAGGCACGGGCTGCGTGAAAAAAAGAGGATGTGATCATGCAGCTGAGGACTTTGCTGACAGTAATATCCAGAATCCTATTTACAGCAACTTTTAAATGAATTTCCCGAAGTTTTCTTTTTAAACACACTAAAAATAATACATTCTATGATATTGTGTTATGTTAAAACCAGAATGGCTCATCGGCAAAGCTGGGATGTTTGGATCCACCACAAAGATCTTTGCCACCTGAGGTAAGGAAGTCGCTGACAGCAACAGCAGGTTGTCACTGTACACCACAGAGCAGCACGAGCAAGTCTGGAAATTAACTGAAACGCTGAAAGAAAGGGTGAGGACATGAAATTCTCCTTCGCCATTGCTGGCAACAGCAAACTGGCGAAGTGAAGGTACATTCTGCTCTGCTCCGAGTTCTGGAGGTCTGTTCTCTAATGGCAAGACTGCTACCAGCTTCCCCTGTATCATCTGCCAGGCGTCTGTCCTTCCCTGCCTTCTGCTCCACCAGCTTCTTGCTGCATTCTGATTTAGCCAGCCTCATCCTCTTTCGGCAGCTAAACATCAGGAAAAAGAAAATAATCCTACACCTTAGGCAGCTTTTCCTGTAGAAAGCAAAACATACTCTGAAAGAAAGGCATCACCAAGCTTCACTTTAAAACCCTCCGTGGAAAGACTCAGAGGACTTCTCACATTACAACACTATGCATTTTTTCAGACTCCTCAGTGAAAATTACCGAATCTCTTCACCCTGACTTTCCTCAATAAATTCCCACAAAATGGATGCACAGCATAATGTCAGAATGTAACCTGAGGACTTACGTATTGAGCAAGATCAAATTATTTCTGACATATATTATCTCTGACAACTGACAGTTGTAGATGCCTGGGCAGAAAGTGTAAGGAATAGGGATTATAAAGTCACGCTTTTCCTGGCAGAACTTTCCAGCAATCAGCTGTTCTGTGATCTTCTGAGCAGGAGGTTTCGACTGGACCAATTAAGTTTAATTTGAATGTGCAATTTTGCCTAATCACTTCTTGGAACCCATTTATACTTCTGGCCTGTGGCAATGAGGTCCACATTTACCTGTGCCCTGGCCAAACCTGTACTCTCTTTTGCCTTTTTTTTCAAGCTCACTACCTGAGCATTTCTGTGCTGCCTATTAATATGTGTGGTGTGAAAAATATTGTCCCTATTCACCTTCCCTCAACACTTCTAGTTTCACAGAGCACTAGCACACGCTCTGCCACTTCTTTTTTAAGCTGAAGAATCAGTCTCCGTTTGCATGTAATTGTCTCCCTGTCATCCTTTTCTATGCCATTTTTGTTCCTGCTTTCAAGGCAGAGTGTCTTTTCCTTAAGTGTTTGAGATGTGGCTGCATCACAGACTTACACAAATCTACGATACTGTCTTGTCCTCAGTTCCTTCCTCTACAATAATTAACATTTAATTGGCCTCACTGCTGCCGAGCACTGACTTAACCTTATCAAAAACATAATCCGTGGTGAGTTTAAATGTTCCCTCTGCAATACAATTATTAATTTGACACTCCTTATTCTGTATGTGTACTTACAGCTACACTCCCCTGTGTATACTAATTTAACCTGCCTTGGGATTACCCTGGTTTTAGTTTTTGTGCAATCTTTTGCTGTGACTTTCACAGTTGACTGTCCTGAATAATTTTGTACCATTTGCTGCTTCTGTCACCTCACTTGTCACCTCTTTTTTCCAAATCACTGCTGACTGCGCTGAACGGAACAGGTTTCAACAAAGGACTTAGGGGAATCCACCAGTAACAGCTCTCCATTGTGAAAACTATTTCCTGTATTTTAAGGAATTACTAGCCCAAGAGTAGCCCCTCCGTCTTCCTTCACATCGGCTTTATTTCTCCAGATAGTTTTGGTTTATGTCCTGGCTGACAGATTTTCAGACAGCTACAAGCTGGATAATCTTGCTCCACATGACTGTTGACTTCTCCAAAGAACTCTTAATAGATTTACAACTCTCTTAAGTCTCTGCAGTGGAGCAAGCTGGCCTGAGAAACAGCTTCCTAAATCCTTGCAAGACCTTTGATTCTTTGATAGAGCACACTCATCCAGGTATCTAACAACTCTATTCTATAACACAGTTTCTATCAACTTAGAATTACTTTTTTTTTTTTTTTTTTTTTTCAGTTCTGCAGCTCAAACAACCTCCCTTTCCTTTTTAAAAGGCAGCGTCCAATTTGTCAGTGTTCATTCTTCCGGTCAAACAGCAGATTTAAGCACTGGATTACATATCATCATTAGAGGCTCAAGAATTTCACAGCTTCTGAAGAACATCCGGACAAAAAGCATGTGGCCTTAGTGACTTGTCACTGTTCAATTTATCAGTTTGCCTAAAAGCTCTTCCTATTGACTCTCAGTAGGGAACTGTTTCTCAGACACAGACACGCGCTCGCTCCTGAACGTTCAGCTGTGCCAGCTGAAGGCATCGCTGTCTCCAGTTATTCCCCACCACATCTCCCAGAGGTCCATGTCCAGTGATCTGCCAGTGAGGCAGTGTGTTCGAGTGCTTCTTAATATGCTCCAGGCAAAAGCAGATGGGTTAAACAGTCTAATTGGCAGTTTAGGTAAATTAACCTGGCTGTTTTCCTGGAGCTAATTAGGAGACATGGAAACAAAATGCTCCATTTGCCAACTGATGGAAATGGTAACCTCTGGCAGGAGATGGGTTTGATAAGCAGTGATGGGCAGTAGCTTCAATCAGCACAGGAAAAAGCCAAAAATCTGGAAGGAAGTAAAGAATGGGGCTTTGCTCCTCTCTGACCTTTTCTGCAACACCTTATACCATCTAGTCAGGATCTGTGAGATGGCTTTTTTATGTGCCTCTTCTACACCATGACCATGTTGTTCTCCCTTCTACCTGCTCCAGGCTTCCCAGTTTTCCTAAGGCCATGATTAGTGTTTATGCATCTAGTGAGTAGCCCTGCTGTAGGCCTCATCCGATCTGCCTTGATATGACTTTAAATTTAACATGCTAAGACATCCTTTCCTGGATGAGACTTCCATTTTTTTGAAGTATATCTTCCTGTTCTTATAAAACTATTTTTAGTAAGAATATCTTTGATAACTCCTTCCATTGTCTTATCGACAGCATAAGGGCTTGGAAATACATCCTCATCTTCCAGAAAGAAAATAATTCCTTCTATTTCACGCCACGTACGCAAGTCAATGATGCGCTACTTGCCCAAATCCTTCTGACTGCAAACATCTGTCAGAGAAATGGGATGCTGCAATCAGGTCACTAAGGCAGACCCGTATTGGTAAAGCCAGTGTCCCTGCACAGTTACAGGGCAGGCTCCTCCCTGCCTTCAGGAGCTTTTTTCCTGCTGTCTCTGGCCTCCTGATTCATCTCTCTGAAGTTCTGTCTTTCCACTCTAACCTATCTCCTCAAGCATCAATAAACGGCTGTACACTTCTTGGCTCCTAGCTTTGCCTTCGGGAAACTCGGAGACTCAGAAGTCCTTCTGCCACAAGTACTCCACCCGGCAGCACGTTGCACATACCTACTTCTGCCCAGGGCTGGCTCTCTCCTTGCCCTGAGGGGATGCCTGAGGATGAATACTCTTGTACAACCTCTGGACTTCCTTTCTGCAGGAAGTGGGACCCCAGCTGCGCACTGGGACAGCTGGCTGAGGCTTCATTCACCACTGAAACACAGAGCATGAAACAGTTCCCGTTAGCTGTGCAGGATCTGCTTTAGGAGACACCACCGAACTGTGTATCTACCCCATGTCCTTCTCTGCCCTGACCACAAAGCCAAGGCAGAAGAAAGTTCAGGGAGCAGAGTCCAGAACAGAAAACAAATGTAAGGGCATGCAGCATCCAAAGTGGGATTACACCAAGCCATTAAGAAACAGGGAGATCCCCTGGACAGATCCCAGCCCTCGCTGTCCCCAGAGAGCTCAAAAGCGTCTCACAACAGCTCTCTTCCCATCTTAGATAACATATCCTGAGGCAGAAATCACGAGGCAGAAACCCTGCCCGGCAGCGGGGCCCTCCCACAACCCCTTCTCACAAGCCAAAGCCACTAACCTGTCTGCTGAGAGGGCAACGATGAAAGCCAGAGAGACCGGTGCTCTCTCTTGGTGTCCGGCAGCGATCTCAGCCACGAGATCTGTCTGACCAACTGCAGAAGAAGCGCACCGAGCGCTCCCTAACGAAAAGCAGACACAAGTCAGGGAAAACAGCCCCACTCCCTCTTCTTGTCCCGTTTCCATTCACCAGTCTGGCCACAGCTCCGTGTTGGGGGGAGCCCTCCCACCACGGCCCCCCTCCCGGGGGGGTCCCGCAGCTGCCATCCCCTTTCACACCCCCAAATTCCCCTGGCGACAGGGGCACCGGGCCCTGCCTGCCGCTCCTCACCCAGGTGACTGCCTCCAGCACGGAGTAGCGGGGCACCAGGCCGGGCAGGGGCTGCTGCCTTCCTCCTCGCTCCGGGCCACCGCGGGGCCGGCCATCCTGACAGCCGGGCGCCCTAAAACAACCAGAAAACACCAACAAACCGTGAAGCCACAAATCAGCCCGCCCCCCCCAGTGCCCCGAGGGCAGCCGGCCACCCTTCTCTCCCCGCAG
>VWZZ01006360.1:432845-468313 GCA_013399095.1 Psophia crepitans | reverse complement strand
GGGGGGCGGGGGGATCCCTTGTAGGTCTGGGTGTCCTAGGGAGGATCCCTTGTAGCTGGTGGGGATAAATCCCCCTTGGAAAGCAGGAGGGGGGGAGCAGGTCTGTGGGGGTCCCTGAGCCCAGAGCTGAGCCCGGGAGGTGAGGACTTACAGCGTAGGAACCAAAGCGGTGGTGGGGAGTGCTGAAGTCCCCCTGAGCCTGTGACTGCCTGACAAGCGGTGCCTTTCCCCGACCCAGCGCGGTCCGCAGCCGCAGGGCGGGTGGGCCCGCCGTTGTGCTGCCCTTGGGGTAGACAAGCATTGCGTGCTGTGAAGGACTTTTCGTACAGCCAAAAAGTAATTTCAGGTGTGATCAGAAACTCAGTTGGTTCATCTTCCTGTAATTAGTGATATGACTAGTTATATTTTGGAAATGGGCAAAAACGCGAAACATTTGTGAATGGAAAGGTGTAGAAACCGCGTGGCGGTGCGGTTACGGTTTGGGCTGTGTGTGGACCTGCATCCATGCCTTGCCGGCAGGCAGCCCCGTTCTGTGATGGACGGTGCTCGCACAGGCCTCCCTGGGCCCGTCTCTGCCGTCCGACCGTGTTTGTTTCAGCGGTGTTGCGACAGGAGATGGCAGAGTTCCCAACCAGGAGTGCGGCGCGCCAGTCTGAGGAGAAGATCGGCTTTATGTTCTCCTTACTCGAGTGGTTTCCTTCAGAAGTATGAATATTGCCGCCCCGTGCTCGTTCCAGCTGAACAGCGTACTTTCTTGTTTACCTCTTCGTTCCATAGGCACGGAAATTCTTGGTCATTATGGCAGTTTGTCTCTCCAGAATATGGTGTTCTCTTTGCTGGATATTCCTGTTATGAACTGTAGTTCTTGTTCAGTGTTACCCGTGTTTTATGCTCGGCTGGCTGCAAGTTTATCTCCAAGTGTGGCTTTCTAGGAGATACAGAATTGCTGTCTTTCATCAGCCTAAATGCTTGCTTTAAACTACGAAATTTCTTTTTCTTTTCTATAGCTTTTGTTGGGTTTGGTTTTTTTTGTTTTTTTTTTTTGTTTGTTTGTAGTCTCATGTGGGACACAAATCCTTTATCCTTTTCACCTCAGATTTTGCTTAATACCTTAATTACAAAGTCATTTAGTTGTCTGGTTTAGTAAATGTGTCTGTAATTGTCTCACGTTAGTAGACTGATATTTCCTAAGCTACCACAGTTTGTTTGGGGATGAGAATTAAATGCAAAATAGAAATATCAGCATCTCCACTCTATAATCTCGTCTTAATTTTCTCGCTCATCAAGTTCAGTAATTAATGCTGCAAAAACTTAAACTGTGTTTGTTGCTATTGGTTCATCCCAGATCTTCTCAGCTATCACTGTATTTTTAATGCCGTTGGTCCTAGTTTCCTTTCAGGTCCCCAGCCGTTCGGTGTGCGATGCTCTCTGTCTTTTCTGCAACTGGCAAGTCAATAGCAGAGCTAATCTGGCTTGATTCTTATCGTGAGTGTGCCACAGGAGTTGAACAACATCCGTCGTACAGCTGCTGTGCGTTTGTGTCCTTTACTCTGGAGAAGGAAGGGAAACAACCGAATGAAGATGAGATGAGAGGGAGGTTCTGAGATGCGAGGAAGGGGACTGTCCAGAGCAAGAGCAAGGTTGAGGCAGCAAAGATCAGGGATGTGGCTGAAGGAGTAAATGTAGAAAGGACTCGAGCTGTGCGGGCAGGACAGCACGTTTTGTGCTTCTCATGTCTGTCCAGCTCAGCTAGTTTGTGTCCTTGCAGCTCGCAGTCAGAGCGTGGAAACGGTGTTGAGAAGGAGGAGGCGAGAAGCCGTGAGGAATTGCCGCATGTGCAGAGTGTCTTGCTTCAGCTTTTCTGAGTGTTGGTGGTGATACTTTGTTTTGTGCACCCAAGGGTGCTGAGGGAAGCGGCTGATGTCATTGCAGGGACGCTTTGAAAGGTCACAGTAATCTGGAGAGGATTCTGATAACTCAGAAAGGGCAAGCAGCACACACTTGTTCAAGAAGGGCAGAAAGAAGGATTGGGCAACTCTAAACCACTCTATTTAGCCTGGGTCTCTGGGAGGTGATGGCACACCTCCTGGAAACCTTGTTTTAAGCATGTGGAGGACAAGAAGGTGATTGGGAACAGCCATCGTGGATCTGGCAAGGGCAGTCAACCTGGCTGCCTTCTGCGGTGAGACTGTCTGGGAGAACAAAGGGAGAGCAGTGGGTGGTGTTTACCTTGCCTTTAGCAAGGCCTTTGACGTGGTCTCCCGTAGTATCATCTCAGCAAACTGGAGAGGTATGGACAGGGCACTATAAACTGGATGGAAAATTGCCTGGATTGTTGGGCTCAGATGATGGTGATCAGTGGGCTCGCACACGGAGCGCAAAAGAGGAGGCTGAGAAAACTGTTTGTTGTCACACAATAATTTTAGGAAAATAAACACTTTGCTCCTCAGGGAAATAAATGCTGTGCTCCTGAAGAAATCTGTTTATTTTGGTGGAAAAAGGAAACCAGACTGTTTATAGAAAGCAAGTTAAAAACAAACATCGAAGTTCTGGGAGGTTATACGCATTGTGAGGTCTTTTAAAAACCTTGTAATTGGAAGCACTTGTTTATTCACTGCTATAAATACTCATTAATGCCAGTCTGCCCTTAAAGTCCAGACAAAATCAGCATCTCTCCAAGTTCCTGATTATTTCTTTGAGGCACGTTTGCCACTGGAACTTCATTCCTTGGGTGCCGGAGCTGTTTCCTCTTGTCTCATAGTGGTCTTCCGGTAACTTAGGTTTTCATCAGCGTTTTTCTACATCTTGAGCAAAGTAACTTGTTGGAACATAGGAGCTTTGATACACAACAGTTTTTTTTCTAAAGCCAGAAATTTAGGGCTAAAAGCCCCACCGTAGAACTTTGACCAAGTCTACTTGAAACGTTGTAATTACAGATGATCTAGTTTCACAGCTCGCAGACAAAGAAAATGTGTTTGGTTTACTTTATTAGATTTCTTATAATATGTTCATGCAAAACCAAATGTGCATGTACACACTCCGTCAACCGAATGAACAGTATTTATTAAGTTTTATAAATTTTTTCCACTAGGTCAGTGTATTGTTAGACATTGAATGCAGGATCAATGCTAGAGATAGGAAGGCTAAATTTCAAAGGAAACAATCTCATCTTTTGTTAATAAGGGGCATTTTTGAGGAAGTCTTAATTAATCATAGGCCTAAAACCTCTCAATGCAGTTGTGTTTTTCTGACAAAATAAGAAAGGGAAGGTATTAGGGGATAACCTATAGCTTCGTTTCACTCTTCCCTGACTGCTGCAAAGCCTCTCAGTCCGTCGCTGTAATCCAGAGCTGGAACTGGGCACGTGTTTTAGGGATATAGTGTGTTGCTTTGCCATGAACTTGGAGGCCCTGGGAGAATCTCTTGGTGTTGACAGCCCCTGACAGTAAATGTCACATGAATTCGGAGGGAGCTCAGAGCCTTCTGGTGACTGCTATGAGAAGAGACACGGTGACAGAAAACCTGATTGATGAGCCATGCCACAAGTAGAGGGAGCGCTCTGCGGTGATTGCCTATAATTGAATGGTCCACAGAAGTTATTTCTGGGTTTGCTGTGAACGGTGACATACACTCCCGAAGTGTTTTCACAGGGGAGGCCTCCTGCAGATTTTAACCCCAGTACTCAGCAACTCCCTGTTAACGCAGCGGTAATAGACTTTAAAACTTAACGGGCTGTTTTAGCTTCATGCCCAGCATAATAATTAAACAAATGCCAACAACCGGAGATGGTCAGTCTTGCAATTACCTCTAGAAATCTTCCTCTGTCAGCTTTTGCCTCCTCTTTTTAGTCCTTTCTGCTCGTGGCTCTGTGATCTGACAACACGGAGACGTTGATTATCAAGGTTCTTCCCGATTCTGACGATGTGCTCCTCTGACATGGGCTTGTCGCAGCCATGTTAAGCACAGCGGTGATGCTCCTGGCATTAAGCGGGAATGTGAGACGTTATAGCCCACTCACCCAGCAAAGCATCTGCTCGCACTGGCCAATTAAATTGGCTTCTCTCTCATTAAAACCCTTGTGCAGGCTCTGGTATGTCACAGATCTTTAAAATCTCCATTATGAATTCCACTTTCTTCTGGGTATTTTTAGCTTATTCTTCAAGAAATGATTATTGTCTCTTGCACTTAAACATATCAATTTCGGCTCCACAGACATCTCCTCTGGGCCATATTCAAAGACCTGAGCTGACTTGAACTGCTGAGTCCGTAGGGAGGATTTCAACACAGCTCTGAGCGCATGGACATTGGAAGAGGGAGAGAAATTGGAGCCCTCCCCCCTTCCCTTTGGTAAGCCAGGAGCACATCCCTTACAGATTTACTTGGTTGTGCCAATTTAATGTGATTTCTTCTGAGGGCCAGGAACCACTCAAGGAAGGCTGACAGGTTTTATCAACAGAATGGAAACTGAAGTGATAAGGTGAGAGTTATTGACCTGATAACTAACAAACAGAAAACTTCAGTGTCCCTCAAGCTAAATATTGCACTCAGCAGGTAAGCAAAAGATGGCAACAGCTGTGGTCTTGTCACTGAGTGAGAGTGTGTTTTAGTGTAGAGGAGCAGGAGGTGAACTGTGAAAACAAACACATTCAGTTTGCTACAGACTATTTCCCTCTATTACTTTTAATGAGAGCTAAACTCCAAAATGCACAATGGGACAATAATATTGTAGATAGAAGGAACTCTTCGTACAGCTCCTAAATTCTAGACACCCGGTTGCAATTAAAATGATTGCTTGCATATTATTAATAGCTCGCCAGTAGCCTGAGGCCGTTACCAGGGATGGGACCAATTGGTACTAGCCCCTGCCCGACTGGAGGAGGGGTAGCGTTGTCCTTGAAGGAGCTGAGTTAACAACCTGAACCCGCAATGCTCAAAGGAGTTTGAAAAACGATAGAAATGTAAAAAGATGAAAGGAGCTGTGTTAAAATGCATCACTCGAGAGGCTGGCAAGCAGCATGGCTGCCTTGCCAGAGTCAGGTGTTAGTAAACGCTGCCTAAGTGGTTTTTTATTTATTTTAATTCTGAAGTCGTAGCGTGGGGAGGGCAGATGGGAAGGGAAGGGGAGACCTCTAATGAGTTATGATTTAGAAGTAAGGGGCACAAAAAGTACTGCAGGTACAGCAGTCTTTTCTTCATCCTTTTTCCCCTTATATTTTTTCCTGAAAACATGCTGGGATTGTGTATGAAACCTCGCTGTCACCTAGCTCTCACACCCCCCTTGAAATTCCTGTCTGACAGTATGAAGGCTTCAGCAGCTGAGCAAGATGGCACGCGACAGAGCTCTTGTTGGATGTCTGTCTCCCCTTTCTGGCACCTGGGCTGCTCAGTGCAATTGGGAAAGACAAATGGCAAGTGATCACTTCCTATTCAACCTCTGCACGCTAACTTAGTGTTTCAGGTGGAACCAGTTTTGTACTTCTCCCCAGGTTCGTCGTTCTGCTATGTGTCTTTTCTTTTACCTCCTAAAGTTTGGGGGTTATTTTGGGTCGTTTGTTGGGTTTTTTTGAGGATACCAGAACTGCACTTGGAAATCGAGAAGCAGCTGCACTGCGAATTCATACAGTGGCAAAGTCATACTTTTCTCTCCTAAGAATTCTGAACTTTTGATTTTCTTTTTGGCTGCTGTTGAGCAATGAAGTGATATATTCATAGAACTAGTTATTATACCGTCAAGATGCATTTCCGAAATTGTGCCGAGTAGTTCGGAGCCCATCACTCTGTGTAAAGTTAGTGTTGCTTTTTGGGGATAGCCAGATTATAGTTGTCAGGGCTGAAATTTATCTTCCACTTTATCATGAGGCTGCTCATGAGTGTCGGGAGAGCTTTAAGTTTTTGTAGTAAATATTATCCTAATTAATTTAGTTTTTATCAGAAATCTTCGCTATTTTACCTACTTTCCAGATCACTTCTGAATACGTTGCACACCATGGACCTTCATCCCCATGGGACTCCACTGATGATCCTCTTCCACTGTGAAAACCCATCCTTGAGTCTTATCTTCTTTTTCCAATATTAAACTATTACTTAGCTCTTTGAGGTCCTCACCTGCAGTCCCCAGCTGTTTAGTTTATTTAAGAGCCTTTGATGAGAGGTTTCTGGAAGCTTGGGGGCGAGTCAGAAACACAGACAAAATTTCTCAGCTGGATCTCTGTTATTTACATGCTTCTGACTCCTTCAAAGAATTCCTGCAGATTTAGGAGGCTCAGATTCCTTTTACGAAAGTCGTGTTTACTTTTCCTTAATGTGTTACTTTTATTCATATACTCTCTAATTCTGTTCTTTACTAGAGCTTCAGCCGATATCACCAATATGGACATTAGACTTAGTGATCTGTGGTTTCTTGAATCGCCACTGGATTTATTTTTAAAAACTTATTAGTTACCTTCCAGTCCTTTGGTAATCACAGCAATTTTCAGCAAAAGGTTACGTGCTCAGGGTATTAGCTCAGATGATTCATATTTAACATTCTGTAAAATTCTTGTGTGAATGTCATCTGCGCCCAGTGATACCTTGTTGCTCATTTTGTCTGGTTTGTAATCTACTCTTAACAACCTTAAATTAAGACAAGCCGCCTGTGAATGCCTTATAAACAAGATGCTGGTTTCAGAGTTTCTCCGAGATTCTCCAGGTGAATAGAGATTTTTTAAAAAAAAAAGAGTTTGGGATGTTTTGCGATGGCATTCTCTTCTCCGAGTGCTTCTTTCATAC
Organism: Psophia crepitans; assembly: GCA_013399095.1. Lineage (NCBI taxonomy): Eukaryota > Metazoa > Chordata > Aves > Gruiformes > Psophiidae > Psophia > Psophia crepitans. The sequence continues at coordinate 461,545 of VWZZ01006360.1, read as the reverse complement.
CTGTATAGCTCACTGGCTCTTGCCAGCTTCTTGCTCTTGATGTGTTCGAGAAGGATTTATTACATTTTTTTTTATTTCTTTAGCAAACTGCTTCTAAACTCTTGCTTCGGTCTATGATATTGTGCTTTTACATTTAGTCTGCCAGAATTTATGTTCTTTCTAGTTTTCCTTTTTCAGACACAACTTCAGCTTTTTGCAGGATACCTTTTAACTTCCAACAGCCTCCCTGATCCTGCTGTTTTATGATGCTAGCTTTTTGTTTTTCTCTCAAGTCTTTTTGACAGGTTATATGCATTTGCTTTGAGCCTCTGATATAGAATCCTAAAATAGTCTACCTGCCATCTGAAAACATTTTACCTTTCTGACTGCCACTCTGAGTGCTGGTTTGTTTTTTTTTTTAACAAATTTCCTCAATTTTTAATTCCCTTTCTCTGGAAAGAATCGGTATATCATCTGGTTAGGATTGAAACGGGTTGCCCAGGAAGGTGCTGGAGTCGCTGTCCCTGGGGGTGTTTAAAGAAATGTTGGATGTGGTACATAGGGACATGGTTTAGTGGGTAATAGGTGGTAGGGGGACGGTTGGACTAGATGATCCTTGAGGTCTCTTCCAACCTTAATGATTCTGTGATTCTATGATTCTATGAATCAAGCATAACCACTGCATTTGCCAACATTTCTTCCTTTCAGAGTATGCAGTAATGAATCTGATAAAAGAATAAAGAGTTTTGGCCTAACCCTGTCTCTAGGAAGCCTGGAAATATCAGCCATTAACATTTCACTAATGTTAATTTCACTGATTTCATTAACTGAGAACCAGGGAAGGAAGAGCCTTGCCAATGCTGGAGATGGTGGGAATTCCTACCCTGGAACGTTAGCTTCTCTTTCCAACCTACAACAGACAAAATGACAGGTAATCAAAAAACCCCCCAAACAACAGTCTGGGCCGATTTGTCGCCACATCACTGAAGTTTGACACTAACTAGGTCGAGTGTTGTTGGGCTGAACCCATCTATGCTGTGCTGGTGGGAACCAGAGGGAGATAGCGGAGTCACGATGATGGTGTTCTCACATTAGCAGACACCGGAGTCCACACCGGAGTCTGGAAGGACAGTGTGTGAATGCAAGTAGTTCTTCATAGAATCTCAGAATCTTTAAGGTTGGAAAAGACCTCTAGGATCGTCCAACTGCCAACCCACCCCCCCCATGGCTCCTGCTCCCTGTCCCGCAGTGCCACGGCCACACGCTGTTTGAACCCATCCAGGGACAGGGACTCCCCCCTCCCTGGGCAGCCTGTCCCCAGCCCTGACCACTCTGTCGGGGAAGGAATTGTTCCTGATCTCCAACCTAAACCACCCCCGGAGCAATTTGAGGCCGGTTGCTCTTGTCCCATCACTTGTTGCTGGGGAGCAGAGACCAACCCCCCCTGCCCACCCCTCCTGTCAGGGAGCTGCAGAGAGCGATCAGGTCTGCCCTCAGCCTCCTCTTCTCCAGACTGAACCCCCCCAGGTCCCTCAGCTGCTCCCAGCAGACTGGTGCTCCAGACCCTTCACTAGCTCTGTTGCCCTTTTGTTCACCGTGATAATGCTAGAGAATCGAGAGCTTGGGCTACTTCATGACTCCAGTTTGCATATAACGAAATCTTGGGTAAGGTCTCACCTCAGAAGGACTAAGACTGCCGATAGCAGAGGCTGGTTCGCTTGCTGATTCTTTTCAGGTCTCTCTGATGCCAGGCTGCTCCTTGCAGTAAGTAGTAGCTGCTTGCTAACAGCTCCAAAGCTGCTCTGAAACTGGTGGGGATAAGCAGTCTTTGCCACGCAGGTGTTGCGCTTCAACGCATGACTAAAGCTTGCTTACCAGTGAAACGCGTTCGCTCTGGGGTTGAAAGGCACCGCCACTCAGCTACTGCAAACCGCACGTAAAGCCGGGGTTAGCCGCGCAGCACCGGTGACGGTGCGACTGCTGACTAGCATTGACTGCTTAGCAACGGCGGGAGTGATATGGGTACAGATGAATTGACTGTTTTCTGAGCAAGACGGGTAGGAACAGAAGTAATTAGCTGCTAGCTGATGAAAAGGCATGCTTAATTATTAGTATAATTATAGATATAATAGACCAGGAATTATTCAGTAAAAGTAAGAAAGCCAATGTGTTACAAAGAAGGTAATCAGAGTGGAAGAGAAAATGACAGCAGGGTGAATTCTTGAGGAGAAATGTAAAGAATTAAGGTGATAAATCTGGAACCTTTTGGGTTGCCACTCTGACATATCAACTGAATTTAACAATGGTGTAAAGGTACAGAGCTAGCAAGGTCTGTGCCTTGTATTGTTTCTTGGTTTACATAATGTTGATTCAACTGGTGCTATGGCAGTGAAGCCAAGCTGCATTTTCATAAATCTCAGAATCTGCACAACTCCACGAGGATCTTTGTTCTCCTTCCAGCAGTACTACAGCACGACCATTTAATTTGATGGATCCTGTGGGAAGCTGAGCTATAGCTGGTTCTGATCAATATTGGTAATTGATAATAATTCTTTGATTAGGCAGCACAGCTTTCCCTTGGCACCCTGAGTAAATAATTGTGACTAAAAAGCAGTCGTGTCAGTTACTTGCCCTGCCAGACCACTGCATCTTAAACTGTTTTCCGTGCCCAGCGGGGAAACGGCTGGAGATAACAGCCTGAGTGGCACTAACAGCGACGTTAGGAAGACGTCGTTAATACAGGATGTATAATCACTGACATGGACAATCTGGGGAAGATTTTAAGTACATCTCTTCCGATGCCAGAATGGAAGTAGGTAGCGCTGGTCCAGCTTTTGTACCAGGGACTGGGCTGGATGCTAACGCCAGCAGGGGTGATCTGGTGTCTTGTGTAAGAATCTGGAACTGGGAGGCCCAAGGTGTATACAATTTTTTTTCTAAAATTGTAGCAGTTTCTAAATTATGGCGGTCAAATGGGAGACTCTGGCACCGGCAGCTCTGATCTAGATTCTTAGAGGCTGAGAGTAGTGGTGCCAAATGATTACAAATCCTTTTGCCCATTCCGCTGGTTAGAAGGGAAAATCAAGATACAAAGATTTTATTGAATTACTGTTCGAGGACTAATTATTAAAATGGCTTTTGATTAATGAGTCGCAAGTCAAGCTGGTTGGGCAAATAGCATTTTGATAAGGTAGCTGTAAGACAGATAGTCTTAGGATGGTAAGATGGACGTATAGCACTGTAACCTTAATGACGATGTTAATGCAGAAATGATGTAAATGTGTGTGAGCAATTACTGTATGAAGTCACTGGGGTACATCAGGACAAATTGAGTGCAAACTCTAATCAGCATCAGCTGAGCACAGAGTCATTGAATAGGGAAGCTGGAAGAAATCTCAGTTGATCACTTCGTCCATCTCCTTCTTCCACAACAGAATCCAATCTGCCTGTGACATTATCGGCATAGGCAAAACTGTTGTTTCTCTTCCATTTCGTGGCAGACTTTTGTCTGCTACAGAACTGTTACAGAACCAATCCTGACTCTGTTATTGAGCCTCTCCGTGGTCGTGTCTCTTTTGAGCACCTCTTGTTCTCAGTCTCTTGATTCAGGTCATGTTTTCCAGACCTATGACCATTAATGTTATTCTTGCTGCTTAGCCTGTCAACCTTTCTTGAGGAGCAGTACCCAAGACTGGATGTGCCTCTGCACTGAGCTGTTCCTGAGTACCGCAAAAGGACCTGCAAGAAGTCTTGCAAGTAATTCTTCTGTTAATATGTCTGTGTAGTGTTTTCTCTTTGCTCAGAGCAGTAACCCCTGTTTGGCTTGTGATCTATCAGAACCTTCAGATCTTTTTATTTTTTTACGGACTGCTTTCTGCCCAGCTGATGTCTATCCTGTCTTTGTGCACTTTGCTCCTACCTAAGTTAAAACACTATGCTTTTTACCATTGAGATGACTCCTGTATTTATAGACAACTTGTCCAAGTTGTCAAAAGTTTTTAATACTGCTATCCCCCATGACTTTGTAGCCACTCTTCGCAGATTTAATCTTGGCAGATTTAATAAACACACAGGCCATTTCTTCATTCAGGCTATCAATAAAATATTGAACGGGACTTATGAACAGCTGAGTAACCATTCAATTTGTCCTTTACATTTCACAGTGAACCATTGGAAACTACTCTCAGAGTGTGGATTTCAACCCGATTTATGTCATGACTTCAGCCAGGACATTCCTGCAGTCGTGAATGTTGTGTGGGACAATGTCAAGAGCCTCGGTGACATTCAGGTATGTGGTATCTGCTGCTTTTCCCTTACCCACAAAGTCTCATCCATCTGAGAGCGAAATTAGATTGAGTCAGTTTGTTTTGTTCACGAGGAATTCATGTTGACAGGTACTCATCTGCTTATTATTTTCTATGCACTTAGAAATCATTCAGATTATTCTGGTCGTCTTCTTTTCCTGGGTGTTAAATCTTTTGGTACCTTAGTTATTCTCTTTGACTTGTAGAAGATGACTACTAGTGGCCCCACTTGTTTGAAAGTGTAAGAACTTTGGGGACAGTTGCGAAGGCAACAGATAGAAACCTCTCACCAGGAGAAACCCTGTGCCAAATGTGAAATTCCCGCGATAAAACAGAGACACGAAAGGTTCTTAAGAGAATGGTGGAAAGAATGTTTTAACAAAAAGAAATTATTTTATTTCAGTCTAAGAAATTGTGATGCAAATCAGCTTAATTTAAAAAAGAGATTTCAGGCTAGCTTGAGAGAATAGTCAACAGTTTAAACTACAAGTCTGAAGAGTCAGGTAGAAATATGGTCAGGGTCGTGTAAAAGAGGTTGGGAAACCTTAATTTTGGGCTGCACTGACTTCTTTGCCTATGATAGATTGGTAGCTAACATCTAAGAAAATAGAAATGGAGATTAGACTAAATTTCATAACCTTTTAACCCAGAAAGCCTGGATCTCCTCAGCAAAGTGTTTTCTGAACTCTGATATATGCTCACTGTTGACATGGGCTTATTCACGGAACAGAATGACCTTTGCACAGCTCCGTGAGAGGTGCACGTGTGATAAGTTCTAGTATCTCCCACGCAATGTGCCCGCCTGACTGTAAGTTTGATCTTACCCAAACAAGGTATTATACTGTGTCTTGTAGCAGTTCTGCTGGAGTGTTTGGTACTGCGTGTATAGGAGGCGTATGTATATTTATATGAACACTCCAGTACATGAGTCAAGGGAGAAAGAATATGCGTTGCATTGGTGTGAACGATTTGCTGTTTCTCAGAAACCTTGATTTTGCCTGAATTCCGTATTCTAAAGGGAAAAAAAGTACCACTCAACAAACTCTTATTTATGCTGTGCATTAACAAGCCTCTGGATCTGTACCATTTCTGCTGTGCGCTTTGTTGTATGGAATTGTTATGGTGGTCGTGTGCTTGGGCTGTTTGGAAGATGAAGCTCCCAAAATAGAGGCAGAAGTATTCCATGTTGGCTGCAGGAGTTTTGAAGTTCGAGCGGGGGCCCCGTTACGACTCTTTCGTCCCTTTTTTTCACCATCTTCTGCAGTATAGATCCCCTTCTGCCTCCTGGTGCTTTAAGCTTAAGGAGCTGTAGAACTACTCTAGAAGTCATACGCATGTGGAAAAGTGTTCTTGCTTTCTGTTATGCTTTGGTTTTACATGTACCCTCCACAGGCAGGTTCTCCCCGCAAGGTCGGAAATGTTCTTGGTGATGAAGCGCAGACAGACATGAACGTACTGAGGAGAGAGGTGCAAAGCAATGCAGTACAGATTTTACAGCGCAGAGGTGAGTTTTTTCTTAGTAGTGCGGACTTTGAGTATTACCTCTAGGTGAATTCCCCTAAAAGGCAGCTGTTAACATATTACTATGAATTGGTTCGGAAAAAAAATTAAAATTGTATAAGTAGATAAATTTTAAAGAGACAGAAATAATAATGACGTTAAAATTGGCTGGAAGAACTGAGCTACAGTAACAATGGAACATTTTAAAAATAAATGGGTAGCTGGGAAAGGGGGTGGGGAGACATGCTGCTTGGAGATCACAGAGGCACCTCAGCTTGACAGTTTCTATGACTGCATGAAACAGAGACGCACAGCCAAACCCCCACTCTCTCCCAGCGTGTTATACTGCACAGCAATCAGGCTTAGTAACACATTGCTGAGAAAAAGACTCCCACTATTTAGTATTCGTTATAGATGGCATTTTTCAGATTGCAGCGCAGCAGTGTAAACAAGCCACACTGGAGGAGGAGTGGAGAACAGCATTTCTCCAAGCTCTGATTTATTTCGTGTTGATATCCGCTAACTACACAAACTTATGGCAGCACCAGTTTTAGGAAGGGAAAGTAACTCTCAAACCACCACCCTTTTCCAGCGTTCTTACAGGAAGCCAACACAACAGGAGGCAAAACACAATTTCTGCGGTAGGACAGGCGCGTGGCTCCCTTGTGAGGCTGCAACATCTGGTAGATTTGTTTCTGCGAGTTGACGTGGATCTGCGGGCCTGCCGGGGTTCTGCCAGCTGCCTGCTTTCTATTCCATTTACATTGCATTTTGTAAACCTTGTCTGCATGAGGAGGGAGCCTGCTCCCATGGACAGGGTGCTGCTGCGCTGGGACACCCACATCTCTGAGCAGAAAGCTGCCTAGGCAGCTTTCCTAAGCGGGACCAGTATCCTAAGCGGGACCAGTATCCTAAGCACCCTGAGGTTGGCCAGCTGTTGTCACATCAACGTGTGTGATGACACCAGCCAGTGGCAGCACCCAGAGCTGTCCTGCCCGCGTGCTTGCCCTTGCAGAGAGCTGCATGGCCCGTGCTGCATCCTGTGGGAGCTGGCCCCTCTCTTTCTGGTGTGAGATCGTTTCTTCCAGGTGAGCTGGATGTCAGCCACCCAGAAAAGCAACACAACTTTTCCATCATCCACGAATCATTAATGCCTTTAAACCATGAGCGTAGTGAGCGCTGCAGCAGAGGTGGGAGCCGTGGTGTAGGGAAACGCACACAGGCTTTCACCCCAAGCTCCCTGCAGCCTCCCCAGAGCCTGCCTAGCAGAGGAGAGATCCAGCAGAAAGAAAGGCTGCGTATGACAGCACTGCTCCCTACACACACCCTGTGTGAGTGTAGAGAAGATCTTTCCAGCTCCCCTCTCTAACGAGTGAGCTCACATCATTCTGCTGACACAGGTGCATTCCTCCTTTTGAAGGTGAATCGTCCTTTGGGAGTTGCTTCTCCACATCCCCTACGTGTCTTTTCCCCAGCCCTGATAGAGCCTCCTCGCGGGCCCTTTTGAACACTTGGTGCTAGAGGTTCCTCTGCCCGCCTCACCCAGCATCCAGGTCCCTGCTCCCTGCAGCCCTCCCCATCCTTCCCCTTCCAGCTAGAGGTCTTAGATATCTCCTCCAAAGCCTCCCTTCTTTGAAAATACCTTGGTGGATACCTATCTTTTTTTTTTTTTTCAGAGGGATTCATGACAGAATATCTTAGGAGTATTTGATTTCCTCCAAAACTACCTCACAATAATACCTAACTTAAAAATGGGACCTACTCAAAAGTGCCGGAGCTTCTTAAAAGGAAAGTCAAAGCAGCTGCTATAAGGATGCTGGAGATGAGAAACTAGATAAGAACACCCTATCTGAAGCTCAGAGCAATATATCACTAAGTGAAATAATTCTACAAGGGACCAAAAAGGCAATATTCTAACAGCAGAGTGTAAGAGAGTATTCAAAATCTGGGATTTTTGAGCAAATAAAGAAACTATTTTGAAAAAAAAAGCAAAAAGAAAAAGCATTAACTGGGAAGCTAAATCTGTAGGGCAGGCAAGAGAAAATTTTAAGGGGCAAACTCACTACAGGAATAATAAAAAGTACTAGTAAAAATATTTTTAAAACTGCCAGAATCACGTACTTTTCCAGAGGTTTGGTCAACAGATGACCAGTCTCCAAAAGGATTACTGTAAGGGAGGAAAACTGCTGTTGAAAGATAAACTGAAGCTTTGTGCTGGTGCTCACTGGGGCTAAGGCAGGTATTTCTCTCATGGGCGTGAAACTTATGGGGACAAGTGTGAGGAACTGTCTCAAATTAAGTGACATTAAAATGCATTTTAGGACTAATTGATAAGATGAAGAGTCAGAAATTGCCAAGACCATATGGTAATCACTCAAGAGCTCTGGAGGAAAACAAATATGCAATTATGGAACTACTATAGTGTGTAACCCGTCACTTAAATCAGTCTCCCTGCAGGAGGGCTGGAAGATGGTAAATGTGACAGCAGTCCCTGAGAAGGTCTCCAGGAGCGAAGCAGAGAGCTGCAGACCGTCACACTGGAGCATGTGCTGAGCAAGTGAGTAGAAATTAAAAGAATAAAATGATTAAATGTGTAAACCCCAACGTTTAGGGAAAGGGTTTTTTTTTGTAGTGAGAAACCACGTTTCACAAATTTATTAGAGCTCTTGAAATGGTCCTGAAGATGCGACTAAGGTGACCTAGTTGTACCAATGTACGAAATGCTGTAGTGGGTCGGACCAGCAGTCCCTCTGCCTGCACTGTCCGCTTGTTGTTGCCATGACCGTGAGTTTGTAAGTCTCGCTCGTATCCCCCTCGCTGCCTCCTCTCCAAACTGAGAAGCCCCTTCAGTCTCTCTTCCGAAGAAACAACCAGAAATCAGTTTAATCTGTTTGATGGTTCTTTACAAAACTTGTAATTAAGCTGTAAAATCCCTTGCCATGGGGGTATTGCAGATGCTTGAAGTTTACTTGTGCTCCCAGGGTAACAGGAAAAGTTAATGGAGAGAAGTTAAAGCATAACCTGTTAAATAGTAAAACCAAGGATTGTGGCGCACAAAGTCCCAAGACACATATTGTTGGAAAACAGAAGAATATTCCAAGAAAGCACTGCTGCCTGCCTGGTATGTTCTCGAACTCTTTCCCCAGGCATCTGCACTGAAAACCAGATGCTGCAGTAGAGGAACCTTCGATCTGACCCAGTGCAGCCTTTCCTGTGCTTTGTTATGTTCTGTCAAAAGAAAATGAAACGTAGATGTGAATGTAAACACTTCTGATGGTAACGGTGAGCACTGAATAGTGAACGCTGAACTCTTCTCCCCGCTATACAACCAAACGATGAATTTTTATTTGAATGCTAATGAAGATCTCGCCACGACGCTGCTAGGTCTCATCTAGCAATATAAAGAGAAAAGCTACATGGTGGAAGTAAAGAAAGGATCTTTATAAAGGGATGAAAAAGTGTTGCAAATATTGATGTCATTAAACACTCACAGGTCAAAAAAATACTTGAAGCTATTGATGTAACTTGAAGTAGGTAAACAAGTGTGAAGAAGAACGTTTTCTTACAATTAGTGCATCTGTTATGATCTGAAAAGGAGAAATTTGTACTTCTTGTATTCCTTTAACTCCAGGGTTTGTAGTCAAAAAGCAGATCTTTCTACAGTCATCTAATCTATTCTAGATCTCTTTCGGTTTTTGGATCAGAGCTGAGGCAAGCTTCTTTTATAAATTTGTGCAGCAGTCTACTAAAAGAGTTGTTCCTTGCCAGGAGAATATTACATACTGTTCTGAGAAAAATGAACAAAGTCAGCTTGTTGGAGAGCTAACTGATGCTTACTCACAACACTGATAAGCCTGACATTTACTGAGAAGTGCCACAATTCTCAGTCCAATGAAAAACCCCAAGAGGATGTTGGGGTTTTTTTTCAGTGATGCTTCGCATTCTATTGACTCAGGATAAGCTGGAGTCTTCTGAAGTGTGTTACTCAAAAAAAGAATACTAATGTGGAGCCCAGCACCTCTGCCTGAGTTAGATACAGATGTACTAGCCTTCCTTGGCACGTTCGTTAGTGACTCTGGTATGTTTAATGATGCTCTACGAGCTGTCAGTGCCTTATGTGTCATATTTCATTCCTGTCTTGTATTAAAAGCACTTCTGCAAGAGTTCTTGGTGCCTTGATTGCAATTACAAAAATTATACTTGGAATAATGCCTCTTAGCCCCTCCACATAAAAGCCAAAGCTTGCAGTGCAATACCTGTTTGTGATACCAGGCAGCGTTCTGGCTGTGAGCGCAGTCTTTGCATGTTGGTCTGGGCTTTGCCTTTCTATAGCACCCACGATATCTGGCCAGGCAGGATTCTTCTGGAACAGGCCCTGCCTCAAACAGACCGTCGGAAGGCTTTTGAATGTTCAAGTGGATTATGTCAAGCAGTTCCCTTTTGATCATTATTGCAAAGATATGTTCAAATAACTCTAAATATTAGTGATGCAAAATTTTCATTACAGACACTGTGATAATTAGCTCCTACCGTATCGTGCTCCTTATCTAGGAATCCATTATTCTGCTTTTAATTATCATTTTGACCAACTTTCAATGTACAAAGCTGTTTCTCTGGCACTCTAAAATAGACAAGTAATCCAAAGAGTGGCTAAGAATTTTCTGACAAAATTGTTTTTTAGGGAAAAAAAAAATTTCTTATTTATCAAAACATGAACTTTTTACAGGAACATATGTTCCAGATGTCAAGAGTTGCAAAATCCATCACTTCAGGTGGTAGTTTGTTCCCAAATTTAATCATCACTGCTGTTAAAAAATGTGTGTTTCATTTCTGGTTTGAATCACTTTCATTTTTCAGCCCTTAGTCTTTCTTCTGTCTCTGCTAGATTAAAAAGTGTTGGTTGATATTTTCCCCTTGTGAAAGTATTTATCGAATCGCCCCACAATTGAGCTGTTTAAGTTTGCCAGTTGCGTGTTCTTCTCTCCTCATAGACTTTTTATGGCTCTTTTCTGCCCCCAATCTAATCTTTCAACAGCTTTAACTGTGAACACCAGAATTAGATATACTAGTGGTTTCAATGATGCTGTACCCAGAGGTTGAACAGATTCCTTATTTCTAATCACTTCTCCCATTTTATCACGCTTTTACCTTGAGCGTTTGTGGTGAGCTCCTTGCCCATTCAGACCTCCAAAGTCATAACCATTGCACTCTGAGATACAGTTTTCTGTTCCGTAGGAGCAGCCCATATTCTCTCTTGCTTCATTGACTGCCTCTTCTTGAACTTACTCCTCTTGTACCTTGCATAATATTAAGTAGAGAGCAGCCTCTCTTCTTGGGTGTTCAGGATCTAATAGTTCTGAAAAGCAGTCGTACTGCATTTCTATAAATTGGTGCTCTAACCTTTTTTGCCTTTGTGCCATTAGATCGATTTATTTATGAATAATAGAGGTCCCTGTGTTCAGCAGTTCACCTCTCAACCTCAAGCACTCAGTCTGCTTTCTCTGGTGACTGATGGGATAACTCCACTCAGATATTTACATTCACTGCCAGACAGTTTCAGTGTATAGTCTTTTCCAGTAAGAATTTTAGTTTGACTAGATTCCTTAAAACATTTTTTTTGATATACAAAAAAAAAATATCTTTCACTTTTATGACTTATACTCTCTTTCCTGTGTTTTATGGCCACATACTATGGTATGCCATTGGTTTTGTCACTGAGATTTGCTATTTTCTGCTGTGTCATGATCTGATTATATTACCTGGGTTTTATTTCATCTAGCTTTTTTTAAAAAAAAAAGTTTTCACTTTATATACATGCATTTGTATTTCTTAATTTTGGGGCACCTTTCTTTAGCTTCTTAGTCCAGTATCATCTTGATGTAATACAATTTCACCTATGAACTATTCCCATCCCTGTAGTAAGCTTTTTCTCCAAACTGGCTGGATACACAGGGTATTTGTGTTTTGCCAACCCTCAGGAATCTGTTTGCTTTAGCTCATGACAGATTTCCCCCAGCTCCCACTTAATTAAACACATCGTATATGTTTTCCTTGTGAAAAGTCTGATTTCACTTTTGACTTTTGATGGAGACCGTCAACCTCCGGATAGCATATTCTTCCCCTCTGCCTAATTGGAGTTGTGTGTATAGCTGGAAGGATTTCAGAGAAACTGTCAACAGTATCCTGGGGCTAAATCTTCTAGCCAGCCGCCTGACTTTGCCTTCCAGGATTCTTTGCTTGCATTTCCCTTTAAAATTTGTGACATGCAGTAGGACCTCGTGCTCCTCCCTAGCACTTCCTAGCATCCATCTAGGCGTCTCGTGAAAGACCCCTTCGTATTCTGCCTACAAGTCAGCAAATCTCTGTCATCACATGCACGGCTGCTGGTATGCTCCTGGTATTTAAATTCCCACCAGCACAGTAGACCAGAAGTTCTCAATTGAAAATGTATTTTCAGATACAGCCTTCCTGGAGTTGTCAGCTTGCTTTTCCTCAGCTGGAAGGCAGCTTCCTGCTATGTTAATACTAGGCTGTGCTATGCTATGCTAAACCATCCATTGTGGTGAGAGGAGAGCAAGCAGCCTGAGTTTGACTTAGTCCCTCATGCCCTTTTACGCTGTTTTTGTGCCTTATATTTGTTCTCTCTTTGCTCCTCCCGATTAGAAGCTCAGGCCTCAAACTGTTCTGAGTATGTGCTGTGAGAGCCGTGTGGGCAATGAAGGCAGTAGCTGAAGCAATTAGTGAAGCATTAGTGACTACCCTGGAAGCTCTTGGAAGGCAGGTGAGATCGCTGAGCACTGAAGAAAGGCAAACACACTTTAATTCTTTTGCAAAAGAGAAATCAGGGAATTAGAGACCACTCTTCCCAGAAATAAGTCTAAAAAAATATATGTGATCAATTTAAAGCAAATAGAAGATTAAAAAAAAAAAAAAGACATAGATTTACCGAGCATAAATCATGCGATCTTACTCTAATTTCCTTCTTTGAGAAAATAATGTCTAGTAGATAAGAGGAGGCAGCAGATGGGACATATTTTGCTTTAGGAAAGCTTTTGAAACTGTTCCACATGACTCTCTCGGAGGCAGACTAAAGAAATATGGTCTGTATCAGTGTGCCCAGTATTTCTGGCTGGGTGAGACACTTACCTTGTTTCCGAATAAGGGAGAGACCATATGTTGCAGCCCATCCTCTAATGCATAACTGTATTGTGCAAGCCTGAAAAAGCCAGTGCTTCCTGGGGCAATGAGATTTATTGCTTATGTGCAGACAGATTCACATACTGCCATGATCAGAGGCACTAAGTGGGCTCCCAGCAAAGATGCCCTGCAGTATACTCAAAATAGTCCATCCAGCGGGCAGCCCTCCTCCCTGTGGGCTCTAGTCTGGATCCAGAAAGGAGTGAGGGAGACCACAGCCAAATTCATTGTCCTGGCAGGGCTGTGCAGTTCACAGCTCGAGGTTCATCATTCAGAAGGTACGGGGTACTACTGTAATGTGGGTGCAGTGGTGCACTGTCAGACTGGGAGGGTTATTTTGACTGGGGGAACCTGCTGGCTTATGTCCTGGCCCTGGTTCTATTTGTTTTGGGTTTGGGTTTTTTTTTTTTTTTTCAATTAATGACCTATATGATTTAATGAAGAACTCACTCATAAAATTTGTGGATAAATGAAGATGCACTTTGAAGGTCAGGATTAGACTGCTAATGATCTTGAGAAACTGGAGAAAGCGGTCCAGAAATCAACAGTATGAAATAAAAAGAAACAAGCGCTGTGTGCCCCATTTATGAAAGAGGACACAATTAGCAAAATATGTAAAAAAAAAGAAAAAGAAAAGGTATAACTGATTGCCTGAAGCATGCCAGGAAAAGATTTGGGAATTAGAGAAAATAAAAAATTAAACATGAGCGAGCAATCACAGAAGTCTCATACTGGGAGGCGTTAATGAAACATATTATTAAAACATGGGAGGAAGTCTCATTTTCTGCAGCGCTGTTGAGGTCTTTGGACTTTTATGTCCACGCTTAGCGCTAGAGAGAACCGGCGCTGTGAACAACATGGGTACTGATGAGAGAGGAACGAGTAGGAAAGAAATTTTGAAGGTGGAATCAGAGTGTTATAAACTGTCACAGTACCAGACAAGCAGTTTCTGTCTTTGGTGAGGTAGTTTTTACAAGAGAGGTAAGCTATATAAATCAATGTGAAACTAGATTGCAAGGTTTTAGCATTCAAAAGCAATGAGGTATTTTTATAGTTGACAGTTGTGGAAACTCACCAAATAAGCAACAGCACACGCATGGTTCAAGATCGCAGCTCCTCTTCAAGAGAAATAAGAAAATTCTTGTAATTTAGAAAAATGGAAGGAACTGAAATCAATAACACTGAGGAAGGAAATAGCAAAGAATGGTCTCAGCAATTAAAGTCCCAGCTAAGCAGGCCCCATGAAAAATTGGCAACTAGATCAATAAAAAATGTAGAAATATATCTATACGAATGCTGCAACTCTGAAACCTAAAAGAGGTGAACTAGAATGTCTGATTTTAAAGGAAGTTATTGACATAATAAATGCCTCAGAAACTTGGCAGAAGGGTAGGAAATGGTAATAATAGGGGACAAATTATAGAGTAAGGCTGGAAAGGGGTACATTAGTGGTGAAGCAGTGGAGAACATGAGGAATTGTCCCTAAATGAAGTTTCAGCAGAGGACATTTTGGAACAAATCAATAAAATGAACAGTAAGAAAGCACCAAGATAAGATGATACTCAATCAAGAGTTCTGAAAGACCTCAAATGCTAGATTAAGAGAAAGCTAAATGTAGCATGAAAAGTGTCATTTAAGTTGACCACACTGCAAGAAGGATGGAAAGTGGCAAATGTGTCTTCAGCCTTGAGAAAAAGGACTCCAGGACAAATGTGGAAAACCACAGATCAGTAAATCTCACTTCCAAACTGAGTAAGTGGGTAAAAACTACAATAATAAAGGAGAGAGCCAGTAGACAATTTCATAAATGTGATTTATTTGGAAAAAGTCATTACGGTTCTTGCAGAAGGAGACCATGTCTCATAAATCTATTTGAACTCTTTGAAGATGTCAACGAGCCTGTAGGTAAGGCTGATCTTGTTGATAAAGTGTGTACGGACTTCCAAACAAATGTCAATAAGTCTTTCTGCAAAGACTCTTAAAGTAGTTAAGCTGAGATAATAAGATGTCCTCCTGTAAGTAAATAAGACGGAGACAAAATGGCACAAAAAGTGGGAGAAAAGATCAGTTTTCCCGGTGAAAGGAGTTGTACAGCTTAGTCCTGCAACTGTTTGATTTAGGACCTGTGATTTTCGCTGTCCGTATAAATGATTTGGAAAAGGAGGTGAATACTGCAGTGACAAGGTTTGGGGATGACGCAGAATTACCTGAGACAGTCAAATCTGACCCGGAGAGGAGAGGCAGATGGTTCTCATGGTGGTGAGAGTCTGTGTCAGAAATAGCAGGTGAAAGTCAATGCTATTAAAAGCAAAGTCGTTTGTCTGGGAATATACATCTTCAATTATATATCAAACTTAGGCAATCACAGATTGAACTTTACATTTTCATCACTCAGAAAAAAAGAGTTGCTGTAGGATGACTCTATGAAAACACTGATGCAGTGACAACAGCAATAAAAAATTCAAACGGAATGAGAGAAATTTTTAGAAAAGGAAACGAAAAACACGATTATGTGATTATATCACTGTATAAATGTTTGGTAAACCCACGTATTGATTAATATGTGCAGTTCTGTTCATCCTGTCTCATAAAGAATAAAACAGAACTAAAAAGGATGGGTGGGAGTTATTTAGCTCAGAGTTTTAGACACCTAAATTTAGGTTTCTACCTGTAGGTGTCAATCTAAGAGGTAGATATCTCAACTCCAACACTAAATCAAAGCTTTTTAATCTGAATTCCACCCACAGAAAGTGGATGAGGACAGAATGGTTTTCATATCAGGACAGAGAAAATAGTCAGGCATGGGACAGAGATCTTGAGATCTCCTAGCCAGGAAACAATGAAGGATGAATTGTTATTGGGATGGCTATTGTTAAGAATAGAAGTTAAAGATACCCCATGAAATTATTAGACATCAGGTCTAAATCAGAAAGTCATACATTCTCATATAACGTATTATTAAATCGTAGGACTTATTGCCACAGTCTCTTCTGTAGGTCAAAATTATAAATGAATTAAGGATTTCTGGAAGGCTGATGGGAAGCCAGTGTCCTGCCAGACAGGATTACGGAGGCTCATTCAGCTGTCAAAAGCCAGGTAGAGGTACATGGGAAGGACTCCGAGGCAGCTAAATAGGACATCAGAACAATGTCTAGGCCAGAACAGAGACCGTGAGTAAGAAACTGGTGTGCACCCACCAAGAGCTCTTCTTGTGGTCCATGGGACACCATGAAGAGAGAACCACAACCGGGATCTCAGGAATAGAAGTTGTGGTAGGCTACAATGTAGACTTTGGAGGAAGACGAGGGAAAGAGAGGGACAGAAATCCTGTGCCGAGGTTTTAGAAAATGAGAGATGCTGATGATAGCCATGAAACAATAGCCATTAGCATAGGTAATGTTCAGATCAAGGGCCACAAAGTTGATCCAAGGGCTGGAGCCCCTCTGCTGCGAGGACAGGCTGAGGGAGTTGGGCTTAGAAGGCTGCGGGGAGACCTCATTGTGGCCTCCCAGTGCCTGCAGGGGCTGCAGGAAAGCTGGAGAGGGGCTGGTTCCAGGGCCAGGAGGGCCAGGCCCAGGGGGTTGGGTTTGAACTACCAGAGAGGAGCTGGAGCTGAGCTGGGAGGCAGCAATCCTTCCCTGGGAGGGTGCTGAGGCCCTGGCACAGGGTGCCCCGAGAAGCTGTGGCTGCCCCTGGCTCCCTGGCAGTGCCCAAGGCCAGGCTGGATGGGGCTTTGGGCAGCCTGGGCTGGTGGGGGGTGTCTCTGCCCATGGCAGGGGGTTCGAACCAGATGGGCTTTGAGGTCCTTTCCAACCCAAACCAATCTGTGATTCTACGATCATGGAAACAAGAAGCAATGTTCATAGCTTGTGATCTTCGGCACCTCAGAGTTGACTGACTGAAGAAAATCCTGGAAGCCACCAGCAGTACAGCTGTTTCCAGGGCTTGCGGCTGGTTACGCTCCTGCCTGGCGCTTGAAAAGTAGGTACTAGAATTTGCTTGCTAAATCTAGACTTTACTACAGCAATGCTGCAGTGGTTTTTGAAGACTTGAATTGCTAACAACCACATTCAGCCCAGCTTACCTTGCTCTGTCCAAGCTCCTGGGTTTCGCTGACCAGCAGTGTTTCGGTCGTTACTGAAGCCACAGGTGGGATCCTGAATGCAATCAGTAATGACCCAAACGCGGTCAGTTTGGAGGGATTGTCTCGCAGGAACAGCTAACATGCAGGGCTGTGGAGAGTAAGGCTGGAGAACATCTCCAGCTCTCCGATATGGGGGAGAAGGGAGTTATGCCACCACTGTAGATAAGTTTAGTTTAGTGTAAACCTGTGTCTAGTGGTTCCAAACTTTCCTCTTTCAATCCTGCTTTCATTTTCCATTTTATTTGGGTATATCTTCATCAGTCGTTCTGTGCTTTAGAAAAATACTTCTTTCTGTATGGAGTTATTCTGCTGGCTGTCCTCAGGGTATTTCCACCTGACTCTTAAATGGTTGCAGGTATTTTCTGTGTGCTTAGGCAGCGTGAATTTGGCTCCACAGACCTCAGGGGGACCCGGTGTACTCTGGAAAGCAGTACTGCTCATCTGCAGGGTGCAAACTCAGAGAATGATGATTTAATTAGATTGGTGGCACTACTTAAAAGCAAAATTGGACTCTAATGCAGCTGTCTTTAAAATACACTTCAGTATTACATAAGCAGCCCATAATAACATCAGAAGTGGAAACCTTTAAGTGAGGGTAAATTTGATGGCAACTCTAATATCCTTTATTGTAAAGCATACCGAGCTGCAACATGGTGAAATCCATTAGTACTTTGGGGATCTTTTTTTTAAAAGTTGGGAACTATTCATTAGCTCGAAGTGAAACTTCCTGTAAGAGCATGTAAGTTCTGGTGGGAGCTGCTGTTGCTGATCGAGCGAGTACCATCCTCTCGCAGAACAACCCAAGGGCCAGAGCTTCGTGCCCATGAACCTGGGAGAAAAACCCTGCAGCCTCCCACTCCTCCATGAAATTCCTTCTTTATTAAGCACCTCAACCAAAGACTATGATTATAAATGCATTTCTTCCAGTGCCAGTATGAGATGTGTTTTGTACCCTCTTTCTGGTGGACAAAAGGCTTGACATGAGCCAGCAGTGTGCACTGGCAGCCCAGAAAGTCACCCGTGTCCTGGGCTGCACCAAACCCAGTGTGGGCAGCAGGGCCAGGGAGGGGATTCTGCCCCTCTGCCCCGCTCTGCTGAGACCCCCCTGCAGTGCTGCCTCCAGCTCGGGGGGCCCCAGGGCAGGAAGGACACGGAGCTGCTGGAGCGAGTCCAGAGGAGGCCCTGGAGATGCTGCGAGGGCTGGAGCCCCTCTGCTCTGGAGACAGGCTGAGGGAGCTGGGCTTGTCCAGCCTGGAGAAGAGAAGGCTGCGGGGAGCCCTTGGAGCCCCTCCCAGTGCCTGCAGGGGCTGCAGGAAAGCTGGAGAGGGGCTGGTTGCAGGGCAGGGAGGGCCAGGCCAAGGGGAAGGGCCTGAAGCTGCAGGAGGGGAGCTGGAGCTGAGCTGGGAGGCAGCAATCCTTCCCTGGGAGGGTGCTGAGGCCCTGGCACAGGGTGCCCCGAGAAGCTGTGGCTGCCCCTGGCTCCCTGGCAGTGCCCAAGGCCAGGCTGGATGGGGCTTTGGGCAGCCTGGGCTGGTGGGGGGTGTCCCTGCCCATTTCAGGGGGGTTGGAACCCAATGATCTTTTAAGGTCCCTTCCAACCCAAGCCATTCTATAATTCTATGATTCTCTTCTGTTCCCAATCCCTTTTGATCGTGATGAGGCTGCCCAGGAACCTGGCATAGGGAATCGAGCTGCCTAAAAAGTATTTTTCCCAAACCGGTGTTATTCTTACTCAGGATCCACCTTGATCCACTGTTGTACGTAGCCCCAACACAGTTGTACTGTCACAACTGTGGGGCTGTCACGGGAGCTTCTTACACTAGCACAGCCTCTGAAAGGAAGAGATTTGTAATTACACGCAAAAAATAGAGTGCTCCGAGTAATCTCAGAGCTTTGGTATGCATATGTATGTTCTTCAGGCTCTGGGTAGGGATGATCTGCTTTACGTGAGTACTTGTCACCATAGCAGGACTTTGAGCTTACTGCCTGATGCTCCGTTTGAATTCTGTGACCGCGGGACTGTTCCTAGCGTTTCTCGCCTTTTCTGACCTAGAAAATATTTACTTTATTTTATAAATCAGAACCGCTATCCCTGGAAAAATTTAATAAGGTATTTTGGTGCCTGTCAGGGAGTTGCCAATGGGAATCAGGGTCAAAACGGTAGCATGGTTCTGGACTTAATTAGATAGGCTGCTTTTTGGGGGGAGAAGTTAGTTTAAAGATTTGGACACTGGGGAATTCTCTGCATTGAGTTAGGAAGAAAACAGCTTTAAAATTTGTTTCTCCATTTCCTAGAAAATGAGTTTTCTACACAGTTTTAGATTGTTCAGCCAAATGTCTCTGTTTTTTCATGATATGTTTCACAACATATTTGTTACGTCCAGATGTAGAATGTTAGAATTAATCAAAACTGAAATATTTATGGAGAAAGCCATTTCGCGTCCATCTCTGTCATGAGACTGGCTGCTCTGATAGGGATTAGAGGTTGTTACACTAATGACTTAGACTTTTGTCTCATTGCCAGAATGGTTTCCCAATTTAGAACCTTTTCTTCTGATTAATATTTGTATTCCTCCCACAATTCCTCTTCTTATAGGAACTCGTACTGGGAATTATTCCAGACCTACATAATGTCTCTGAAATCTTTTTATCCCTCTGTTTGCTGATCAGTGGAAAGGATTTTAATGCCAGGTTAGGTAATCGAGATAAATCCTAACTTCATCTAACTTTATCCCTCAACCATGTCTTGGATATTCTAGAAACATTTTTTGTGATCCATAAATAAATTCACATAGGATTTTGATTAATCTTTTTTTTTTCCCCCTTCTTTTTTTTCAGTGAAGCCTCATTACATTAAATGGGAGATCAAGCACAGTGTATTACAACTTCCACTATGCACTAACTTGTTTAGTGCAACCCTTTTTTTTGAGGTTGAAAACACAAGTAAGTTCCAGAGACAAAGTTTTGTGCCCAGCTGGGTGTATGCCATGTGTTTTGGTGCTACGCTGAAGCAGTAAGGGCTTCTAGTACCCGGTGAGGCTTTCTAGCCCCATTCGGTTGTTTGAATTAGCTTACCGATTATGCTCCGATTTAATTCACACCCCTTCTAACTGCGACTTGCTACAAAGAAGAGGGAGTCAGAGGGAGTCAGGCTTGTTTAAAGCGGGTCTTTTGCTGGCGCTGGCAGCCAGCAAAGGCGTGGGTGCCGCTGCGGTTTGGGGGAGGTACGGCTGCCGGCTCCGAGAGCCGCGTCGTAGCATGCCGCTCCCGAGTGCAACTCCCTGAGCTTCTGTGGGCCCGTTTGGGGCATTTCGTGGCCACAAGCCAGCCGCTTCTCATGCACGGTCACTAGGAGAAGGACACACCTAAGGAAAAGCTTCACAGGAAACTACATCCTGGTTAGAAACCTATCTGACCTTGGTTGTGGGCAATAACCTGGAGCAAAGCTTGAGCCCGTATATCTTTATCCATTTCCATTTGGCTCTCTTAACTCCAGCAGAAGGTTTCAAGCTAACCCAGAAGCCAAAGTTTTCTTACCAAGAAGTAAACTTTGGTCTGAGAGACTGTTGAGTGACAAGAGCCTTTAGGTTAAGTGAGCCTGGGAAAGATGGTGGCTCCAGTTTGTTAGGAGAACTGGACTCTGTGTTACCCTTAACTGTCGTAACGACAGATGGGATGGAAAAAAACCCTCCCTTGCTGTGACCCAGACTTGCTCTTTCTTCTGATGGTTCATTGATTCCCTTTGCTTCCCTTCTCATTTAATAGATTTTTATAAGTTGGGCATTTACAGATCGGCTGCTATTAACATTCAATGTTAGAGGATCCGAGAGCTTCTCTGCCAACTATGCTGGAGCTTCTGAGCCTGCTGATTTAAAAATGTTCATTGCTGATAGATTCTAACATCTCTCTCAGTTACTAATAGACTGGAAAGTATTTCATCATCTTCAAGCAATGAAAGCAAATCATCCTTCTTTCCAAATACCGAATAAAAGTCTGTTTGAACACTTCTGCATTTTCTGCATAATCCTTCACAATTCTGTCTGCACCGAGCAGTGACCCCGTACTGTTGCTAGGATTTCTTTTGCAAACACAACTTTCTTGTGCTAAGCTCTGTCAGCCATGGATTTTATTCTGAGGTTTCTTTGTTTCGTGCTTCTGTTCATGTAGGTCAGGAGTTTTCCTGGCTATTGATTTACAGCTGGTTATATGCAGTACTAGTGTTTGACATTTCTGTCTTTGTTTTTCTTTGCTGGGATCACTACCAAACTTTAACCACGTGAGGCAATTGTTTTAAGATTTCACCCTGGGTGCCTGAGTCAGTCTGATATTTTTCACATTTTTTAAAGTGTCATGTAAAATGGCAAAAGGATTAGGAAGAAGATACCATTTTCCAATTTTTAAAATACATACATATAGAATCCCAGACTGGTTTGGGTTGGCAGGGACCTCACAGCCCATCCAGTGCCACCCGCTGCCATGGGCAGGGACACCCCCCACCAGCCCAGGCTGCCCAAAGCCCCATCCAGCCTGGCCTTGGGCACTGCCAGGGAGCCAGGGGCAGCCACAGCTTCTCGGGGCACCCTGTGCCAGGGCCTCAGCACCCTCCCAGGGAAGGATTTCTTCCTAATGTCTCATCTCAGTCTCCCCTGTTTTAGTTTAAACCCATTCCCCCTTGTTCTGTCCCTCACTGCCCTTGTAAAAAGTCCCATATATCTTTGTAATATATGTTTAATATTGAAAAAAATCTGTGTCTAAATAAAAACCCTGGTAGCAATGCCATATAGTCCACTCTTGACAAGCTAGAGTGTCAATATTTGAATTAAGGCCTTGAAATTTAGGAAAGGAAGAACCCTGGTGCAGGATGTGCATTTTGTCTTTTCCTTTGAAATCTGACAGGTCCCGAGTCTCTCACCATGCCTGTCTGTGGATGTTCAGCTGAGACTTCCCAGCGTTCAGCTATGTAATCCCCAGAGAGCTCGTCCAACAGCAGGCGCCGCTCCTGGCTTTGGGTGTGAGCAAGATTTTACCTGTGGTGCGCAGCAGAGGAGCTGGTACGTGCCGGCAGACCTCAGAAGCAAGGCAGGTGGAGGGTCAAGAGATGTAAGGTAGGAAGAGAAATAAAAACAGCTGGACAGCCCAGGGAAAGTCTACAGGATAGAGGGGGAATATCGATGCTCGTTCAAGTGTGTTGCCTGTTAAGAACGGGGAATGGAGGCCCCGTGCCTCCTGCGCAGCTCTGGCAGCCAACACCCAAAACCGCCAGCGCAGCATGTGCGCTCAGACTCGGTCTACTTAAGGTCTTTACAAAGGATGACAACATCATGCTGTTATCAGTAACCTCATTGTTTGTAGACACAGATGGGGATGAGGATACCAGAACGCTGTTTTCTGCGGCAGGGGTCTCTGGGGAAGAGCTCTGTCCAGGCCGGGCTGCCGGTGCTCCCTCCATCCAGAGAGGCGTCCTGATGCAGCACCGGCCGGGCTGGAGGTAAGGCGCGCGCTAAAAAACATCGTGCAGGCTATGGCATGGTCACGGAGGTTCCGGTGGCAAACCCACCCTCTCTTTCAAAAGCTATTCGTGCTCCCGTGTACCTTGCGCTTCATCACCACGTGTCAGAGATTCTCGTTCCTTTATCAGAGCAGTTCCCTGTTGTTCACACCACTGTGCTGTCCCTGGGTGGAGCGTGTGGGCAGCTGAACAGGCAGAATACACGCGCGCAGAGACGGAGGCACGCAGCTACTCCTACGCGGGCTGACAAAGCCCTGCCAGCGTGCTGCATCCTCTCCCTCTGGTCACCTCTGTTTGCTTTGGCCTGTAAATTTTGCTGACCACAGGCTATTCACTGACAATCCAGACAATTAGTCAGGATAAGAATATATTTTTATCTTATGCTGTAAGGTTTTTCCATAGCACCCACTACGGGTTGCAAGATGTGAGCAGAGTCTGTGGCCCTTTGATTTGTCTGAGTAGGGGGGGGTTTGTGTTCTTTGTACCTTAAAGCCCAGTGGCTTTCTTTTCTCATACCTACAGGTACAGCACTTCCAATCTGAAGGGTTTTTCCTTAGTGAACCTTTCTCTTGTACTCGCACCACTGTATCTCTTAATTTTCACTATTAGCAGATGGAGCATGAGTCCCAGTTCTTTCCTTCCATCATTCCTGCCAAGAGATCTCTGGTGCCTAGGCATATTTTGTGGATGCTTAAGCTTGTGCTACTTTTCTTCCAGTGATTTTGATTAATTTTATCCATGTACATAGAATTATTTCGTGAGTGACACTTTCCATTAAAAAAAATTAGGTTGAAAATGAGGTTTACTAACCTGATTCCACTGAAAGCATCTCATGCTCCCTTTTTTTCGAATTTGAACTTCATTATTATTTTTCTGTAACCCACTTTTAATTGCAAGTACCCAGCATTCTGCGAGTTCACGCAGCACCAAATGACACGAGGTTGCTCTGGAGTGCTCCAGCGAGTATCTTCTGGGGAGCATTGAAATTCCATGGAAACAACATGAGAACCATTATCTGAAACAGCCTCTTCAGGCAAACCATATGGGGTGAAATATTCTGCACTGCTTCGATAATCCGAGCACAGATATGTTCACTGGTAACTCTGCAGTAAGCATCAGTCATTTGCTTTGTCTGCGCAGTATTAATGAGCCGTTTCAATAGACAGCAGGTTTCGACTGTATTTGCTGCATATTCATGTTGCTTCCTTCAAGTTATTTCAAAACTCTTTCCACTAGATTAACTAGAAAGTCTCGGTTGTTCTGTCAAGCGCTGGGGTACTGAAGACATGGACTGTCCTGTCCTTTCCAGTCTTGGCTAGTATTTGGAAGAGAGACAGCGTCCTAGGAACGCTGGCTTTGCTGAGCCTTCCTCCAGCGGGGAGGCTTTGCTGCCGCTTCCAGCACTGTTTGCTGGGGCTGCTTCTTTCTGGGCATGTGTAGAATTATAGAATCACAGAATTTCCCAGGTTGGAAGGGACCCATAAGGACCATCGAGTCCAGCTCCTGGCTCCACACAGGACCAGCCCAACCAGAGCAGATGGCTGAGAGCGTTGGCCAGACGCTGCTTGAACTCAGCCCAGCTCGGGGCGGTGACCACTGCCCTGGGGAGCCTGTGCCAGGGCCCCACCACCCTCTGGGGGAAGAACCTTCTCCTGATCTCCACCCTAACCCTCCCCTGGGGCAGCTCCAGGCCGTTCCCTGGGGTTCTGTCGCTGGGCCCCAGAGGGAGGAGATCAGCGCCTGCCCCTTGGCTCCCCCTCGGGAGGAAGCTGGAGGCCCCGTGAGCTCTGCCCTCAGCCTCCTCTTCTCCAGGCTGAACCAGCCCAGGGCCTTCAGCCTCTCCTCATGCATCTTTCCCTCTAGGCCCTTCACCATCTATGTAACACCTCCGTATTGCTTTCTGGTTCGTCTGTCAGGCAGGGCTGCTGGTAGTTAGCAGGCGAGGGAGCCTTAAGATGCTTTTTGCAGATGGGTACACTGTTATTATGGTGGAGGAGTGAGAATATGCAAAACCCAGCATAGGGTGCGCAGATGGAAGAGCTGTATGTCATTTTCCATGGGGCAGAAATATTCAGAAAAATTAATACACAAGGTTTGAAAACCATAACGCATGTGGAAGCCCCTGGGGAGGCACCGGAAGCCAAATGGAGGGCTCTGGTTAGTACCGAAAGCCACACGGAAGGCTTCAGGGAGCGCCAAATGTCACTTGAAATTTAAGAAATACTTTAAATTACTCCCTTTTGTCTTTGTGAGCATTCAGAAACACAGTCCTTCCGTAATCTTAGTGCGTGGCTCTGATAGCTGCATGGATCTTAACCTGGACAGCAGCTTAAGAAAAATTATAAATAGATTAGTAAGGTTACTTACAGGTCTTTCTACGGAAAGACACTCACACCACAAATCTTGAGCTAACCACTTCCCAGGCAAGGGAACTCACATATTTAAACAGAACCACAAGGGTAATTAAAAGAGACTGGAGGTTGCCAGCACCAAACGAGATTAGCTGCAGTGCTGTGGAGGGGGGGAAAGCAGGGTTTGTTTTTTTTTTAATTTCAGCTCTTTGTATTTTAAATGCTACATCTGCCTTATCAAAAAAGACTAGAAAGCCAGCAGATGATTTATCCCGCAGGACAGAGGCAGCGGTGCTGTGGTTGAGGGGAGGTGAAGGAGGGCAGCCGAGTTTGTTGCTGTGATTGTGCCAGGGCTGCCGGGGGAAGAGCGGGGCTGCTGGGTGCTGCGGTGCCTCTGGAGCTGGTGGAACAGCTACAGGCGAGGGGAGGTTCCTTCTTTTTTGGGGAGCAATCCTCTGAAGGGAAAAAGCACAGACTAATGAATAGCGCAGATGTCTGTCAGTCTGTCCTGTACCCTTTCAAGCCCTTGTATTTCTTTTTCCACGTTAGAAGCAAGTTTTATTGTATTGCCTTTTGCTCGTCTGTTAGAAATGAAGCAATAACATTGCGCCGTCTCACCTCCAAGACCTTGCTGGCTGGCCTCTTCTCACATCAGCCGAGTCCCTACCCTCAGTTCCCACTGCCCCTCTGGAGCAGGCACAGCATCAGGTGGCCGTGCTGGTCCTTTTCTTTCTGTCTCTGCAAACTGCAGTAATTCTAAGTATCTCCCCTTGGGACTGGAGCAGCTTCTCTGTTCGCAGTGGCAGACACACAGGGCTGCCGGGGTGGAGGGAGCCGCCTGTGCTGTGGTGCCAGGCACACTCTCTCTGGCTGAGGCTTTTTGGTCCCCTCACTTATTTCTCCTGGGTTTGTCTTCACATGCTGTGGAGGTGCCTGGTCTCTGCAGCATGCTTCAAACATGCTGGCACAGAGTGTGGGGGCTGTAGTGCCAGGGTTTCGGGGGGGCTGCAAAGAGATTGATGGTGTGTTACTCTTCCAGCCTGACTCAGGAGGGTCTCATTCCTCTGCGTGTGAGTGCTTGGTTCCCTGTTAGGGTCTGTGGGCTTTTTTGGATTGCAGGGATATGTGGCAGAGAGAAGGGTGGATGAGCAGCTCTGGGTGATGCCTGTGTCACCGGGAACACTTGCACCAGGAGCTTCTGCCTCAAAAAGGGCTGTGGTTCTGGTTCCCAAGACAGTAATAGAGCCACCACGGGCATTACTGCACAGGGCCCATCTGCCACGCTGGTGCGCGCAGACCCCACAGAGGGTGCCTGGAAATGGGGAGCTTGTGGGCACGAGGATCCCTGTGCAAGGGTTGAGGTGTGTTGCTGTGGGGCCCTGCATGAAAATCTCCCCCCCGCCCCGAGCATGGCTGCTGGAAGGAAAGGAGAGATGAGGTGTGTGCCTGCTCCTGTCCTGGCACGGGGATGATTTGGGGTTGCTGCACATACCCGCGGTGGGTCTGCGGGGCAGGGTGCACGGTGGGCCTGCAGCTCCGTGCAGGGTGTGAGAGTTGTGCCATGAGATGCTGCATGCTATTCCCAGTCAGTCAGGACAGCACTTTGGGAAGCTGCTGGGATTTTGGGCACTCCCAGCAGTGAGCCAGTTCCTGAACAGCATTTGTTAGGTTGGAGTTTGCGGGGTGGGAGACTGACCTGGGATCTGGGCTGTTGGAGAGACCCATGTTGGTCTAATTGTACCCTAATTTACTCACAAGGAGCTTTTATTTTGCCAGAGATGATGCTGTTTTGCCACAGTGAAGCATCAAAAGTCCCTGGTGAGGATCACGGCCCTGACAATATGGGGAGCAAAGGAGGATGAGGGCATGGGAGGAGACATCAGGTAAGTGCCCTGAAGTGGTGAGTGACCCAAAGGAGGCTTTGAAGGCCTGTGCACCCCATTCCTGGTGGGTTGGTTGTGCCCAGAAGGTCCAGGCAGGGGGACCTGGAGGGGATCCCTTGCTGCTAGACAGAGGTGTGATCCCGGGTGCTTCTTGCAAGCCCCCACTCCGACTGAGGTGGTGGGTGGGAGGCTGTTTTCAGGGCTCTGCAGTGAAAGCACCGAGTGCTGCACTGCAGAGGCAGGAGCTGGACTGTGCTGGCCCCTGGGAAAGGCTGACAGGGGTCAAACAAGCAGGAGCTCTTCTCAAACAGAGACTGGGAACCAAACCCTTCAGCTCAGGAAGGAGAGGAACACCCAGAGGGCCTGGTGCCTCCCGCACAGGGATGCAAGGGCTGCAGGAGGGCTGCCCTCCGGGCGGTCAGCTGCTGAGCTGAGGCTGTTTGGAGTGGGTAGCAGTTGGCTTCTGGACTGAGATAGTCTTTGTGGTGTTGGGGTTGCCTGTGGGCACGTCTCGTAGGGCTGGCTGGGACTAAAGGTAGCAGCTGGCTTGGCCTTCCCTTGTCAGATGCTCTTCATTGTAGATAAAAGCTTTTTCTGATCATTCTAGTTCCCATGGCTGGCAAGGGTTTTATAAATGACAAAGGCTGCCACCGTGGGTCAGCCCTGTCAACCCAGGAGTGGGTTAGCAAACCGTCTTCCTTTCCTAAATGCGCTGGCAAGAACGACCATCTCTGTGCTTGAACTACAACCCGCTCAAGGTGACAGTTGTGTTCCTGTGGCTGCCCTGTGCTTTTAGATGAGCTTTCGAAGAGCTTTTGCCTTGTCTAGCTGTGGCTGAAGCTTTAACGCCTGATGTGGGTGGAGAAGTGAAACCTGGACATGGCTGGGGAGCTGCTGGAGCGAGGGGGCACAAATCCAGCGTGCACATCTGCACCTCTGCCCCTGCTTGGGTGAAAACAGGAGTCTGAGTTCTATTTGTAAAGGAAAAGCATCTGGAGTTTCTATTCCTGCTGCTTCTCTGTTTTCTTTTCCTAGGTGCTCATTGCTAAGAATAACTATTTCACCTCTAGCTCACCCTCCACCAGCTGCTTGGGGCCACCATTTTAGACTTCAGCATGAGCTGCAAAGAGTAAGTGACCTTGTTTTCCAGAGACCCTGTTTTTAGGAGCAGGAACTGAATTTTGCCTTCATTTACCCCTTAAGGAGCTGCCACAGGAGGAAAGGGCTTGTGTTTGCCAGCTCCCTGCAGCCCTCGCTGGGGAGCCGCGCCACGGGAAGTGCTGAGCAGGAATCCAGCCTTACAGCAACATGCTGGGTTGGTTTTGCTCTTGGAAATAAAAAGTAAGCAAACCACAACCGAGACAAGGTGACTTGCAGTTTATTCAGTGCATTGCTTACTTAATGCCCAGTAACAGATCTCTGGAGTAGACCTTGCCCTGCTCCTCATCCTCAGTTTGTCGCACAGCTCCTGCATCAAAAAGAGCTTGTTGCTGTGCTGGTGGAGCTAAAACAGGGCAGCTAACAGCCGCGGCTGTCTTGCTGCAGCAGCTCCTGTTCCCTTGCAGTGGGTAAGTGCCAGAGAGGGCTGTTTCTCTGCCTTTAGAGATGTTCCCTGCAGCCCCACTTGCTCTTTACTCCATCTCAGCAAGGGCCCAGAAAACACAGCTCTACCTGCTGAAGTCCTTGTTCCATTATGCTTCATAAACGTTGCCATTAAATGGAGGTTAGAAAATGTTTCATAGAATCACAGAATCTCCCGAGTTGGCAGGGCCCCCCCAGGCCCCCCAGCCCAACCCCTGGCCCCACACAGGCCCAGCCCCATCACAGCAGATG
>VWZZ01006360.1:306923-432432 GCA_013399095.1 Psophia crepitans | reverse complement strand
CTGTCTGTACAGCCAGGGCTGCCCCTGCCCAAGGGCAGGATCTGGTCCCTGCTCTTGTTAAACTTCATGGGGTTGGTGATGTCCCAGGTCTCTGATCTGTCCAGTTCATAGGTGGCAGGGATAGTAGGGCATCTGGAAAGACAAGGGCACCCCAACTTAATTGGAAGTTGAACGGTGATCATTGCAGAGACGGAGCTGTGTGAGGGCAGAAAATCCCAAGTGGCTTTTTTGCACCCAGACTGTTCACATAGGCTGGGGAGCAAAGTCTGGCAGCGTCGGCCACTCCAGTTGGGCCTTGCACACCTCTCCACTTAAGTTTCATCTTTTTACTCTTTAAGAGAAGTCTCTAAAAAGATAAGTGCGGGGAGGGGGGGGTGGGCAGGCCCCACCAGAGAAGTTGCCAGAGTGGGGCAAGGCTGAGACAGGAGGTGATGGTGACTGCAAGACGTCACTCTGCAGCCCAGGTGGGTTTGTGTGAGGATAAACACGTCACTCGATGTTTCTGCCTCCACATAACCCCATCTCTGCAGTGATCTTAAGAGCTCTGAGTGCTAGCACAGAATGTATTAATAGACCAAACCTGTTTCCCACAGGATATTGCCCTGCCTGGGGAGCTGGTACCAGGGCAAGACCACCAAGGCTGTGTCCCTCTGGGATGCTGCTACCAAGTAATGTGGCTGAGGTGAAAACTTGTCTCTTCTTCCTACCCAATAAGTGTGTTCAGGCTGAATCTCCACTTTGCTCCTGGGAAGAGCTCAAATATAAAACTGCAGGAACTTACTTGTGTCTCCTACTGCCTACATCTCCCAAAGAGGCAGCTGCTGCTTTACCTGCCTCCTGAGGGACACGCAGCCTGTCCCTGCTGGGAATGCCAGCCAGGCAAGACCACAGAAGCTTCTTCCCCAGGTAGGGAAGCACTGAGGAGGGGCTGTGTGCATGGTCAGGCTGTCTGGATGGATTTCTGCCATTGTTTGCCCAGTGCAGGATGTGCTACAAAGAAAAGAAAATGGTTTAGCTGCCCCCATCCTGTCTCTTTCTCGGGCGCCCAACCCTTACTCCAGGCATGGGACTGAAGCAAGGAATGTGTCTCCTCTGACCGTTGCCCAACTCTGCTGGGAAAATGAGATTTGAGGGGCACCAGCTTCTTCCCAGCAGCCCTTCCCTGCTGATAACTGCAGCAAGACCAAAGCAATACGAATAACCTGACTTTGGCTGCTAAAACCCGGGTAAAGCAAAGAAGTGAGAAGCTGTGATGGAGGTTTGGGAGAGCTTTCCCCTCCTCCTTGGCTCTTGCACATAAACAGGGGCTGCCTTGGGCTCCCATCCTGCAAGGAACCTGCCCTGGCTGGGGGAGGCAGCCCCAGAAAGCAGCATAAGGGATCAGGTTTAAGGAGTTTTATTTGTTCTTTGCTTACCACTTTCTCTGACCTGCAGTGGAAGTGAGATCTGTACCAGGAAGGACATGGGCTCCAGGGGGTCATGGCAGAGAGGGCTGCGTCCATGGGAGATGACCGGAGCCACCGGCCACACAGCGCTGACATCTGAGATGATTTTTAACACAATTTTAAACTGTGCGATTCACTTTGCCGACACCACCTTCCCTTGCTGCAGAGCAAAACCCTTCACACCAGAGCAGCCTCCTGTGCTGTCCCTGAGGTGAGTCCTGGTTCCCCTCCCCTGGAGCAGGACCAGCTCTCGTCCTGCCCTTCTGCTTCGCACCAACTCATGGGCAAATTGCATGAAAAGACAGGTGTGTGTGTCCCTGTGTCCCTTCCCCATGCAGATGGCTGTGAGACCGTGGGTCCTGCCCTTGACTTGATGCTGCGTGATGGCACTGACAGCCCTGAGGCCCCACAGAGAGTTCCTGGGGACACCAAAGCACATGCATTTCCAGGGGCAGGGGGCACCAAAATGCAGATTAAAAGCTCTGAGGCACCCCAAAAGGCAGCCCAAGGCCCTTGCTGGCACTGGAAAAGAATCAGAGGAGACCCAGGGGTACCCAAAACCACCCTGAGGGCATTGTTGGAGCAGAAGGACAGACAAAGCAGCGCTGGTTTCCCTCTTGCCTCTCCAGCTAGCTAGGGAACTGCAAAAGTAAACGAAGAGGTTGGGGGAGACAGAGGAATTTGGGGCACTAAAAAGCAGATGGGGGGACTTGAGGGGCCCTGGTGGCACCAAAAACCATATGCAGGCATTTGTTGGGGGGCACCATAAAAGAACAGAAGCCTCTGGGGACACCAGAGGGGCACCAAAACCAAATTAACAGCATGTGCAAGAGACCCGGTTCTTTTTTTTTTTTCAGCAGGAGTCCTATGGCTGTCCTTTTGCCTCCGTGTGCTGGCATCCAGGTTTCAGATGAATTTCACCGTGCGTAAGCATCCCGAGAGAATTTCCTTCTTGTTCGTGCTACGGAAGAGAAACGCTCCCGTTTCCACTCGGCTCTTACAATGGCTTGTCAGTGACAAAACATTCCCAAATCCTCTCATTTATCAAATGGCCAATCCTGTTAACAGCTTAAGAAACATAATTACCTGCAATCTCTTCTGCTATTCATTTTATGCCTACACTTCCCTCTCTCTGGCAGCTTACCAGCAGGCAAGTCGAGAGCTGAAGCACGGCTGCAGCCGCGGAGCGCTTCAGCAATGCAATTTCCTCTAATCACCTGCGCGATGATCAGAGGCGTTTTCCCTCCCTGTTTGTAGCAGCAAGCAGGAGGTGAGGGAGGACGGCACGCGGCCAGAAGCATCGGCCAACACGCCACCAGTTGTGCGTAGGTTTCCAAGCGTAGCTACGTTTCAAGTGCTGTTCCGTCCGTATGGTGGGAACATCGTTGATTAGGATCTGCCTTTGGCGCACAAGGAATCGCAGCCAGGTTTGCGTGTCTGGGAGAGACGTGTGAGCGGGTGAGCTCCGAGAGGAGCAGCGGGAGAGGCTGCTGCAGGCCTTGGAGCTGGAAACGGCCGAGAGCTTCATCAGCGAGAAAGCGCGGGCTGAAACGTCAGCGAGCTGGTGGACTAATGGGGAAAGGGAAATCGGCTGGAGGCAGCGTGAGCTCCTGACTATTGCACTGCTAAAACAGGCTGATTTTATCTTACTTCGCAGTGCGGCTACGACTTGTGAGAGACTTCACGTGGCTCGTTTGGATCAAGTCGCAGGGAGGATTTGGAAGAGCCATGTTTGCAGGCTGGAGATCTGCTGGCTTCCTTGGTTACGTATGGGACAGCTTGAGCTGAAGAGAAACCCCAAGGATTGCCGTCGCTTCTATAGCTTGGGGACTAGAAAATTCCCAGGTCTGTACTACCCGTGCCGGATGCTGAGGACGCTGCCCTTTGTGCCTTAAAATCCTGTACGAGGCTGACATTATCATCGTACATTTAACTGGCCACGACATGCTTCTTTCTACGCTCTCTGTTTAGCCCTGCCTTCAGTTCTGAAGGATTTCTCTCATGCCTACTCTACTCCTCTTTTCAACCCCATCAGCTATTCTGGATCCTTAGCAGCTATTTCAGATCCTTCATGTTTTGGATAACTGATACACATTTCTTCTGACACTTTCATATGTTGTTTTCAAGCATTTTTTCGTGCTGCTTGCCAAAATTTTATCCTTACAGTTCTTTGAATTTTGTATTAAAAAAACAAACTATGAACAAACTGTATACAAATCAGAAGGTCTTTTTTTAAAGTCAGACATCATCTTGGGGGATTTGAGGCTTTTTGATCCTTCTGCAATACTGAATTCAGGTATATTTTGGTCACTGCTATAGAATAACCCTTCCTTAATAGCAGTTTGAACCTCAAATGTAGAATTTGGCCACAGCTGCCTAAAGAACTGTTTTTCCCATGGAAAATAGTTTAATTCACTTCTCAAAATTCAGTCACAAAGTGAATTTTGGTACGGGCCAAATACCACCCAGACCCCAAAGAATTTGAGTGGCTCTGGGCTACCTGCCTGGAGCTGTGCGCTGCTTGGGAACAGCAAGGAGCTGGATAAGAAGCTATCCAAGGCTTGAGGAGGAACTGAAGCAAGCTCTCTTCTTGTGTTTAACAAAATATAATATATACATAAGGAAATTAAGATCTGCAAATGAACAAACTATACCTAAAGAAAGTGAAAACTGCCCCAAATAAAAAAAAAAAACCTAAAAAAAAAGTAGGACAGCTGTGCTTTTATACAAGAACTTGCTATTTCTTTCATGACATTTATCTCAAATCATGCAAACCCTTCAGAGCAGCTCTAATGCCCAGTGGAGTTCTCCAACCTAAATGTCTCATCGTCAGTGTAAGAAACAAAGATAATGTAATTTGAATGCTGGATGCGACAACGTAGGCTTCTCTGGAGGCTGATTCTCCCTGCTCCAAAAGGGAACAATGGCTCCAAACAGACTCACCAGAACAGACTGAAACGCAGACGTCTCATTTGTGAGGAAATGGCCAATATCTCAGCTTCCCCCCCTGCCCCCCATTTGCTTCTTCCTGGAAATAAAAAAAAAAAACCAACCCACAAAACAGTTGTGTAAAAACACTGCGATTTCAAAGCGAATTGTAAAACATTTCTGATTTGCAAACGGCATTTCAGCATTCCTGAGAATAAAATGCTGCTATGATGCCATGTTTAAATATTTCATTCCAGCTCCCTGAACAAACTTAAAATCTTATTATAAGTCGTTTTGACATAAAAGCGCGCTTCTCTGTGGTGCCCGCAGCTTAGGCATCTCCGGCTTCGAGCGTGGCTGCGGGAGCCCTCCCTGCGCGTGGCTGATCAAAGGCAAACCACGCTGCCACCCGCGAGCCACCGCTCGTCCCCAGCACGTGGCGCAGGAGAGAAAAAAACGGGTCCTGAACCTCCCGAGTGCTTCTTCCCTAGAAGTGGTGTTGTCTGCGAAAAATACACGTTGCTGTTGTAACCCTACTGTGAGAAGGTTGAGTGAGTTTAGCAAACAAAAGTACTTCGCCTTGGTTCAAATTGTGCTGAAACGAAACGTCAGCCAGTGCTGGCTGCTCGATTAAACGGTTTGTCGTGCAGCCTTTGGAGAGGAAAATGCTGAAAAAAAGGATTTCGGGGAACATAGGTGTTGCGTGGACAAAATGGTTCATGAGAAATTTTCCGAACCTCCCGCGATTCCCGTCCACTGCCATTCCCTGGCATGCAACGCGTGCGTTGCCCTCGAATTCGGAGGATGCCTTACGGCTGCGTGCAGTCGTGTGGTGACAACTACCAGGATGCACGTGGGGCTGCGGCGGGGGATATGATTTAGTTAATTCCATGTGTGGTCCTGATGTGGGAGCAAGGAGCTGCTGTTCCCCTCTAGAGGATTAGGCACATTTTTTTTTTGGGAGATGCTGGCTCTCCTCTTCCTCAGTGTGGGTGTTTAACCCCAAAACACCCATTGCCACCCTGTGACGGGAGCAGTGCTGCTTTACCTGTCAGCGCCAGTGCTCTGCCGTGGGAACTGGTCCATCGCGTCCCACTGTTGCAACCGAAATAGCAACGCTGGGTGTGCAGCAGGACTCCCAACTTCTCAGATTTCATAGAAGAATCACAGAATCTCCCGAGTTGGAAGGGACCCCTAAGGACCATTGAGTCCAACCCCTGGCCCCACACAGGCCCAGCCCCATCACAGCAGATGGCTGAGAGCGTTGGCCAGACGCTGCTTGAACTCAGCCCAGCTCGGGGCGGTGACCACTGCCCTGGGGAGCCTGTGCCAGGGCCCCACCACCCTCTGGGGGAAGAACCTTCTCCTGATCTCCACCCTGACCCTCCCCTGGGGCAGCTCCAGGCCGTTCCCTCAGGTTCTATCCCTGATTTTTTCCCTTGTTCCTTGTAGTTACGTGCCACACTAATTTCCCTGGTGCTGAGATCCGCAATGCCACTGGGGTGGTCTCTGAGGACCTGTTTTTGGTCTCTGAGCATCCTGACTCCAACTGACCCAGGCCTCGATGAGATGCTTGAGTATTTCTTGTGGTGTCTCTGCCTTTGATGACACCCCAGCCCATGGAGTGGGCATGGGGCCGAGCCTGCAGAAGCCTGAATCGTGGCTGCGGGTGTCCCAGAGCGGGACACGTTGTAGGAGAGGACAGGGTTACTTGCTGTCTCACCACAGGGCTCCACCCAGCCACCAAACAGCCTTGCAGAGGCTCACGTAAGCGCTGGCGTGTTTTGCAGCTCCATCCTTCTCAGCTTTGACGGTTCTTGATGCAGGCGAGTGAGGTCCCATCCAGCATGCAGGGAAGGTACAAGCAACTGGAAGTCAGGGCTTATGTTTGCCACTGATAAATGTATTAATCTTTAAAGCAGAATTTAAACTACAACCCTTTTTCAGGCACCTCAGCACTCCATTATTTTGCAGACCTTGTAAGGGAATGTGATTTTGCCTTTTAACTGGAGTGTATCTTATGCTAAGCAGTGAGATTAAGCGTAGGGATCCAAAAGAAGTTGCTGAATGGCAGAATTGCCTTTATAAATAACATTAATAATTTATCCGATCCAGGGGTTTTTTTGGGTAAATGAAATACCTGCCTCTGTATAAAGCCCGCTGAATAGGAACACATCTCTGCCTTTATGAGGCTTGGATTAATGAAGGGAAATGCTAAGGGGCTTATCTTCGCTTCAATTTGCAGCCCTTCCGGCTAATGGCAAACTCATTTAAGAAGCTCCTGTGTTTGTGCCAACTCTGCCTTTATTCTCGATGCCGGAGCTTGGCTGCATTTCTCGCCGCAGCGCTGGAGAGCGCGGAGAGGAAGCAGTTTGTTTTCTTGACCTCAGATTACCAGACAAAAGCTAGCGAGAATAATTTTCCTTGGAGTCCTCCCTATTACGAGTTGCTTAAAGCGTCTGCACGGCGGCTGCAGAGAAGCTGGCAGTCCGGGGACCCCACGTGTGAAAGAGGACAGGGCTGGTGACTGATCGGGGACGAGTCGAAAGAGCATCTGTCATCTTTCTTCTGGGACGCCTGCATCCTCCTGCACGGACGGTTGTGAAATGGCAAAATTCATCCTCCGCAAAGCCCGCGAGCTGTCGCTTCTCAGCTCTTCTTTTATGCCGGTAAAAATCAATTGCTTCAAAGTTCACTGAAGGTGAAGGCAACATTTGCTTTCCATTCAGAGCTAAGCGGGCCATCTTCGAGAGCAAATGCTCTCAAAAGGGAAAATAGCAAAAATCAGCAGAAAAAAAATTCTCTGCATAATTTGGACCAGAAAAGGAAAAAGCAATTTGCTCCCAGTTATTCCACAGACAAAAGTATGAATAAAAAAATCATGAGCTATTTACCCTGCCTGGACTGTTTGCATGAGTTTTGTGCTATTCCGGTTTTGCTTCACCAGCCCCCAAAGACTTTATCACTGGATCCTCAAGGCACTTAAGGAAAGCATGCTTTTTTTTTTTAAAATATATTATTATTTTATTTGCATGCTGGATCAGCAGGGACCGAAAGCAGAGAAAACAAAAGGGGTCTTACATCTGAACCACGCTGATGCTTGTGCGTGCAGTGACCTGGATCAGAGACCCACACTCCGGCCAGCCAACTCCACCGGCACAAAAATTTGATCCAAAATAACATTACAAGCTGGGGTGCTTTGCATTCCGATAGCGAAGCTGTGGCAGAAGCACGGTGGGTATTTACAACCGGCTTTAGAAAAACCTGACGCGTGTTGTTAGCTATTCTGCTGTGAAGGCAGTTTATGTCACCCACATCTGCTGCCTTAGGTGGCCCAGCCGTGCTCAGTGCCAGTGCTGCTGCAGTGAGGAGAGCAGAAAGAAAAGAGGATGAAGACCTCGCAAGGTTTATCAAAACCCACCAAAAAGTCGGGAGATTGGGGGATTACTCTGAGTAATTACATTACCTTAAGGAAAAAAAGTTTGCTGAAAATTTCCTGTTTTGTGTTGCCAGCGCTTTTCAGCCATTAGTAACACTTAACTTCTCATTGTCTTTTCCTGAGGCACAGATGGGCTAATTTTCAGCTACCTGATAATTACACATTGTTTGAAACTGTATCAAAAGCTTCCGTTCCTGCATTCCTCCAGCAGCCGTTCTTCCAGCTCACAAAGTCTCTTGATTGGGGCTTGCAAGGGTCCCCATCCGTCAGTCCGTCTGTCCGTCCGTCCTGAGGACTGGGAGCGGAGCGGCAAAGCCTCCACGCTCACACGCAGGCTGCTTGTACAGGCTTGCACCATTTCCAAACCGGGTGGAGTGACAGAAACTCCACTAAAAACATCTTGTCTTGATGCCGGTATGTGGGGTTAATATGGGGTAATGCCGCATCAAATTGTTTCTGCTTAAATACGCACGGCGATGGTGATGTCATGGGGAAATTAAGGATAGACCAACATGAGATGCCAGAAATCAACGTAACAAAGATTTGGTCTGAATTTTCCTTGGGCAGAGGAAACTGGCAGCCCTTGGGCTGTACGGAGAGGAAGGTTGACAGCCTCTCCTCTAGAGCCATAGTGGAGGCTGGAGAAACCTCCTTCTCCCCCGGTCCTCCTCTTCGGCAGTGGTTACTCTGCCGGTTGAGCTCTGATTGTTTTTAGAGGGTGTTTTCTCAGCTTGTTCGAGGCTGTGCTGTGGGAAAATGCAAAAGGCCTCACTCATGCATTTTCTGCTTCCCCATCATCGGATATGCCTGTTGGCTTATCAAAGAAGGAAATTAAATTGGGTTGACGTGACTGGTTCTTGACAAACCCAGGTTCTTTGATTTTATTCATCATTTTACATCTTACAAGTTGCTCATTTAATAGTTTCTTCCAGCCTCTTTCAGGCAATTGAAGTTTTGATGATTGAGATGATGATTTTTATTTTTTATTTTTTTTAAAGTATCCTCTTTAAAGAGATGTGCTTCTCTCATCTCCAGGGACCTCTACGCCTTCATAAATTTTGAAGATAACCACCAAAGGTTCAATGTTCTTGGGTGCATTTCATCAGATGCTCTCATTTTGAATACTTTTGACATATCCAGATGTCTTTAAACTTCTTTCCTTATGCTGGCCTTCTCCACAGTTCCCTTCAAAGCCTGTTTCATTAAGTTTCATTCACAATTAACCTTTTTGCAAAGGCTGAAACAAGAGAGATGGGGCGAACTTCTGCTTTGAATGCTCAGTCCGTTCTCCTTCCCCAGACGCTTGTGCCCCTACACACCTTGCTGTTCTCATTTTACACCTAATTTATTTGCAGACCCTTGCTGGTTACCTCCGAAACCTCGTGTGCGCAGACTTAGCCTCTCTCACGCTGTGAGCCTGTATTATTTCTCTATTCTGCCCTCCAGGCACGTGTTCATTTCGACTTTCCGTATGATTTCTTTCCAGCTTCCAGACCCTGCCGCCGCCATAATGCCATCTAATTATGCTTCTTATCTGCTTTCACAGGGGAGCAGTTTGCTGTTGTGCACCATCTTTGGTCTCTTCTGGGAACTGCCAGTTCTCGTACGTTTCCTTACCGCGTATTTCCATCCAACAGAGCTTCTCCACCGCTTCCCTGATCTCTGTCAGATGCTCATTATTTTGTCATTTCTATTATTCTGTCTTACTGTGCTGGTGGGAAGAGACACTCAGGTTGTACATAGCTTCGCCTGTTCCCAAATCTCTTGGGATGCAAGTTAAGGACTAGCCTGATAAGGCTGCAAAGCTGAAGAGGAGGCTCGCTGAAAGCTGCTAAAATCCTGGCAGTGGTCCCAAGTGGGACCAAATGGGCATGGCTGGAGAGGGGGTTGCCTAAGATCCAGAACTGGTCAATCTGTCCCAGAATTGGCCAATCGGTCCATGTAGGACAGTACATGGGAAGTGGGGCTCTGCAGCAGGACACCCCCCACCCCCAACTCTGGCATCTCCTGGAGTAATTTCTGATGTTCTCCATGCGCGGGGGGGCGGGATGATAAAACCAACCAGCTCTGCTCATGCCTTGACTCTTCAGAGAACGTTTGTATCCTTGTCTCAAGAGGACCAACGCGTTACCCGCCTCCATAGCCCTCTTTCTGGGCGCATTTGGCTGGAGCCTCCGTGCAGCAGCATCGCTCGCACGCCTGACATTTACCGCGCTGGCCTGGATGTCTTCTCGGTTCTCCCGTGGCCACTTGGATTCGAGTGCCACTGGAACCGCGGCTCCTGCAGGGAGGAATTTCAGGTGCCCTCGGGCGCGTTTCGCGTCAGATCCTAGACGCTTCTGAGTGCAGTTTTGTTTCGGGTTTTACAAATGCTCTTCCGCTCGCTTGCTTGCCTCGAGTAATGAGGCAGCGAGATAAAAGACAGGGCCACAGAAGGTTGTTAAAAAATTACTTGCAAATTAATGTGAGGACAAGGTGTATGAGTTAATATCATATAAAGACCCTTGAAATTGGCATACATGCGTGCACCCTCCGAGCACTGACATTCGCGAGCAGAACTACACTGGTAAACCGAGCCCAAGGGGCTTGATTAACAGGAAATTTTCAGAATGCCAATTAGAGCAAAGTTTACCGAACAAATTGTTTGCACTTGTACCCTAGAACCATCATGAATTTTAATTCAGCATGGATTTATGTGGCTGAAACAATAATTAAAGATACATGAACGCCTCACGTTCAGGAGACTCCCCCGCGGCCACGCCGTAGTTTTGGGTGGGAAAGGGGATGAAGAGCCCGTTTGGGCAGGGTCTGCTCTTGCTTGGGAGGACATGGGGGGCAGGAGGCTTTTCCCCATGGAGCTATAAGCAGCGTCCCAAGTACTAAGCTCACCTGTTTGTGCAGTGTTTCATCTTCGATTAATATTTCCAGGTTTTTTGGTGGTTTTTTTTTTCTTAAATTTAAGTTTTCCCGTTTTTTTGTGGATTTGGTTTTTTTCTTCTTCAATTTAATTTTTACTCTTTTTTGTGGATTTGTTTTGTTTTTTTTTCTTCTTCAATTTAATTTTTCCTCTTTTTTTGTGGATTTATTTTGTTTTTTTTTCTTCTTCAATTTAATTTTTCCTGGATTTTTTTGTTTTGTTTTTTTTTTTTTCTTCTTCTTCATTTATGTCATCTGACAAAGAATGATCCATGGGATGTTTTCTCAATAAATGCAGGCTCGTCTTTTACTGCCTTCCACTTTTGGTGTCTGTGAGGAGTTAAATCATCTCCGTGGGTTCCCCCAAGACTGGAACCTTGCCCTGTGCTGCTGTCCCTGCAGCCGGGAGGGGACACGGGGATCCCCTCTCACCTTATCCCTGCTCCTCCTCGGCCAGTCCCAGATCTGAGCAGGAGGGACAAGCCTTGCATGCCACCATAACGCAGGGAGCAGCTTTGCTGGAGGAGCAAGTGCTGCTACCGTGCGGCATCAGCGAAAAGTCGCAACCGAGCAGCGCGATGTATATGCATGCCTTCATTGGAATTCTTCTCTCCCTCTCCTCGTGCTGGTAAATAAGTTACACGTATTTTTAGAAGTTATTTTCTGTCACTGCACTTTTAAATGTCAAGCTCCTGGAGAGGAGTCTTCAAGATAGTTTAAGGTCAGTCAGGCTTTAAGGAAGAAATATGCAGGTGGGGAAGAAAAGCGGCTGTTGGGCTGTGGTCCAGCCGAAACCCAAGCTGTGGTCTAAACGGTGGGCAAGCATGAGTATCCCACAACGGGGTGGCACCCAGGGTCCCTGCTCTCCCTGTACTTCAGCAGTTGCCCTCGGTGATGGAGTAACTAAAGACTTTGGCAAAAAAGAACCCACAAAACCAACCCAGTGGCTGAAAATTGTCTGGCCCGTTAGTTCAGGACTACTGATGAATAATGCATACCTCCAAAGGTCGGTTTACAAATGATTAATTAACCTTAAGAGAGGTTATCCTCATTGGCAACATCCTTCATCCTAAACAGCTTAATCATGTCCGCGCAGAACAGTGGATTTGAAACACAATTATTTGAGGAAAGTGTGGAGGAGTGACGGGGCCAGCGCTGGGCACACGCTCCGCTCACCGCAGAGACGCGCGGGGTAGGGCAGGCTCGAGCATCCGCTTGCTGGCGGCCGGCGCGTGCTGGGTACGGCTGAGAAGGTGCAGAAATGGCACCTTAGCTTTGGTAAACAGTTCAGGTATTTGTTTTCCTGCTCTGATGGAAAAGCGTGGCTCTCCTGCCAGGGAGAGCTGCTGCCGGTGCCTCCTGCTGCGACTAATGACTGCTGCGCTCGGTGGGGATGTTGCCTGGGCAAACAGGCCTTTAGTCCGAGGGCTTTCTGCATTTGTTATCAGCGATTTGTTATCTGTGTCTATTAACAGAGTGCTCCTAAAAAGCATTTCCACTGTCTGGAGTGATTTCTGGCAGATACCTGGATGCCTCCAGCAAGGAGCATCTCTGCTAGAGCTTGCTCATCTTCAGCAGGGACCTGAGCACCTGGAGTGGTCCCCTGCTCCATGGTGAGTTTAACCCCTCTGCCCCCTGGTTCAGGCTTCAAGAGAGGCCCCAGCTCCACACGGGATCACTTACGGTGATAATTTTTTAGTTTTAAAGTAAATGGGTTTGTTTTATTTGTTGGTGTTTGGCTGAAGGCTGGCCCCTTCTCAACACCTCTCTCAGGATAGATGTCAGCGTATGGAAACCTCATCTACATCAGAAGAAGCTTGCTTTTCCTCCAGCTTCTCTTTCCTCCTACCCACTCCTTCCCCTCCAAAAACAAGCAGGGCACAGAGCTCACCAGGATCTTCTCATACGAAGAACCATTTCCCCCTCTCCCCTGACAAAGCTCCTTCATCGGGTGCAGCCAAGTTGGTTTCTTACCTTTTGCTAATCCATAAGGTGGCAAAAGCATCACGCGTTCAGAGCTGAGTACCCCATGTCCTGAATTGCGCGAGGTCTCTGCAGTGTTTCAGCTCAACTTCAGTGTTTCCAAGAGCAGGAGGACAACTCTCAGTGGAGAAAGAGAGAATCTTGGGGGGAGGAGGGGTGGAAGGAACACAAAAATACATGTCCTAAGCAGTTGGGTATTGCTTTGTCTAGCAGGGCCAAACCCCAAAAGGGCAGAGGGGTGTCTGAAGTACAACTTAGGTGGGGCGTGAAGCCCTAAACCGAGTTCAGTGACCCATAGAGACATCTACTGTCCTGGGTGCCTTTGGAGGCCAGGATGCTGAGGGTCCCCATGCGCATGGGTTCAACCCAGATGTGATGTGGAGCCCATGCAAAGCTTGGTGCCACCACTAAGCTGGTGGACCACCAAGTTTTTCCCACCTGTCTGCTCATCTCCCACGTCTCCTGGCTGCCACATCCGCACAAAATCACTCCCAACCTGCTGGAAGCGGGAGCAGTGGGGTGCTGGAGACCATCCGAGCAACGCCACAGGAACGGCACCCACCGCGTCTGCTCTGCCTGGTGCTTCTGCAGCTCTGGCATCTCCTGGGGCTACAGCTTTAATACACACATTTATGCATTTTTACGGGTTTTTTTTAGAAGCATGAAAATGATTTGCAACATTTCATATTACATTTTTTTAATCCTTTAAAATTAAAACAAATCTTTTCCCTGCTTTGCCCATTTTTAAGGTTTCTCTTTTGTTCAGCTCTTGCAGAAATATGTGGATGGAAGAAACTCCTAAAATCCCCAACCACTGGAAACAAAATTGGTATTTTTCCAAGTTAAGTACTATAACAGAGTGAACATACATGTTTAATTTGAAAATGTTGATTCCAAATGGATTTTTCTTTAAAAAAACCTTTCCCCAAGCAAGTCAATATTTGTAATCAAATTGAAATTTCCTCTGGGAATTATTTATTTTCATGAGGTCTAATTTTTGCAAGGGAAAATTCTATGCAGGAAGGTTTTAAGTCTCTTTAAACCAGCTTTAATGCTTTTGGGCGTTGGGAAGGGGCTGGGAGGTCCCATTCAGGCTGGAGCCCACTTGCCTTTGATGAGGATGATCTGAGGAAAGAGTTTAAACAGAGTCTTTTGTCTTTGAAGAGGGTAAAGGATGAGCAGAAAGGAAGGGGAGAAGTGGAAAAAGAGGATGCATTCAACACCAGATTCCCCCACACACACACTTTAATTAGAATCACAGAATCATAGAATGGGTTGGGTTGAAGGGACCTCCCAGCCCATCTAGTTCCAACCCCCTGCCATGGACAGGGACACCCCCCACCAGCCCAGGCTGCCCAAAGCCCCATCCAACCTGGCCTTGGGCACTGCCAGGGAGCCAGGGGCAGCCACAGCTTCTCGGGGCACCCTGTGCCAGGGCCTCAGCACCCTCCCAGGGAAGGATTGCTGCCTCCCAGCTCAACTCAATCTTCCCTCAATATGTTTTGAAAACCCAGCAGCATGGGACAGGATTTACCTCTGGCAACTGTAGACATCTGAGTGAGACATCCGAGCTGGCTATTTTTGGCTTCCTACGCAGCCAGAGGGGACACGCAGCACTTTGGGGTGGTGTGTAATTCGCCTACCCTCATC
Source organism: Psophia crepitans (assembly GCA_013399095.1). Classification (NCBI taxonomy): domain Eukaryota; kingdom Metazoa; phylum Chordata; class Aves; order Gruiformes; family Psophiidae; genus Psophia; species Psophia crepitans. The sequence goes on along the minus strand of VWZZ01006360.1, from coordinate 418,071 downwards.
TGACATCTACTGCAGGATGAGATACGTTGTGCCATTGACTTCATCCGCCTGGAACAGATGAGGAGATGACGGTGACAGGTCCACGTCCACCGCAGCCCGATGCATCCCGTCTGTGCTGCGTGACCTGCTGCTGATGGAGCAGGAGCATACCTGGGGGTACTGCAGCCCCCGAAACACGGCCCCCGAGGAGGAGTCACCTTATACCGCTGTTAGTGCATTAACAGGGCTCCGGGCCAGCTCTTCAGACCTCACAAGAAGGAGATGCAGCACCTACAGGGAAGCCCTTCAGAGAAAAATTGTCATGGCTCAACCTAAAGATGATTTTCTTGCAGAATTTGTGTCCATTTTAGAGCAACAGTTGGGGTTAATGATGTGCATAATTTACATTATTATGCCTTTTATTTTTGTATTATGATAAATCGCCTACCTTCATGTTTCTTTTTGTTGTGACGCGCTGGGAACACAATACGGCGGTAGGAAAACACCACCACAGTGCCGCGCTGTCAGCCTCAAACACAGAACCAGCACACCCATGCTACAAACATTCGTAGATGCACAGCACCGTGTCAGATTATTAGCTCCAAGGCAACTGCCAACATGCGGTTTTATTGGAAATGAAAACAAGGTAATTCAAGATTTATTTTCTCTCTAAGAAAGTGCCAGGAGGCAGGAGCCATCCCCCAGCATCTCCTGTAAAATGCTCGACACACGGTAAACTTGCTGCTCCTCAACCTGCACCCGTGGACTGGGGGTTTTTGAGCAAACTCATCAAAAGGCAGAGAATTTCCTCGCCTGTGCCCATACCGTACCCTAAAGGGAGTGATGGTTTCACCGTACCCGGAGGGAGATAGGACACCCCGCACTGCGCGGCTCCAGGCACGGCTCCTGGGGGATCTCGAGTGGTTCCAAATCACATGTCCTCGAAGCTTCAGAAACGTACCCTGACTGTTTTACAGCTCAAAGTACTCATTACCTTCGATGATACCAAGCTGGGAGGGGTGGCTGATGCACCAGAAGGCTGCGCTGTCATTCAGGGAGACCTGGACAGGCTGGAGAGTTGGGCAAAGGGAAACCTTATGAAATTCAAGAAGGGCAAGTATAGGGTCCTGCACCCAGGAAGAAATAACCCCAGCACCAGGAAAGGGGAGGGGGTGACCTGCTGGGAAGCAGCGCTGTGGAGAAGGACCTGGGAATGCTGGTGGACAACAGGCTCTCCATGAGCCAGCAGTGCCCTTGGGGCCAAGGAGGCCAATGGTGTCCCTTATTATCTACCATGCCCTGATTTTGTTGCTCTGCCAGATGCAATCCATGTCTGGGCACGGATACTGTGGCCAGAGAAGGGCTGAAAACATTTAGGAACTGGAAGGAAAGTTATCGGAATAATTGAAGTGATTAATTTAGAGTTGTTGAAGACCATTTAAAAAGATGCCCTAAATGTGTTCAAAAAAAGCCAGGCTGATTAAAAAAGCAACGAAAAAAAATGCACCTTGATTAGATGAAAGGTTGAAAGAAGCAATAAAACCAAATAAAACAACCTATATAATAAATGGGATAAGAGCAAGCTGACAGCAGCAGTCATCGGTCAGAAAGCAAGAGATGCAAACAGCGCCTGGCAGTACCCTGCGCCGGGAAAGGAGCCGTAATGGAGATGGAGAGGCGGCTCCCCAGTCCCGGTGTTTGGGTTCGCGGTTATGTTGGTAGTTCTGCGCAGAGGGAGCGCGGCAGGGCTGCCCTGGAGCGATCTCTGTCAGTAATTTTAAACAGAGGCTTGCTGTCGTGGTTTGGGCAATACCGTGTTATGAAATATGCCTGCCTCCCCCCAGATACATTTTTTATTTAAATCTGAAAACCAAAGCTTGGGAACCTAACTGCAGAACAAAATGCAAGCCCACATCCATTCCTCGCTTCTGATCAATCTTTTTTAGCTCTGCTGTCAGCTCTTGAGGATGCAGAAAGATCTTGTAGGGTTTTCGTGTCTTCCAGAGGACTGAAGACACTGGCAGGACCCAAAACCTGATGTGTTCAGCATGCTCAGGTTGGCAGGGCCAGGGAGGGGATTCTGCCCCTCTGCCCCGCTCTGCTGAGACCCCCCTGCAGTGCTGCCTCCAGCTCAGGGGGCCCCAGGACAGGAAGGACACGGAGCTGCTGGAGCGAGGCCAGAGGAGGCCCCGGAGATGCTGCGAGGGCTGGAGCCCCTCTGCTCTGGGGACAGGCTGAGGGAGCTGGGCTTGTCCAGCCTGGAGCAGAGAAGGCTGCGGGGAGCCCTTGGAGCCCCTCCCAGTGCCTGCAGGGGCTGCAGGAAAGCTGGAGAGGGGCTGGTTGCAGGGCAGGGGGGGCCAGGCCAAGGGGAAGGGCCTGAAGCTGCAGGAGGGGAGCTGGAGCTGAGCTGTGAGGCAGCAATCCTTCCCTGGGAGGGTGCTGAGGCCCTGGCACAGGGTGCCCCGAGAAGCTGTGGCTGCCCCTGGCTCCCTGGCAGTGCCCAAGGCCAGGTTGGATGGGGCTTTGGGCAGCCTGGGCTGGTGGGGGGTGTCCCTGCCCATGGCAGGGGGTGGCACTGGGTGGGCTGGGAGGTCCCTTCCCACCCAAAACAGTCTGGGATTCTATGACTTACTGCCCATGGACAGCTGGTTTGGAAGAAATCCGGCATTTCCCGGGGCAGGAAACACAGGCCATGCACGTGCAAGACGCACAGGTGCTGGAAGACATCCACGCAGCGATGCTGAAAGCTCCAAACCCCGACCCCTCCTCCAGCACCCGGAGCTTTGGCCACCACTTGTGCGCAGATCAGCCAGGTACCGTGGACGGCAGCTGTCAGACAGATTTCTGCTGAGAGGTTCTGCGCACGAAACGGGTTTTTCCTGCTGGGTTCGAATAGTTTTTGCTCCACCTGAAGCTTGGATCCAGGTACTCCAGCCTGGGAGACAGAGGTGCTGGAAAAGTCTCAAAGGCTCAGACCTCAGGAGTGGGGCTGAGGATCTTTTCTGGTCCCCAGCCTCAGGACGGAGTGGTGGTAGAGATCACGCACGGACACACCAGGCACCCGGGAAGCCTTTGGCTGCTGCTGGCATTGGCACAGAAACCGAGAAGACATTTACTTCCATGAGCAGATGCAAACGCAGGGAACTGCCAGTTGGCCAAAATCAAATCAAACATGACCCCTGATGAACTGGAGCCTTAATACTTTCAAACAACCCTGCACTCAATATTGGCAATGTAATAGTTTACCTTTGAGACGCGAGGGCTGAAGGAGAAACGAAACCTGAAGCTCCCGGAGATGTTTCATTACCATCATTTCTATTATTGATAACAAGCCAGCAAACCCCCGCCAGGTCCCTGAGCTGGGCTCTAGGAGAGCCTGCCTGCACCTTGTCCCCAAGGAAAAGCACAAAACCCAAGAGCTGGGTTTTATTAGAGCACCTGAATCTCTTCAATTACAGAAAACAGAATGAGACAGAATAGAAATATTCTCCCCTGGCAGGTAGGTCCTTTCTTTCAGGTTTGTTTTCAATCCTGCAGTCTCCCAGCCCTCCCCTGGGTAACCACATGCCCACGCAGCCTTGCTGGCCCCCAGAAAAAGCCCCTTTCTTTCCTTTGAGGCAGGGCAGATGTGCCCCAGGGAACAAGCCGCAAGTTAGAAATAATGGGAACCCTTTGGGGAAAAAAACACAAAACAACTGAGTTTGATTATAAGCACAAGGAAAGAAATGGAAGCTTGTCTGCAATATATGCCTCTTCCCAATCACAAGAATACCCCAGACCAAAGTCCTGTCCAGAAGCGGTATAAATATCTCAGCAACTCATTACGTCGTTACCAGGATCACACCAAGCTTTTTGGAACCAGTCCGAAGCACAAGCAAATCCATTAAAAATTGATTTCTCTTATTTCTCTATAGCTGTCTCTAACTTTAGTCCCTTTTCTGTTAAACAGTAAATTCATCCTTTGCCTTTCTTTCTTCCCAGCAAGGCGTTCCCTATATTTTTAAGATACGTCCCTCTTATTGCCCTCAAGTGTCCTGGAGTTACCAGGGTGGAAGACCCAGCTGCAGCTCCTGGGTACGGGTCTATAAACCTCTTTCTGCCTTCGCCGCGGGACAGAACAGGCTGCTGCCAGCAGTTATGGACAGGTACCTTCTCCCTGGCTACACCTGCACCCCAGACCCATGGTCCCTGGGGTGCTGTATGTTCCACCGGACTCCTTCTGCCAAAATCTGAGCCTCTGGGGACGGCTCATCTTGTCATGAGGTTTATCCAGAGCTGCTGCAGAAACTGCAGTTCCCCATCCTGAGGGGTTTCTCGTTTGGGTGCTTCAAAAACCAGCATGGTCACCCAAACTGGAAGCACAGTTGGGGTCAGTTTGGGCTGTACTCTGCACTTTTCATTTCCCAAAAGTTTGAAGGCAGGGGTACCAACAGTCTAGGACAATCACCGCTGCCGTACCCCTTACAAACCTTTCAGGAACTCACTTTTCAAAGCATTTAGACGTTTGTAACCCGTTGCATAAGAGGACTGGGGGCACCATATGAGGTTGCACATGGCAGTAGCGTACGTAGAGCCATATGCCCTACCAGGAGAGGAGCATATAGCGATTAGCAGAGGGGCTGACCCTGGGCAGACATATAAGGGTGATGGCCAAGGCTGCCAGAGACGTGGGTCCTGCTCCCACCACTGCAAACCACAGCTCAGCACAGCCCTTCTCATGCCCGAGGGCCAGCAATGCCCTTACTCCTTGGTGGGACACGGTAAAATTCATGCACAGCCCGTCCTTTGGGCATAGCGTATCCCAAATGTTATTCCAGCTATGTGGGAGGACCAATATTCCCCTTGCCCCATTAAAAAAATATTTTAAAAAATTAATTGTTTTGCACCCTTACACTGCTGCACCAGCACTGGACAATGGCACGCAGGGCACCTGCCCCAGGCCCCCCCTAACTGCCATGATGTCCCCAAAACATATAGCTGGAGCCAGGTGAAAATGCATGTCCCTGCTGTGATTTGACTCCCTGACTGCAATAAAACCAGTTAATGGCCAAGCCTCAGTTTCTCCATGGTGTATCAGTCAGTAAAGCTGTCAGGCAGGCAGGGCCAGGAGTTGCTGTAGGATGTAGCAGCACCATACGGTTTTTCCCCCAGCGACTGAGGCGTTTGGGGGAAGTCCTTCACCCCCTTCACTGCCTGTCCGGCAGCACGTGCCTATGCCTGTGCTGTGGACTGCATCGCTGGCACAGTGGGGGTTAATGCCGACTTCGGAAAGCAGGAAGAAGGATTTTGTTCGTGTTTATAAATATATATGTATATTTTTAAACCCAGGAAATTCTTACTGCCTCCCTGGGGCTCAGCTCCCCGCTGCTGCTGCGGCCCGGCTGGGGGGGTTGCAGGATGCGGTGCAAGGACAGGGGCTGGGAAAGCAGCAGCGCCGGGGCTCACAGCCAAGGGAAACGCTCTCTGCAGCGGCACCCTGCACACCGAGCGACCCACAGGGAGGGGGTTTTCCTACCCTTGGGCTGCTTGTATCCACATCCAGCCTGCGAGACTGGAATAAACCCCTCAGCGCATCCAACTGTCCCCTCACAGCCAGCCCTCCTGCTGACAACGACCACCGTGATGCTGAGCGCGGGGGTCTCGCTCTGGGGACCCTCGCCTGAGTCCCGCAGCGTGCAGCCGCTCAAGCCCTGCCCCGGTGTGGCTGCTCAGCAATACAGCAGCCGAGTGCTGCCATCACGAAGGGAGCCCATAATCGCCCCTGCCCATAGATGCCTTTTCTCCTGGGCGTGGGGGACTACACAGGTCCTCGCTTGCTTTTTTTGTGGTTTTTAGCTGAGGAGCTGAAGGAACCCAGCCAGGAGCTGCCAAACACAGGAGACGTAGCAGGACTTGAAACACCCTGGAGCTGGAGGGCTGCAAGTGCTGCACCCACCTCCTCCTGCATACCTGAGAGCTGGGTACCTCTCCAGTGCCCGGAGAAGGGAAACGGCTGGTGGCATCTCCCCAAAACCTGGCATCACCCCTCTCGGTGCCCAGTGGGAGGGCAGCCCCGCCACAGGCTGGGGCAGCACGGCTCCTCCAGCTGCCTATTGCCAACAACTCCTGGCTCCTGCCGCCCCCTCAAATCCAGATGCGTGGAAAAAAACCTGCAAGATGACAGAGAGCTCTCTTATTCCTGCTGTAATTAATCCCTTTGGAATTCAATTAACAAGCTCCCCGCTGCAGCTATCAAGCCATCATCAGTTAGGCAAACAGGCGTACAAGCCAGGCCAGGTCCTTGTGAGTACAACACAAGCATTCCAGCATCCCCAAGGGGAGCCTGTCCTTCCACACCCTCTGCAGCTAACTTTAAAGTCTTGCCCCCCTGGTGGGAATTTAAGGGTTCTGCTGATGACCTGTGCCCCCCCGCCTGCAGAGCATCTACCCTGCCGAAGCACTGCAAGAGGAAAGCACCCTCCCTGGTATGACCACAGCATGGCAGGGCTGACCCTGGCCTGGCAGGGTTGGTGCCGTGCAAGGTGTGAACAAGCTGTCAGCTCCGCCGTCCCTGTGTGCTGGCGTGGTGCTAGGCACGTAGGCAGGCATCGGGCGTGATCCGAGTGGTGCTGCCTTCCCCGTCTCCGGGGTGTGCGACTGGGCTGAGATACGCGCCGGTGATGCTGAGTAACAACCACTGCTGCAGGGGTTAGATAACTTCCTATTTTTATGGTTTTCTGGATTTTTCTCCAAGGTTGGTCAGGCTGGAAGTAGAGACGGTGATCTTTTCTGAGCTGTTCTCCTGAGCTTCTGCAGGTGGGGACATGAGACCTCAAGCCAGTCCACTTATTTTCAAATGCCAGTGGATTAGGGTTTGAAAATAGGGCTTTAGCTTGGGGAAGACTCAATACTCCATCCCGGGGTGAGTTTGGGGCCAGGGAAGTGGGGTGCTCAATACCTGGCAGGGCACTGGGCCCAGCCTTGCCTGGGCCTGCTAGAAAAGCCTTGGGATGCGACACCCTGCGCTACGGGTGGAACAGGTTCTCACACAAAGGGGTCTGCAAACTTCCTCTGCACCACCACACACACCTCTTTGCCTTCAGAGCTTCATGCGTCCCACAGGTTGCAAGGAGAAGCTGCAAAAATGAACAACGGTTCTTACAGACGCCAAAGATCATCCCGGGAGATCGTTTAACCAGCCGGTACGCTCCTCGGGGACCAGACGGGAGCGCGCAGCGCCGTGCAGCTCCTTATATCAACCACCCAGCTGGTGCCATCTCAATGACTCCCCAGCCAGGCTTGCTTGAAGAGCAGCGGTCCCTCGTCACCCATCCATCCCCTGCAGCTGCGGGGACCTGGCAGCCCTGCCTACACAGCGGGGAGAGCAGATGGTGCGGCCGCAGTTCGAGTCCGGGGCTTCACACCAAGGTGCAGGTGAAAAAATGCGTCCTCGCCTGGCTTCGGCGCAGGAAAATGCGCTCGCCTGCTATGAAAGGTGTGTCAACTCAGCAAACTTTGTTCAAAATGAAACCCGTTATGGCAAAGAAAGAAAAAAAGTCTCTAATGTTCATACTGCATCAAAGTGAATGATGTCACGTGTCCAGGCTACCTTGGAAAGCACTGAGTTGCCAAAACATGGTGAATGTCTTCAATATTAAGTGCGAGGGACCAGAAGGAAGACGGCAGAACCTGGAGAAACTTTCCAACTAAAGCTTCTGTTGATGCATTTTTCTTTGAGGAGCATAGTCTGCTTTGATTTATAAGTGCCCTTACAACGCTGTGGACCTGATAACAGTGCTGGTGGCCACTTAAGATCGATGCGTGGATGCTACCATCCCATCCATGCTTTGGGCAGGTCTTCTCCTGGCCCAGCACTGTGTGCCAAAGCTTTGTCTTCAGCGTCTGTGTCCCTGCTCCCATCTCTCCATCACTCACCCGGGATGAACTTGCAGCTGGGCATGGGCTCGGGCTCACCTACAACCTCAGAGCAGATGTAGCCAAGAGCCTGCTGCCTCTGAATAACCTGAATTACCGAATCTCACGCAGTTCCTGGGGGCAGCGGGAGAGAAGCACACTATGTTCCCAGCTTAAAGCTCCGCGTGGTGCCCTCGCACAGCGGTGGCTTCGTCCTGGGGGCTGTTTGATGTCCCTCCAGCTATTCCCACCATCGCATGGTGTTACGAGCCAGGACACTGCTGTGCAAGGACCTGCTGAAATATGGGACAACCGACCGCGCCAAAAGCCACCGGTTCCAGGGTATGGATGCCAGCATGCCCCAGCGGGCGTTAATTCCTTCTGTAGCAGCGCGGGGGCTCTTCCAGGCCAGTTCACTGCCCAATTAGGCTGCGATTAGACAAAGCTTAAATAACATGTGCTAGTTTTGGGAGTTTGACTCCAACTAGTCACATTGGAAGTTGTCACGGGAAGGTCAGGGCTCGCTCGGGCAGAAATGAAGCAGCAGCAAAACGCTCCTTCCCATCCAAATCACCGCTCTTACAAGGCAAAGGCCCGCCAGAAATGTGTCATCCCTTTCCTGCAGCAAACCCTCCCCAGCCTGCCCGAACGAGAGACGCGGTGTGCTAGAAGGAAGGACAAGCTCGAGAAAGGCTTGAGGGAGTTATTTTTTTTAAAAAAGATGCTCTTTTGGAACCCAAATCACCTGGTTTTCATTTTCATTTACTCATGTTTCCCGGTAGAGGTGGAACGCATCATTTCCCTGGTTAAACATCGCTTCACTTGTATTGCTTTCTAGATTTCTCATAAAATTAGGGTCACAGTGACCCTGCAACTATTTTGCTGATATTCTGCTTGAGCTGTGATGGTTTAACTGAGAGAAAAACCCTGTACATCTAAAATAACCCTTATTCTCACAAATCACAGATCAAACCTCCCGTGTCACCTTCTACCCACTGCGACCCAATGTTGAAATGTCTCAAAACTTTTTCTGGAATAACAAGGACAGTAAAGTTCTGCATCATAGGCAAACCCCAGGCTCACGAGCTGCTTTTGGAAACACGTTCTTTTCCTAGCTTATTAAAAATATTGCATGTTTGATGCTGAGGGGGAAATAAAGGAAGGTGTTTTATAGCATCGGCCCAGCCTAGGCATACGGGGGAGTACAGAGCCTGGGAGAAGCCTTAGGGGGACGGGGTCACACCTGAATTGGTGTCACGGGGCTTGGTGATGCGCCACAGCCCCATTTTTCACTTTCCCCTCAGGGCCGCCATGAAACCCGCGTTATTCCGTCGTTCTTTTAAAATATTTAGCAATTTTCTGCACAAATTCAGAAACAAGTTGGCTGATCTTGCAGATGAAAAGTAGTTTAAAAAATAATTGAAAGCTTTTAAAAATTAATAATTGTTTCCGTTAATTAGAGTTGCAGCTAAACATTTTTTAAACTGTTAACAGTTTGGTAGCTGTTGCTGTTGGAGCAGAAGATGATGGGGACAGGGAGCTGGAAATATGTCGTCTTCATCATTTCGCAGAGCAGGTTTTGGGCCCTTCTCACAGGCTGCATTATTATTGACGGCATTACTGCACCTATCAAAAACCGGATCTATAACATCGTATTTTTACTAGAATTTCTTTTGTTCCAGATAATTTAAAATGCTTTCTTGTTGTCTGTAACACATTTGGATATGGATTTTTTTTTTTAATGGATACTTTCACTTCTCATACCCATTGTTCTTTGTCTCATAGCATCTGATTTTTAATCACAACCATTATCTTCCTCCCTTCCCTGATTTGTTACTTATTATCTGTAGCTCGGCTCGCTCTTCTTGCTTCTTTTATTTTTTTGCCAGGATTTGTTGTGATCTTTTCTTTGTGATCATCATAAATAAGCCTGTCAAGAAGGAACCGAAACAAAAGGCATTTATTTCTCTGAGAATTTGAGAAATTTCTGCTTTCCAATGAATCAGTGGAGAGAGCTATAAAAAAAGTGCTGCATGTGTGAGAATCGGCCAGCAGATTTTGCTAAGGTCTTCTGCCTAGTTACCGCGTCCAAATGGGACGGTCAGTCCCTGGGGCCTCTCTTGCAGATGCAGATCCCATCAGGATGAGTTGCTGTGCACCCCAGCCTGTTCTCAGCACCAAAAATCACCTTAGTTTCCTAAATCATGATCTACAGTGGTTATAAATTCATAAATCTGAATATATGTGACCCCACGGAGGTGGATGCAGAACAAGTCAACCTTGCAGAGCATCCCTTGCAGCAGACTGCAGCTGAAATGCTGTGGGGTGTGCAGGAGAAGATGTGGGGTAAAAGTAGAGGGTGCATTTCTTAACGTCCCAGGGGCTGGAAGGACAGACCAGAAACTCTGCCCTGGTGCTGTGTGCGCCCGGCTGCTGCGGTCCGTACCGGCTCTGCCACGCCAGCAGCCCATCTCTGCCGTCGCCGGCTGCAGCACGCGCTGAGGCTGCTCCCCGTGCCGGAGGGCTGCTCTCGCCTGCCATTTGATTTGTTTACATTGATTTTAGAATAATGGCTTTTCATGAAATAAATTTCGATTGAGAAAATAAATTATTTTCTCATTTGGGCGCAGGCGGGCAGCCGCCGCGCCGGATGCGCGCTCCCCAGCCCTGCCGGCGTTGATTCCCCGTGACGAGCACATCATCGGCGGGGCTCGGGTGAGGCGAGAATTTCCATTCAAATGCCAAGTATTCAAAACTTCATGTGTTTCACTTTACATGCAGAAAAATCTGCCTGTTTCTCCTCAGCACAAGAGGAACTTTCGCTGGGTTGTTCAACCTTGAGCAAACCGTAGTTTAACCATTTTCAGGGCAGTAGAATGAAAAATTACACCGCCGCCGTTACGCACCGCTGCTCCATGGCCGATGGTTTAAACCTGAAAGTGGCAGAACTGCAGTCCGTAAGCAAAATACATATTTTTTAACTTCCTCCCCCCCCCTAGTGCTGCAGTGGAAATCTGCTTTGAGTCCTGCTTTGTTTTAGAAATGCGCTTTGAAGCTCTGCCCCGCTGTTTTCTGTTTCCTGCCTGTGTTTGATGACCTGCCAGCCTTTAGCTGGCACCGAGCGCCAGCAAAGGATCGGGTGGGAAGCCCTCATCCCAGAGACGCTGCCTTCCTCCGTGGGTGCAGTTACACCGATGCCCGTCTGCTCGTAGGACTGGAGCTTTCCTGGAGCATGAGATGAATTTTAAAAATAGTCTTCCTCAAAGGCTGTTCAAGGAATTAAACCATCGACATGATTCTCTCCTTACAATACTGGGAGATGAGCGTGATATGTGATGGGGAATCCCCTCACAGAAGCGGCTGGGTGTCCCCTATGATACAGAAGATCTTGTGTCTCAACCTGACATCCCTTGTCTCCCAAGGCAGACTCTCAGTCTCCACGCTGGACTAGATACACAGAAACATGTGCATATAGCCCCCCGCCTCATCCTCCTCTGACCTAAAATTAGACCTTGTCCCGGGTCACCATTTCAGGATCTTCCTGATGGGTTCCTACATGAAGCTTAAAAAAAAACAGAAATAAAATGAAGAAAAGCAAACCATCCCCCTGGAGAGGTGGTGTAAGGCCAGCGAGGCCCAAACCATCTCGCTGGATCTCCCAGCAGATGTTCCTCCCTAAGTTGTTCCGTGACGCTGCAGCCCACCCGGACCTTACAACAGCACGCTGCGGTGCAGGGGTTTAGTTATGCAAAATAAGAAGGAAAAAAAACCAACCAAAACCCACTTTTTTTTTTTTTTTGCCTGTTCCCAATGTCCTGATCCGTAGTTTGATACCCCCAGTTCCCGTGCTGCGGGGAGCCATGAGTAATCTCTCCCGTGCCGCTCCTCACCACACAGCCCATCACTCACACTTCTTCCAGGATGAAGAGTCTCAGCCTGTGTAATCTCTCCACCTGCAGAGCCGTTCCCCAAATCCTTATCTTTTCCACCTTCCTCTGCATCTTTTCTAGTTTCTAGGGGTTTTTTCTTGGTCTTTTTTTTTTTTCTTTTAGTGGAGGGAACAGATTTGCAAACAGTATTTAAGCAGCAGGTGAATTATTGATCTGCACAATGACAAATTGATCTCTTCTGTTTTGTTTAACACTTTTTCCCTAAAAATTTCCACACTCAATTTATTTTTTAGGCTATCACAGATCACTGAGGCGATGTTTTCATAACGCTACCTGCAACACGGGCATGCAAGCACTAAGTTATCTTTCCTGAGCAGTAATAGCTCATTTAAGGCTTATGACTGGTTCAAGTACAAATGGAACATTTCAACCCTGTGCATGATTTTGCATGTCTTCCTACTGAATTTCACTCTTGTTTTACTGCCCAGTAGCTCAGTATTGAGAGATCCTGCCTGAAAAGCTTGTAAGCATCAACTCTGAATATTGAAATATTGTCAGCAACTTCACCCCTTCACTGTTTTCCTTTCCTTCTCCAGGTCATCTCCTGATCTGGAGATGATTCTCCACCACAGGCCCCTGAGGGCATCTCTTGGCACCTTTCTTCCACTGCAAAATCGGCTGATTTATTCTTAATTTGTATTTCATATCCTTATGCAGTTACTAGAGGAGGACTTCTTCTTTAAGAGCCTCCAATGAAGACAATTTTTCAAAGGTTTTGTCAAATGCCCCTCCTGCTCTTCAAGCTCAACGATTCTCCCAGAGCTCTTGGTGCAGGACTTTCTCCTGCAAAACCTGCACCGGCTCTTCCCCACTATTTCATATTTATTCTTGAGCCTGTTGACATCTTTGTTACATTTTTTCTGACTGCCCAGCGCAGAGCTCGGCCGAGCAATCCCCTGGATTGCTGCTGGGGCCGTTTCAAATATTATCGAATTTACTACCTTGAGCTCCTCTGATATCACGGTCGCTTTAAACAGTCCCTTGTGCATCACTGCTGAATGGCAGCTTCATGTGGGACACCCTTCAGGCCTGGGGTGAAAGCCAGCTGCTCCTTTTGGTACTCTTAATTTCTCCAGTTTGTTCCCCAACCTCTTCCAACGACGACTGATTTCAGGGTGGGTCCTCCATGGTGGGAAGAGCCCCAGGCGGCTCCGCAGCTGCTGAGAGGTTCGAGAAAAAGGGTCTGTAATTGGATTTTTGCACCTTAGAAAGCTGCTCATCAAAAAATGGGTTCATCTCCTTTGTCATAGTTTTATGCTTAATTTGTCATCTTGTGCTCTTTTTTTTTTTATTTTACTCATTTGAGTATGACTTCTAATTTTTGAAGGATACTCTTTTACCTCTGACAACCTCCTTTAGTCGGTTCTTTAATGAGAACAGCTAATTTTTTGCCCTTTTAAAGTCTCTTTTGATAATTGTATAGATTTGCTCTCATCATCTAATAGATCTTTAAACAATGTCTGTGTCCCCTGGAAAAATTTTACCCTTTTGGCGGCTGCTTTTAATTTCTTTTTAACAAGCCTCTCCACTTTTATGTGGATAGCCTATTTGAAATGAAGTCGCAATGAACTTTTTCGGTTTTATTTTTACATGCCTACAATGTTACTGAGTTAAGTACATTGTGGGCACTTTTACAAAGGGACTCTTCAATAATAACATTTTAAATTAGCCCTGTGGCCTGCTCAGGATTAAATCTAGCATTGCTTCTCCTAGCTGTCCTGAGAAGGAGTTATCTTCTGTGTTGTCTCCAGACATCTATCCATTTCTGTCTGGAAGAATTTGAAGTCCCCCCCAGTACTGGGCTGGTTTCCACCCCCTTGGCCCACCCATCTTCCCAATGGCTGTTGTGATTAAAAGTCATCTGGCTGGGTGGGTGATGACGTAGCCTCAATCTTTTACATTCATGTTGAATTTAAACCCACAGAGTGTCTGTTATTTTCTAATATTTCTAATATTTCTAATATTTATTGTTCATGGTCTTATGCTGCACTAATTGATATCCAGCCTGCTCCTCCACTTGCCCCACTGGTGCACATGCTTGCTGTCCTGTTCAGATGTCCCTGTCATGACAACACTCTCACGTTTTGGGGTCTGTGTGCACCACGAAGGTCATGCTGTCCCTCTTCACAGAAAACCCATGGGCTGGGATAAAACCTCAGTAGTGTCCCACACTGACCTTCTTCACTGGAGGAAAGGGACATCTGGGATACCCCTTTCCTACAATAAATGTTTCGGTGAGATGCCCACGTCAGTTGGAACTGTTGCTCCTAAAGACTTGCATGTCTGTGATCCTGTACCTTTACCTGGATTCGTATGAGATCCAAATAAATCTATATGAGAAAACAATACAAAATCATCAAAGTTTCAGTCTAGCGATGGAAAGCTTGTATTACTGATTATAAAGTTTAAAAGAGGGCTACCAAGCTCCAAAAAACCCCCCTCACAGGTCTTCCTAATGAAGGAGCCTACTTGAATGCTTGTGGTATTTCACTTCAACTACTGGAGACGTGTCCCAGCCCTGAGAACTGGCGAACCCCCCGTTGGTGTGCATTGAAGATCTCTCCTGCAGTGTGCCCTGCACCATGGCTCAGTTATCTAGCTCTTCTGTCTGATCTCAAATGGTAGGACACGTGCCTGGCTGCACCCTGGACAGCTTTCTCCCCAAGGCATATCCCTGGGCAGATTCAGACAATCTGCCATGCCCATGAAGCTGACCCCATCAGTCCCTTTCCAAGCCAAACCTCTGCATCCCCACAGCTGAGTACCCAGCCACCCTGGTCCTGTCCCACCATCCCTCCTGTCACAGCCTGGTCGCTCAGGTGCAAAGGTCCTCCAGACCACCACCTCTGTCCCTTCTTACTGATCCATGTGTAGCCTGGGAGTTCTTGGGGGCAGACACACATTGATACCTTTGCTCCTGGCACATCCAGTGTGCAAAAAACCCCAAGTGTGCTCAGACCTGCCTGTTCTTCCAACTCTCCTCCCAAGGGGAATCTCTCGCTCCCCCAGTTTGCAGTGGGACGGGAACTGGGGAAAGCTGGCAGGGAGCTGGTTAAGCTCTGGTGCTTTCCCTCCACCTCTGCCTGGTACCAAGCCCCCTCCCCGACATTAGTGGTGAAATGAAGCTTCCCATCGGTACAGGAACCAGCCTCTTGTTCGATTACACACCAGCTCTCCAGACAACAGCGCTGCAAAGGGCAGCGTGGCAATCGATGGATCCCTGCGCAACTTTGCCTTCAGGCTGTGTTTTCTTAAAGCACAGAAAACGGGAGCAGGGAACTATGGTGGGAAGGGGGGGGAAACTGGAAGTGATGCAGGGTGTTGGGAGCAGATGTGGTTCCTGCTGCCAACCCTGCTGGTCCTGGCAGCCAGCAAAACCCCGATGGTGAGCTGTTGGAAATGAGACCAGATGCACAGACATGGATCATAGAATCACAGAATCTCCCGAGGTGGCAGGGCCCCCCAAGGCCCACCAGCCCAACCCCTGGCCCCACACAGGCCCAGCCCCATCACAGCAGATGGCTGAGAGCGTTGGCCAGACGCTGCTTGAACTCAGCCCAGCTCGGGGCGGTGACCACTGCCCTGGGGAGCCTGTGCCAGGGCCCCACCACCCTCTGGGGGAAGAACCTTCTCCTGATCCCCACCCTAACCCTTCCCTGTCACAGCTTCGTGCCACTGAGATCCAGAGAGCATCTCCCATGGATGAACCCTGTAGAGCTGTCTTCCACAGACACCATCCTGCCACGCAGAGGGCGGCAGCGAGGAGCAGAGGAAGCTGGGGATGACCAGGAACTACCCCAACCTCTCCCGAAACAGCAGCTGTGGGCCAACAAAATAGTCTGAGGTCTCACCTCTCTTTCGGATGTCCATTAAATTGTTCTGGTGGGGAGCCAGGTCTCTCCTCCAGTCACCTCCTCAGAAGGGTCCTGGGCTGGGACCTCTTTTGTGGCAGCTCAGACTTGTGCAGATACCTGTGCGCTGCTCCCCTCCGGTGTGCCAGAAGGCCGACCAAGTGGTGCCATGTCCTCTTGGGTGTCCTGCATCAGCCGAGGGCTGGGGCTGTGGCTGAGCACCACAGAGGAGAGCTGCATCCCCGGTGGTGGGTTTTGCTGGAGCAGGGACTCATCCCACTGCACTGGGCAGCTCGAGAGCCCAAGCGTCTCACCACTCTGACTGTGTATTTTTTGTTTACATAACTGCTATTCCAGATAAATGAGATGATGTTACAAAGCAATTAAAAGCCTCAGGTTGTGCCTGAATAGAAAAAGTAATTTAAAATTGTCCAAACATGTTTTTGACATTTTCTAAATTAAAAACCAAACCCCTCCTCCCCACCTCTCCGTTCATAAAATTTAAACCAGGGCTGCTGTTTTAAGACTATCTTTTAAAATAACCACAATGCAACGTTTTAAGTGGTGTTGAGTGTTTTTTCGGGTTTCTTTTGGGATTGCCGCTTGCCATCACTCCCCGTGGCCAGCAGCATTGCCTGCGAGGGCTGCTGCGGCCCCCGACGTCCCACCTGACGCAGAGGAGCCGGGACCGCGTGGCGACACGAGGGACTGTTGCGAAAATCCTTCAGGTGCCTTTCCCTCTCCCGTGTTTTGGGCTGCAAGCAGGATTATTTCCAGGTCTCGTTATTTCCTCTGAGCTTTTTATCACAGCTAAAAACTGCCAGGAACGTTCAACAAGGGAGGAAGCCCAGCAGCAACCGCTGGGTAGCTCAGGCAGCAGGCGCTTCTCTGAGGACAGCCGGCAGGATCTGCCACCTACCCTGGCTAGCTCTGCCTGCAAACGTTTGTAAAGCAAGTCTGCTCACCGCTAAGACAGTGGGAAAGCCTTGTTCATGCCAAAAAAAATTTGTCCCGGCAAGGCCTGAAGTCGATGCACTTGAAATTGAAAAGCGTCGCTGGCAGGGCTGACTTTGCTTACATCGCGGGAACGGGAGAACCGAGGGGCCGCACGGGCTCTGCTGGTTTTTCGTGTTCTCTATTTTTTTTGTGTGATCTCTTCGCAAATCTGCAGCAAGCCTTGATGCCCCGTTTATAAAAAAAAAAAAACCCAAACAAAACAAACCCTAAACCTCTGCAAATCCTCAACACTCTCCCTAAATAAATCCAGGCTCACTAGAACTGGCAAAGCTCCCCCCAGGTGAGTGGGGATAACATTTCCCAGGCTGTTCGGTTCTCCCTTTTAACGTACACAGCCTGCTTGTTTGTTCACAGCTGTCACCGTTTTATTTCTTCCCCGTTCGTGCCTTTAGCATCACTTCTCTTCCTCTGCATCCAGAGCCTTAAACGCAGCCGAGCGCGGCTCCCGTACCCAGTCGTTGCTCTGCAGTGATGTGCTTGTCTTGTTGTAGGGCTACAGCCGCCGGTTGGCTTGTGCGATCTCCTCTCGGAGGCTCCGGAGGATGCTGTTTGCACTGCACAGGCTCAGACCCTGGGCTTTAGGGATAAGCCAGATTTTCTTCTGATTAAAGTCTTCTGAAAGATTAAAGATACACACCCAGGGCCCAAGTCAAAGCTGCAAAGCAAAGATCATTCTGCAACTTTTCACTCTGCAATTTGTTTTGGGTTTGTTTGGGTTTTTCTCCTCAATCACTCCTGCATTTTTAAACACATAAACTGGAAGAGACAATCATCTACTGCAGAGCATCGTAGTGCCTCTGCTCGAGAGCAGAACTGACACCAGAGCCAGAGTCCCGTCAGTCCCTGTTCCTAAGGGGTTTCCTCCCATTCCAATGTTTTGCCACAGCCAGCCCAGCTCTGCTGGATGAGTCTCCTACACAGCATCACACTCCTGCTTCACTCTGTCTTTCTTCTGATCCACCTCACTTTCTCTTTTCCTCCTGTTCCCAGTATGTGTCCCCATTCCATGCGTACAAACCTCCCCGTTTTCCTCCATGTCCTCTTCCTCATCCCTGATGACCGCAGAGGTCCCTCCACCTTCCCCAAAAAAGAGATTCCCCCCCCTCCGCCCAAGGCCACAAACAAAACATGCCCTTCTCATGCACCAGAGGTAGTTACACAGCTGGGCTGGCTGGAGAAACAGGCCCAGGGCAGGGGATGCATCCACCATCTCCAAAGCAATGTTTGTAGTAGGGGGCCATGGAGTGGGAGCTGTGGACATCTCTCCAGCGCAGCCTCCCACTCCCAGGGATCAAAGCCTTCCATGTGAGCACCCCCAGGGCACCCATCGGAACTGGACTGAGCAAACTCTGCCTCTCCTCTCCTCTCCCAATTACCTGTGCCTGCTGAGCATGGGACCATTTCGTAGGATCTCTGCAGAGCGTGGCCAGTGTCATCATCCCCAAAGGGGGTTCTCCAAAAAAAAATAAAATAAATGTGCTCAGTAAAACTTTTGGTAGTGCCTGTTTCTGTTTCTCTCGCTGCACACACCCACCAAGCCACCTTGGCACCAAGCGGATGTTCTCTGTGCTACCGGAGCCCCTGAGTGATCCTCATGTGGGATCATCCAAGCATCCTCCCCTGCTTGCTTTGTGTTACTGTGCAGTGTTTCCTGCATAGCCAGGAGCCGTCTAAGCAACGTCAGCCTGTCCCGAGCTGTAAAAGGACGAGCACGGAGCAGTCCAGACAGACATCCCGTTCTGTTCCAGGAGATGCCTGGGGACCTGAATGGTGCCTGTGGGAGCTCCTGCTGGCATTGTATGGCCATGGATCATCCTACCCTGCCACCACCATGCTCATCAGTTGGTCCCAAGGAGCGAGCAGGTGCCTCGAACCCTGAGAAAGATCTACCTGATTTCCTCTGCATAGAGAGCATTCCCAAAAGGCTTTTGGAGCAAAAAGGGCCAGTTTTGTTTGACAATATACTCGGTTACTTTCTTCTGAAATGAAATGAAGATAGCTCGAAGCAACCAAGTCAAACAGAACAGAAATAAAAAGGGTTATGAACAGCTTTGCCACCCACCACGTCCTTGCCGGCTGGTCCTTCCTCCCAGAGCCTGTTCCAGCTGACAATAACTCAGAGCCGCAGCAGCCGAGGCATCAGCCCCAGTGGGTCCTGGTCTGTTTTGTCCTTCCATCAACCCCTGCTCCCCTTCAGAGCCTCTGGGCAGGGCTGCAGCCTCCCAGCTCCCTGCCTGGCTTTTCCTCTCCTCTTCCTCCTGCGCCTGGGAGGCTGGTCCAGGTTTGGGCTGCCTTCTCCCAAGGGAAGGAGCAAGGTATGCTGGCTCCCTTCAGAGACATCTCCCGACTCCGACACTTCTGTTAGGGAAACCTGACACACACACACACACACACGCAGAGAGCGCACGCAGATCAAACAGATGCTGCCTGTCACAGAGCTTAAAGCCTAATTACAGAAGATTACAGAAACTATTTATAAATATTTATATCCATTTAAATATATTTATAAACGCATCAGGATTGGATAAAAGTGTATATTGTTATTTTAGCTTAAGACATAACCAAGTATCATTTATACAATGCTCATACAGTAATCATATACTTGTATTAAGCTTCTTTTTGATTAACACGGACAGCAGCTGTTAACGTTTGAATTGCTGTTAATACAAAGTAGGCTGGCACCAATGAGCTCACCAGAATCTGTAGGTAGATGCCACGAAGTCTGGAGGCAACAGAGCATGTACACTACGGAGCAGAAAACTCTTCCCTCTATTCAGCAGAAATCCTCCTGGTTCACCAAGAAGGATACAGGAAACGCACAGCTAGGGTGTGCGTCCTCTTGCATCGTTAGTCTGCTGATGGATTGCGGCAGCACGCCGCCTGCCTTGCCCCATCATCCATTTGCATGGTGCCTGTGGGCACCTGGGGCAGCAGCCACCTCCCACGGCACAGCTCATCTCGCTTGGGTCCTCTGCCTGCGCGGCAGCCCTCGGCAGGCGTAACCCCTAAACCACAATTCCGCGTCACCCAGAGGTTGGGCAACTCGCAGCTCGGTGCTTTTGGACACGATGGAGCGATGCTCTCCCCTGATACATGGCGGAGTTGTACTTTTCACCGTGCAGCAGCTTCATTCCTTTGTCCAGTGCTTGGGAAACGCTCCAGCAAAGGCATTTGGAAAGTCACCGGCGTTTTGTTCCTTTCTTTTAGTTTGGATTTCTAAAAGAAACTACTCATGTGCCATCCAGGGGTCTGCCAGGCATTTTGAGCTGAGGGGGCAGCCAAAGCCACAGCTGAGAGGGGCAGAGGTCCCCAGATAACACACTTCTAGGAAGTGTCCAGAAATCAGAAAACACAATAGGAGATGAAACTCTATTTGTGCTCTCGCTGGAAACACAGCAAGGAAGACTCAGGACTGTGGCTTTCAGCAGCAGCTCACTGCCCAGGAGGACAAGGGCCATTGGATAAAAGTGTAGCCTGAACTGGCCCCCACACCATCCAGCAGATGGCTCTGGATGGATGTGGGCATACTGGAGGGCACTGGGGGGTAAGGGATCATAGAATCATAGCATGTCCTGAGCTGGCAGGGCCCCCCCAGGCCCACCAGCCCAACCCCTGGCCCCACACAGGCCCAGCCCCATCACAGCAGATGGCTGAGAGCGTTGGCCAGACGCTGCCTGAACTCAGCCCAGCTCGGGGCGGTGACCACTGCCCTGGGGAGCCTGTGCCAGGGCCCCACCACCCTCTGGGGGAAGAACCTTCTCCTGATCCCCACCCTAACCCTCCCCTGGGGCAGCTCCAGGCCGTTCCCTGGGGTTCTGTCGCTGGGCCCCAGAGGGAGGAGATCAGCGCCTGCCCCTTGGCTCCCCCTCGGGAGGCCCCATGAGCTCTGCCCTCAGCCTCCTCTTCTCCAGGGTGAAGAAGCCAAGGAAATGGATGGAGGTGTGGGGGAAGCACTGGGGTGGTGGGCAGTGGTGGCAGGCAAGGTAAGCTTGGGACCGCTGAAGGAAAGGCAGCTTGGAGCAACGGCTGGGTGCAGGGAGTCAAGGGAGATGCTCCCGTGGCTGGACCTTGGTGTTCCCACAGCCAGTCCCTGTCCAGCGGAAGGTTCACGTGGGCTGTGTCAGGCACTGAGCAGAAGAGCTGCTGCCTGCCCGTCCCTGCCCTTGGCCCTCATCACAGCCATGCTGCTGTGGTGTGGGCAAGCCAGCCCAACCCTGCCTCCTTCCAAGCACTATTTTTTTCCCTCCCCCCATTGGGAAAAGACAAAGCAGGAAACTCTCTCTGCGCTCCCGGCAGGGTGGTTTTGAGCAGGACAATCCCTTTGGTCAGGCATCAAATACCAGCATGTGAGCCATCTGCTTCTTTGACTAAAACACCCAGAGAAAAGCTGCTGGATTGGAAAAAGGATATTAATCTGAAAAGCATACAACAAAGCAACTGCAGGGTGTTTCCCCCCCGAGCCAGAGCGAGCGAGGGAAAGCTGATTACCATGACACACAGGAGCCCTGATCTAATATTCCACTTCAAGATTTGCAAATAATGTGCCCATTAACATTCATTAGCTCTTTAAATAATACCTGCCAGACCTTCCAGGCAAGAAGGAAAGGCCCCTGCGCCCAGAAATCAATCACATAAGAGCCTCTAATTGTGCATTTTCCACATCTACACAAAGTTTCAATAAAAACAAGTCAGGACAGAATAGCGAAGCTGAAGTTGTCATTGCTGTGTACAGAGCTGCACAGAGACACCCTCTCCACTCCTGGCTGCGGCATGAGGATCTTAGCTAATTAGTGGGCTTCTCTGCGACAGCTCACCTGAGTTCAGCGGGTGCTGGGGAAGGATCTCTGCAGGAACGTGTCAAGCCAGCCTTTCACCACCCAAAATAGCTTCTGTCCTCTAGCTCATCAGGGCAGCCTGCAGAGATAAGTGACATGCAAAGGAAGAGGCTGGTGTCATGCCCGTCATGCCCCAGGAGATGAGAGTCGCTTGAGCTTTGGGAATCCCACATTAATAGCCAGATGTGGAAAGGTTTGAGGGGACCTCCTGGTCCCAGCTGAAGTAACACCCTGAGAGAGGTGGAAAGCTAATGGTTTGATGTGAAGGCATGGCTGCCGAGCTGTGATGTTACCTACAAACCTCATTGCCCTCTATCACACAGATTTTCTGACCTCCCACCCCTGTCAGAAAGGGCAGCTCCTCTGCTGAAGGGGCATCAGGGGCCACACTACTCTGGCCATATTGGTCTTGGATGCCCAAATGAGCTAGCACCTTCCTGACACCCTGATAAATCAAGTTTCCTAGCTGTTAACTGCAGAATTGCTGCACTAAAAAATGTTTAGACTCTGCCAAGGAGACCTCATTGTCCTGTCACAACTGTGATCGCAGCCTGGACAAAGACCTGAGGAATGAGAGTTAGAGGGCCCATCGGTGCGAACGCAGAGGTCAAAGGCACTGGTAAAACCACCCTGCTGCTTTTCTTCTTGGGTTGTCCCTGTGCTGTGCAGGGGACTCCAAACCAGGAGCACAGGGACTGGTTTTTCCCCCTGAATTATGAACTGAAGATCCCTTGAGGTCATGAGGCAGGTCAGCCAAAGTTTGCCATTGGAGGGAGGCTCTATGCCAAGGCTGCTGGGTATAGAGAAGCAATGCCACTATCACCTTCTCTTCAGTTGATCTACACTGATGGACACAGCTCATTGTGTCACCTACCCAACTACCAGCATGATCTGGTTCCCTCTTCTGTACAGCTCCAGCACCGGTCTGAGCGGGCGCTGAGGTGTTTGGACACGCTGAATCTAAAAGAAATCAACCTGCCAAGAAGTGTATAGCTCCTCAGAAGACACAAGGTACAGCCAAGTTCCAATCAAAACAGTGAGCAGGGTCAGCACTGCAGCAGATACAGTGGCTTTCTGGGTTGGTCACCATTGTTACCCAACTTGAACACACTGACTCACGCTGCTAGTGCTCACTGTTAGGCATTCTAAACCTCATATTAGCTGTCTGTATAGTCACGCTTCGGATCTTGTCTGGTGTATTTCAGTGCTTTGAAAAAAAGAGCTACAAAATCAGATAAGCAAGTCACCTTGCACAAGGCCACAAGCAAGCCTAGAGGCATCAGGGTGTCTGTGGGACATCTTCGTGTTCCTCAGAAAATGGCTCTTTATTTGTCACAGATATGACAGTAAAAGCAAAAAAAACATTTGGGAAAGGCACACTTTCCTTGAGAGGAACTGTGCAGCAGGAGACAGCTGCTTATAGTTGCATTTAATCAGCCCAAAATGACTTTGAGTAGTTAACAGGCAACCTAATCAGAGTGACTTGTCTGGTCCAACTAGCCAGGTCAAGGGTGGGCAGCAAAAAAACAAAAAAGGAGTGAGAGGTACTGCAAAAGGTCTGGACATCTGCAGGGTCAGTGAAAACTCTGCTCCCCAAACAAGAATATTCTCGAGCGATGAGAGGACTGAAGGAATTCCTTCAAAGTGTGAAGGTGAAATACAAAGAGAAATGGGGACAAACACTTTTTAATGTGCAAATTATAACAGTGCAATGGAGAAGCACACAGGAGAAATAGTTTTGTCTAAGTACCTCTCTCTCTAGATATTGCAAAGAAATGCAAGAGCAAGGTGAGTTTATGAGCATACTTAAAGGGCAGTGATCTGATCAAGAAGAGAAATACAGAATTAATGTTCATCCTGGATTTCTTCAAAAATTTACCACGCAAGATTTTGCCAGTTTGCTCCACATCCCTGGGGAAAAAAAGGTTAAAAAAGGGAATTTCCAGTTGCGGAGCGGAGCAGCGGATGTTACCATCACACCGTGATGTGCAAAACAGATGGTGACCACCACTGCTCATGTAGAAAAGGGAGACCATCTTTAGACTAGTCCTTCCCCAACCCTAGCCTCAGCTCTTCTCCCATCAGTCCTAGGTCCCCCCAACTCCCTGGGTAACATTTCTCACCTCAGACCTGCTCTACATTACTGCTGAAAGTGCCCACTAATCCTCCCTGCTATCTCTCACCACCTCCTATCTAATTTATCCTACCAGCTACCACAGACTTATTTAATCTAAAGCTCCTGTAAAAAGCAAAAACTAAATCTGTTTTATGCTATGTACTCTCCATTCCCTCATCCAAGACCTGTGTGAACATGGATAAAATCACTATTTAATAGTGCTGGTCAAGCCCTGCTGCTTGCTCAGAAGCCTTGCTTCCAGCTTGTTTGGATCTGCTATTAAAAGTTTTTATAAAACTTGTGAACGTGGTCTCGTAGGACACAAGGTAGGGATTAAAGTGTCTGGCACACAGGAACAGCCTGAGAGTGGTCTGCATCAGTCTTATACCTGGGGAATGAGTGCTGCACGTGAGAAAATACGGAGATGGGCATTCACCTGAGCAGATATTGGGGTCTCCATCAGAGGAGTCTCCTGTGCTCCTGTTTCACTTGATGGAGATGAAGCCAAAGGTGCTGGAGAACGTGACCCAGCCCTTTCTAAAGCAGGTGGGGATCCCTGGGTGCACCCACCTCTTTCAGCTGCCAAGGAGACCAGGGCAATGTCATTGTAAGGTGAGCTGCTGCCCAAGGGGCTTGTTCATCTGTAGGTGCTTCCCAGATGCAGGAGCATGTGGTGGGACCAGGGCAAGGAGAGTCATGGAGAACAGATACTGGCTGAAGACAGCCCTGTGGTTCCTCTCCAGAGGTGGGAAAAACTCAGCCTGGATAAGTTTCATGAAGGTTAAATTTATCCTAGAACAAGTACTTGAGTAGTTTTCAGCCACCCCTCCTCCCCCCAAGTTGTTGTGTCTTTTTTTCCTTTTTTTTTCTTTCTATTCCTTCTGCAGTACCCTGAGTCACCAGCCTCTAATTATTGCCCGCAGTTATACATATGCACTTCTTCCTGAGATAAGTCCATTACTTTTTACCTAAAATTGAGGGCAGTTAGCAGATGCTTGGGTAGTGTGAACACTTGCAATATATAATTAAAACTAGCTCTCACCCCTCTGCTTCCAAATAGCTGCTAACACCGCTCTCCGTAACATGTCCCAGGCTTTTGGTTTGGTCTTTTTTTTTGAAAGTTTTTGTAATCCTGAGCAGACAGCAACCCTTAGTCTGAAGGACATCAAACTGTAATTTAATGGCCTTTCTAGAACTAAAACCAGGAGATGGTGGAAGTTTCTGTGCAGCCCGCAGCCGTAGCTACACTCTCGCAGCCGTTTAAAGCAGGAGCGGGAGAGCAGAGGCGTAAGGGAGCCCTTTCGGATTCCACAATTACCTCCTATCAATTGATTTCGGTCTCCAAAGAACATCTAATAATGCTGGAAACTCATGGCCTAAAGGCAGAAGAACTTCAGACAAAAGCCAGTTCCCATGGTGTCCCTACACCTTTAAAAATCTCAGTACCCATCACATTTTAAAGCTAGAACAAGGACTGGATTAAGCCATCTGCCACAAATCATCCTGACATAATTTCAGCGTTAAAAAAATCTTTGTATTACAGTTCTCCATAAATAAAAATGTAAACAAAGTTATTTTGAAACGAAAAGCTATCATCATGTTTTATTCCTTGATTAAACCCTTATAGCATCTAAAGCACCCTACTCCAGTTTAAAGCTTCATTTTTGATGAAACATCATTCTGGATAGAAAAACAATCTTTTAAAAAGCTACCTGGCTGTAATATTTGGTAGGTCATAAAAGTGCAGGAAGGCACAATGTTTATATTAATTTCTCTAATATATAACTGATTAAATATAAGCAAGACAATATTAAACTGGACTAAAATTAACATTATAACAGTATTAACATAAGGAACGCGGTATCGAAAGGAGCGCTAGATATTAACGAAACAGTAGGAGGGCTGGTTTACTGCGTTGAGTTTCCCGTTAACTACCACTAATACTGTTGCTACTGAAATGGTTAAATAAAGTCTTTTTGCAACGTGATTTTCACCCTGCAGGACCCGGGAACATCTGCTGGCTTCGCACTTGAAGAACAAGGCGCTGGGACTTGCGGGGCATGCCGTGGGCCATGGTTCCTCAGCCGGCTTTAGCTCATTTTGGCTGCAACCACCACTGATCAGCGGCTGTTGCCTACCTTGTTTCGTCATAGCTCTGCAGGCGCTACAGGAGGATGCAGCAAGCCTCCGCGGTGATGGCGTGACAAACAATCCTCTCCATCGAGGCCGGAGGACTTTGGCGGTGAAAAGGAGGCAGGCTGCATTAAGAGGAGGTATAAAAGTAACGCCAAGAGCCCTGGGGAAGGGGCACTTATAGCTGCCCCGAGTGAAGGGCTTGAGATGCCAGTGACCCACCGTGACACCCAGACCCATTCGCTGCTCCAGGAGAACCGGTGCCACCAGGCTTAGAACAGCAGAAGGACAAGCATAACCCGAGACCGATACCAGCAGAGTTTTTATGACTGCATTATTAATGATGCTTTTCCATTTTAATTCAGAGTGTTGGTATTATTGCAGCTGGAATAATAACTGTTTGTTATATTTTGATTAGACTGTTAGGACTGTAATTAGACTACCAATAAATCCGTAGCTCCGCAGAAGAGGTGCTCCCATTTTTTCCGTAATGACATTTTGGGTGTAGCAGGCAGGTGAGGCAGGGCGAAGGGGCAATGGGGCAGACACGGCTCCTGGCTCCGTACCATTGCGGACATCCCTGTGAGCAGGGAGAGGATCGTCAGGGGACCTTGTTATGGCTTTGAAATGGAGATCTCCAGGCAGTACCAATGTCTGAACACGCCAGAGAAGGATGGCTGAGGACAGCTCAGGATGGCCTCCCGTTAAGCAGGTCATTGAGCTGCACCTTACACAAATCGTTATTGGTCGGTGCTTCAATTAACAGACATCCCCAGACAATTGTAGCTGTACAATTAATCAGAGGTCAGAAATGACTGGAGCTGTCTTACCCAGCCTGGTAGGACACGTTCTCTTATATTCCCAGAAACACAGAGCAGCCAAAATACAGAACACACTTTGCTCCCTTCCTGGGAAGTGTCAAGAGAAGACATGCTCCAGGTGGGCAGCTCCTAATTTTTACCCATAGATCTAATCGCTTTCTGATTAGCAAGTGCCAGCTTTGCCAAGAAGAGGAGCACCACAGACATCGCCCAAAAGAGACTGAATGAAGCACACGCGCTTCGTTCAACACTCCTCTCCCTGGAGCACAAAGCGTCCCGATGAAAGCTGAGGGAGGGGGGAGCAGCGAGGGGTAGCGGCCATCAACCCATCTGGTGACGCCTCAAATCACACCCAAGACGAGCATCCCATTAACTTTGTTTCTCTGAAATCCTATTTAGGGAACCGGCTCGTAAGATGTGGAGTAACAACAATGTGACTTTCATATCACTTTGAGAGAAAAGTACTTGAATGCACCCTTGGTTTATCTTGAAAAACCAGTCATTGCAACTGTGAGCTGGAGCTGGAGAACTCACTTTCATGCTGGTTCCAATTGATAAGCCCCAAACCGAGCCTGATAGTTGCGTCTTGTTTACCCAAGTGACAAGACGACTCTTTGTGTCCAAATACTTCTCTGAAAGCACGTACCTTAGTTAGAACCTTGCAAGGGACTTTGGTTTTTTTAATGCTCTCCTTTTGAATCAAGGAGAGGAGCCGCTGCTGTGCAGGAACAATGCCGACGTAAAGAACAACCTGCAAACATGAAGCCTGGCAGCAATCGTATCCTCGGTTTGCCTGGTTTTATCTGGTAATAGTTGTTGCCTGCTCAGCAAACATGGTGTTCTCAGTGGCAAAAACTTGCTTTAGCGGAAAGCCGCTGCCTGTCTCGACACAGCAGTCACACCGTGAAGATGCTGAACCACTGCGATGTGGCTGAGGGAGCAGGTCCTGGTCCCTGCTGGGTTATCCCGAAAGGAAAGCCCTGGAGAGAAGCAACCCTCTTCAGTCCTGTCCATCCTTATTTTAGGTGCTTTATTAGGCACTGCTTGCAAGTCTGCTGCTAAGTAGCTCATCCAGGGAATAACAACCTGCCTGGAGGCAGAGGATGTGTTTGTGCGCTCAGGCAGAGATGGGATTTGCCCAGTGCTCCGGCAACAGGGTTATTTCAGAAACTGTGGAGGGAGGATTCTCCAGCTGTGGTTTGAGAGCACATGGCAGTTGCAGGGTCCTGTATGGAGTGTACTCTCATGTGTGTTTTGTAAGACTTGCAGATTAGGTCCCTTTGGGGAGAAACCATGGCTTTAAAGGCCCTCTGGTACAAGTCAGCTGCACAGCCCAGGGTCCTGTGGGTCCTGGTCACCACTTCCAGTGCAAGCCTGATGTGGGACAGGGCAGGATGGTCTCCTGCAGGCAACAGCAAGCCCATACAGTGCCAGTGAAGGCTCTGCACTCTTCCAGTAGTCACCTGCCCCACCAGCAGAATGCAGATACAGGTTACTCTGGTAACGCAGCTGTAGGACAACTTAGATTGACTGACTTAATTCATTATGCGTCATCTGTTTTAACAGCTAGAGTTCAGCTGTCATTTTACATGTTGCAAGCATGATCAGGTGGCCTGCGTTCTGTTCTCTGTAACTTCTTATTTTCTTTCTTAATTCGGTTTTGTCTAATAAAGTGCTTTAATTTACTCTAATTTCCATATTGTACTGTAGCTAAAGAACAGAGATAAAGGGAGCTACAAGAAACTTTGAATAGATAATTGGTTAATTAAAACAACTTAACTGGTATGTGGTTTATAACACATTGTTCTCGCAGAAGCAACAATATGGTGAGCTGCTCTGGATAGGTAATTCCAAGTTCCAGCTGCCTTTTATGAATGTATACTATAAAAGGGCTGGTAATTATGAAATTCCTCAGATAATTAGGCTCCCTTCCTCAAAAAGATCTGAACCACTACGTATTGAATCCTTACCCAGGCTGGTCCCCCTATCTGCTAAAGGCAAATTATAGTTGTCATGGGAATTTACCCAACTGCACACCCACCTACCCTCTGCTATCACCAGGACCTGTATGAAGCAGCTTGGGTGGGAAAGACACATTCACAGCTGCCTCCCCTTCATGAAGGAAGCCTGGATCAGGTGGGATACCATGGAGGGAGGGTAAACTGCTGCTAAGACTGCTCCAGGCAGAAGGTGCTGGAGAGGACAGGCTGGGTGCTGTATCAGGTTTGGGCTGGTGGAGCTGGGAACCTGCAACCCAGGCAGTGTTAGACAGCCCACAGTGCGGGACAGGGATCAAAGAGCTAGGCCTAGCAGAAGGTGGAAAGGGAAGTCCTTCTGGGATGAGAACTGGCTGTGCAGAGTCTGGTCCAACCTTGAAATCAGTGAATCAGATGCCAAAACCAAGTCTGGAGGCAAGGATCTGCCTGCAAAGGCATCCAGAGCAGGGGAAGAGCAGCTGATAAGCCTTTTAAATGTTCTCATCTATCTGATCAGCTTAGTTTCAATCTCTTTCAGTGTATTTTCTGTCTAATGCTGGGTCTTCTTTGGGCCCTAGCAGTAAGGTGGAGATCTGGGCAAATCCACCTGAAAGCTCTGGGAAACTCAGGGTCTGTAACATCAGTTTTTGGGCAGAGGTGCTGCTGCTTGCTGCAGCCATCTGTGTAGCAGTGCCTTTGGGTCACTCTGTGTCTGCGAGCTCCCAAAAGAGCTGGTCTGGCAGGTGCCAAGGACAGCATCCCTCCTTCACTTGGTTTCAGCAGGAGAAATACAGCCCACATAGGAAGGGGGTGTGCGAGCTGGGGATCAAGGCACTGAAATTCAGTTTCCTGATGTGTCCGCACACCCTGTGAATCTTGCGGTTATTTTAACAGCAGTTCAGATGTTTAACTCTCACTTAGACACTTGCAGTTAGAGGTCCTGAATTCCAATTGAAACCCACCTGCAATGGAAGAGTGGGTGGGACTGCACATCTCCATCCAGATGGAGAGACTAGACATGAGACAAGGGCTCTCTGGAGGAAGCAAAAATGGGACCGAAAGCTCCACTCAAAACAAACAGAAAGAAGAAATAACAGGGAACTCTGGTTTAGTTCTCAGTTCCAGGTGATTTAAGTAATTGGAAAATCACAGTTGTGGAACAACTCTTTGCAGAGCATCATAATCAGCCACGCAACTCAGCGGGGCCTAAGTGCAGCAGAGTGGCTCTAAAGATCCCTTGAAGAATGCGCTTTTCTGGGGGAGACGTGTCATTTTGAGATGCCATCTCTAGAAACAACAGTTCCTTCAGAAAAATATAAAGTCGTCAGGACCATAAGGATGCAGTGATTCATGTAATACTTGAGGCATTAGCCATCTTGCTGACAGACACTGTCATGCCAAGGTCTAGCTGCTGCAAGAACACAAACTGTAAATAATGCCCGACTTTCTCCACAGCGCCAAGAAAACTCTGAGCGTGTGGAAGATCATCGCCTCCAGTCTGGGAGACCCGCTTGAGGAAAGCGCTGCGAGCTTCGAGGGATGACTGCTCACCCAGCTAAAGCCAAGCGTGTGCTTGCACACCACACAAGTGACACCTACATAAGGGCTGCGTCTTCCCAAGCGATGTATTCAGATCACGTGTGCTCCCCTCCACGTTATTAAATTTGACTCAGTGCTTTGAATTCTGCTCTGAGCAATCCATACTCTCCAACCAAATAATCATAAAGGCCCTGCTGGCCTTAAAACATATGTCTCTGACAATAGCAATAAGCCTATTTATTACTGTTGTGACCACTGAAGAAAAGATCATGCATTGTGAGCATCCCATCATCCAGATTTACTTGTAAAGCCAGCCATAGCCAGCATTTACTAAATGGAGGCGGTAAAATATTACAGTTAAGATCTACTGATCATGTATGTGGGCATTTAAATATCAGAGACGGTTACCACTATAAAGACGGAGAGAGGAAATAAGACATAAAATGAGATTAAGACAGAAGGATATAAGCTACCATAAAAGTAACTCAATAAACTGAGCTCAAGCCCGTATGTCCACAAGCATCCCACCGCTATAAACCCAGGGATATATTAGGATCAGGTCAAAAAGCCCAAGGAAGGGAAAAATGTTTCTTAGGTTGATACAGGATTTGCCGAGATGCCCCAGACACTGTAATATAGACCAGGGCACCTATTTCAAAGCTTTAGGACTGGCAAGTGTCTGCTATCGCTGGTGCTCGCTAGAGCAAAGCAACGACTGCCCCAGAGGTTCTGAAGCAATAAATGTATTGATGGAGTAATGATAACATGTTTGCAGTAGAAAATTGCCTATATTCAGGCAGCGTCATGTTATAACTCTGCAACAATAACAGGCAGTCTGAGAAATAGGAAGAGAAACAGATTTGGAGAGATTTTCAGCTTTTAAAGAGAATTAAACAAAATGGAAATCACTAGCAATGCATGCACTAAAGCAGAAGTGCACAAAAAAATAGAGGAACAGTGTGGGCTCCACTGGGGTACCTTTACATATTTAAGAACACAAATGTCTACAGGACCAAACAAGCTTTATGGCCTTAGCTTCTCTCCACTGATACATAAAAATCAAGAGACTTGCAGAAATAAGGTTAATTCACCATTGCATATGCAGAGAGAATAGCTGTAATAAAAATGAATGTGCTCCTTGGCTAGTATTTATTTTTCAAATGTTCCCACTAAAATCCTGGGCACAATAGTAGCAGAAGTGCAAGAGGACATTTCATACTTTTATGGGTAAAAAAAGTAAATCATAGGAGAGGGAGAGTGGAAGAAACGAAAAAAGATGGCATTCCCTTATGTAAAAAAAGAGATATATGATCAAGGCTAGACTAAGAAAGATTTTCTTCTGTTACAGATTATAACGCCAGTTTTAGAAGCTTTTCCCCCTTCTACACAGATTATCTTTGGAGCTCGTAATATGTCTGCAGCTGGAGTAGGCTCTTGTGGATGCTCTCAGAGCCGTGGATGTCAGTGAATATTAGCTGACTGGGAGTACTCAAATCCCATTTTTCCCCTCAACACACTGTCTCTCACTTCATGGGGAAGATAAACACACTGATGTAGAAAAATATTTTGAATCCTAAAATCTGTGGTAGTTCTGACAAACAGAATAACATACCAGACTCTGTACTTAAAAATATCTGTTTATGGGCTAGCAAACAGCTTTTACTATACATATATAATTTCATTTGCTCACTCTCATTAAAAAGAAAAAGTTTATTCTGCCTAAAATACTTCCCATGAGTTTATCAAGGGTAATAATATTGATGTGATAGGATATGAGTGGGTCTAAGATGCTTCAGGCCCTACCTATTGTCACCGACGGCAGAGAGAGACAGCTGAGATTTTAAAAGGAAGAGATGGGGAGCCTCTGGCACCAGCAGAAACGAAGAGCAGAAGGAAGGGTACAGCCACATTTACAACAGAGTATTTGGGATGTTAAGAGTGACTCTTCAGCATCAAAGCTGTCCTACTTCCAAGAGTCTTACATTTGCCAGAGCGCAATTCAGGGAAAAAGGACTTCAGGACAAATCACGTTTCACTGGAAGACTTGGTAATAAATAAATTACATCCCACATCTAGAAACAATTTCCCATGATCAATAATGAATAAAAAAAACAAACACAAGTCGGGTCCAAAGAAGTGTTGTAACAGCATGACACATAAGTGAGTGACAGCAAGGATTTTGCTTCAGTAGCAAAATCAGTATCTGACAAAACATCACATTTCCCTAGGACCCGAAAGGTACTGCAGAACAGGAAGAAAAACCCAACACCCCCAACAAGGGCCCCACAGCACAGCCCAACAACAGATCAGTTTTTGAACAAAAAGCTCTCTCCTGGGCTCAGACTCACTACACTGCACAGACAAAACATTGCACGAGCACATGGGTGCAAGGATGGGTGGAGTAAACTGCTCACACCAAGGACCAGGGTAGCTTCATCATTGCCCAAAGGCTGCTGAGATATGGATGACATGCTTTTTCATGCAGCTTCGTGAACATGCTCCCTAGTAATCACATGTCCATGGCAGCAGCCTCAGCCGATGACTACTGATCATCAGGTGCAGCACTTGGGGTTGAAACCAGAGTTGGGATGTCTGCTGCAGAACAGCAGTAGATGTTCTAGCACTCTGGCCCTTCACTATCTCAGCCACTTTCTGACCTGCAACTCAGTCTGCTATCAGGATTTTGGGGACGTGCCAAGATTTAGTTGTCAATTGCCAGAGGCATTTTCAACTTGCAGCTTATGCACAGCTAAATTTCAACTCTTCCACCTCTCTTTAGACATTTCAATACAGCAACCGATAATATTTATTCCCTGAAAGAGCAAAGGACAGTAGGTGGGATAAGAAACAGCAGTACAAAAACCTTCTTTGAAGCACTCAAACGGGATGAAAAGTTTGTGTCATGGGGAGGAACTGCTCCAATTCACATCTCAATAGCCTGTACGTAAAATTTTTGGAGGTCCACAAAGAACCCTGTGCCTCTGTGTGGATATTAAGACAGAACTATCCTGCTGGAGCTGAACTGCTGCGTCTCTAGAAAAAGCCCTTTGATTTTCTGAGGGTAATCTTGCATCTTGGTTAGACATACCAAACCTCATTTTCACCAGGCAGCGCTATGGCCTGGGGGCAGAGTGGCTGGGAAGCTACCTGGAGGGAAAGGTCTTGGGGGTGTTGGTCAACAGCAGCTGGACATGAGCCAGCAGTGTGCCCAGGTGGCCAAGGGGGCCAACAGCATCCTGGATGGTATCAGGGATGGGGTGGCCAGCAGGAGCAGGGCAGTGACCGTCCCCCTGCACTGGGCTCTGGGGGGGCTGCACCTCGAGGGCTGGGGTCAGTTCTGGGCCCCCCAGCACCAGAAGGACATGGAGGGGCTGGAGCATGTCCAGAGAAGGGCAGGGGGTGGGGAAGGGGCTGGAGCACCAGTCTGGGGGGANTCAGGAACAATCCCTTCCCCGACAGAGGGGTCAGGGCTGGGGACAGGCTGCCCAGGGAGGGGGGAGTCCCCGTCCCTAGGGGGGTTCAAACAACGTGTGGCCATGGCACTGCGGGACAGGAGGGCGTGGTGGTGGGAGGGTGGGTTGGCAGATGGACTCGATCTTAGTGGTCTCTTCCAATGTTCAAGATTCTTTGATTCTTACCATCAGGAATATGGACCTCAGTTGCTGGACCAGCCACATTCATGAGCTGAGACCTTGCTGTCCTGCTTGTCTCCGAGCACTTTCATACAGCCAGGACTCAATTAACCACAGGATTCATAAAGTTATTATGGGCTGTCACTTAATGTAAGGAATGCCATGTCCAACTCTGGAGTAGACATCATCTTCACAGATAGAAATAAAATCACAGAAGCAAACGTTTTTTGTGTGACCACAGTTTACAGTTTCAATGACTCATCTACAAGCAGAAGACATGGTTTAGTGGGTAATAGGTGGTGGGGGGACGGTTGGACTGGATGATCCTTGAGGTCTCTTCCAACCTTAATGATTCTAGGATTCTAAGAATAAAGTGCAAATGCATCCAGCCAAGTATTTACTTAAAGGGCTTGTGAGAAGCCATTTCACATAGCTGAGAACACTTGCGCACCAACTACCTGAGAAAAACAACAATTTAAAAATTAAAACACACATACAAAGCACGGGAGTATAATTGGGAAGTGTCTCAGAAATAGTTGACATGACGCTGAAACCCCGCAATCCCACATCTTACAAAGGAGCTGTGCTGCTTTAACAGCATTGCTGAGGACTCCAGCAGCAGAGCTGAGGAGTTGGGAGGAGGGCACGTGCCCATCAGCTGTCACCCCCAGTTTGCACCCATGGGCCAGCTTCACCTTCTAGCCTTCCTGATAAACCGAGTCCTGATCAACATCTGAAAGTGAGGCTTCCCGAGTTCACAGCAAGCTTCACTTTCCCACTCACACGCGGTGAGTCAGACAGCTTTGCAGAGCAGCACTGTGCTGAAGATCAGGAAGGAAAAGAAAATGGGATGATGAACAGGCAGCAACCAGCTGTTCCCCTCCCAAAATGGAGCACTAAGTTTTTCAAGTCTCTCTCTAGTTTCTTGGTAAAACCAACCATGACACGAGCTGAGTCATCCTGCCTCCTTCGAAGGACACCGTGACTGCAGGTTGGGGCTGCCAGACATCAGCACGGTTCCCACCAGCACGGACTGCCCCAGGCTGCCTTTCAGTGGTCGCATCCATCTGCGTAGCACTTCTGCAGGACAGGCAGCACCCAAAACCACACCACCATCTCATCCCGGACAACTCTGTTCATCCTACACCAGCCCTCCTCCTCCTCCAGACAGGAGGTGGTGAGAAGATGCCACTTGTGATACCAAGGGTTGGGTGTACAGTTTCTTGGTGTATCTAAACAGGGGATGCAAAGAGATTTATTTAATATGCTTGAGCTACATATAATCCTGTGGTCTTGGGGATCAGGAATAATTACTATTCCTACCATTTGATGTGTAATTTAGGTTTGTTTTTTTTTTCTTCTAAGCATCGGCAAGCAGCAACAGGTAAAGGTGGATTTGGCACGGGGTGATGCATCTTTCTCCCATGCCCAGGATAAACCTGACCACCAGCTTTGGGATCAAGAAGGAGGTTTTCCTACAGTGAAGAGTCATACGTATGCCTTTACGTATTTGACCCTCTTCTATAAGATGGCGTTAGACTATCAAAGGCCACCTGGACATTTTGACTGGGTAAATACCCTGTTGCTGCAGGAGCCCACGACGCTGACAAGATTCACAGCCCGTCCTGCTTTCTTCCTCTGACACCTTGCTTTTTGTGGTGTTTGGTATTTTAGACGCGGAGTTAAGTACATTAAAGTATGTTGGTGGATTATCAGTGACTTCTGAAGCTCCAGGATGCTCCTCTGAACCCTTGGATTTAATTTCTATTTCAGAGTTGCCTGAGCTCACAATGGCCCCACGCAGTCCTCGTCCTCCTGTTTCACCGGCTGCGCAACACCGCGCACGGTAGAGAGGTGCCCGAGAACATCGCTCCAGTGGTTATCCTCGCTGATTCACAGTCATCTACCAGGGAGACTCAGAAAGGCTTGCTGAGCGGCCATAATATACTGTTATTATAATAATGTTATATTCTCAATTAACTATTAGCTAGATCTTTTACCGGCTCTCCTGCTATTTTATGTAGGATCAGTGTTCAGCAAAACAGCCATTTCATTCTGTTCTTTGTTTTGGCCCAGTGTTCCCTTCTCCCCATCCTCTGGAGCTGTCTCAGTATTTCACATTACCACCGTACATATCATTAAGCCACAAGTTCCTCAGGAGTTTCTCCAAAACACTTGGAAGCCCATTGCACAGCATCTCTAATTTAAATGCATTTGACTCAATAATACAATTTAATAACCACCATAGTTACAGTTTAGAACGAAAAATATCTCATTAGCTCTGTAAACTCACAATATGCTGTTGGGTTGGGTTTTTGGTGGGGTTTTTTTTGTTTTTTTTTGTTTTTTTTTAATTACCAAGCAGGAATATTTTTGGAACATATTTGACTTTTCGATAACACTATCATCAATTTTATCGTACCCACTCGGTAGCGGGCCTTATACCAGCATTAGATTCCTTTTAATTCCTAATATCAGATTTCTTTTAGCCCTAACACATTTTCTTTTGTCCTTTACTTCTCTAACCACATACTTGCAAACAATATAATAGCTCAGCTTAAAAGGTAAAACCCGGATAATTGGTGTTATGTTAATTATTTGCTCTTCCCTTCTCCATGCGTGCACGTGTGTGCGCTGCCACTGCCTGTCACCGGCACTTAAGGAAACATCTTTAGCCGTGACGTGTAACACTATTATATATGTACATATATCACTCATATACATTTACTGTCAAGGCGCTGGCAGCCATCCAGCTGCCAACCTTATCAGCATAAACAGAGAAATTGGAGAGGGGGCAGCCAGTGATTTCGGTGTAGATGTCGACTCAGGCCAAGTTATTACTCCTTTTTGACAGGACAGGGGTTGGGTTTTTGCAAAGCAATTTGTGTTTGTTTATTTAATTTGCACAGCAGAATCCTGGGTCTTTGGCATCTAACTGAACATGCAGGAAAAACCTCTGGGAATGAGCAAATTCCTCTGTGTTTTCCTTCACCATCGGTTTTGCTCAACACTAATGTTGTGATGAAAAAGCAATACAGCATCTCCCCCACCCTGGTCCCCCTCTCCCCCAGCAAAAACGATGGGAACCACTTGTGTCCCCAGTGGCAATGTGGGGTCTGGTTCAACACCAGGCTGGTCCCCACCTGTCCCCGTGCCCCACATCATCCTTTCACTGGTGTTTCCCTGACATATCCCTACCAACCATGCCCCCACGGAGGGAGCTTCATCTTACCAGGAGAGGATGCACTGTGACCAAGGACTGCTCTCCACCAGACCCAGAAAAAAGGAAGTTTTTAGACCAAGCAGCTCTTAGGGACAAGGACAGCTTTAAAGGCTGCAGCTGTGTCACAGCTGAGGACACTCAAAGTGTCGGACTCATCAGCTCCTCCACAGCTCCACCAGCAGCCACCTGGTTCAGCACAGCTCTGCTGGCCCTGCTGTGGGCAGACCCCCGTGGTGTCTGCTCTGCCCCAAGCCACCCTACAGCAGTCCTGGCACGCAGAGGGACGGTAGGGCTCGTCTGTAGGGGAAGGTAGGAGCTGCTGCTGCTGCTGCTGCCTTGCGGGAGAAGCCAGGTTGGAGCGGAGCAGGTAGTTTTGCACGGAGAAGCTGTGCCAGCAGGCTTCACAAAAGCAAGAGCACGTTCTAAGTTGCACAAGGGCTTCTCTGCATTCATCCAAGCATGCAGAGGCATTGATTTCACAAACGCTGACTTTATTTGGACGAGCTCCGCCGTGATGCTCTCTGTCCTGCCCAGCTGCATCACGCTCCCGTGCCTGAGTCCCGCAGCAGGGACGGAGCAGCTCAGCGCAGGGAGCCGTGCCGCTGGTCGGATGGAGGCACGAGCAGAGATGCCTGTAGAAAGACCAGGCAGCAGTGTGGCAGGCTGTGTGCCCGGGTGGGCTGTGAGACCCGTGCGGGAGGCTCGGCCAGACGGAGAGCTGCTCCCCCCCTCCCTCGTGCCTCCCCCCGCCTCTCTCTCTGCACTCCCTTCCCTGCCCTCCGGTTCTACGGCTGTAATCAAATCATAACTTTTATTAAATTTGAGATTACTTTTTAATGGAATCAATTTCTTGCGTGGTGCTTTTCCCTTCTGCCCCGCGGCTCTGCCACGCTCTGCACTTTTGTGGTTTTACTCCGGCTTTTATCTCCGCTGCTGCCCTAATGACGAACGCCGGCCACGGAGGTGAGCAGCCGTGACCCTGTGCTGGCTGATGGACAAGGTGCGTCGCTTGCTGTGGGGACAACGCTTGTCCCCTTGACCAGTGGCGCCAGTGCAGGCATCCCTGCTGAGGAGCGCTGCAGGGACAGCAGGATTTGTCCCTCCTTGCAGCTGGCAGCGTGGGTGGCGTTAGCACCTCTGGGTTCAAAACAACATTTTCCCCCAGCGGGAAGGGAGCCCTCACCTTTCCCCTTGGCTTTCTTGCTGCATTGGAAACCCGAAGCTAGATCCAGTTGTTCTGAAGCTCCTGGAGCTGGGAGAGGCTGAAGGCACCTGGCAGGAGCTCCCATCTTCTTCATCATACCCTGCTGGGAGTCAGGAATTCAACCGAACGTGCTCACAGTGCCCAGCCAGGCTCTGTGAGGATGCCTCTTGCGGGACAGCCCCATGGGCAGACTCTTGCCATGTTACCAAGTGAACCACGTAGATGCCACCACATGCAGCAGCTCATGCTCAGCCTTCCCGTCCTTCCTGGTTTTTCAGTTTCTTAATAACCACATTGCCCAAAATGGCTTCAACTTTAAAATTTTATGTAACTTTCCACTTGTCTTTCCCACCTCCCCTTCTGCTTATTCTTTTCTCTTTCTTCCTACAACACCTACAGACTGTATTATATCCTCTGACACAAAAAGGCCCATTCTGCTTTCACTTATAACCATATAATGACAATAAGAAAAATAAAAGTGACGTTTTTTATTTGGTCCTCATCCTGCTGATGTTCTTGAAAAGGAATTTAAGATTTTTAACTTCAAATCTCACATACGAATGTTCTGGGTCTCACAGCTTTCTTGATTAGAAACTGTATTTTCTAAATCCTTATTTAGGAACAACAGGTCAGGCTGCCTCCTGGTTGTTTCGAGACCTGGGTCTAGTCCAGGCATGTTTCTCACAAAAACTCTCTCCTAGTTTGTAATACCTGAGTTCTGAAAAGATGGATTTTGTTCTGGTCTGAAGGCAAGCGGAGCTTGGGCTCGTGGGCTTTCTGCTGTCTATTGTGTAGTTTCATTGAATTTCTTAGGGAATTTAAATTTCATTCCTCCAAAACAAATGAAGATGCATTATCTGGAGTGATTTTTTCATAGGAAGCCAGAGCAGCAGGTACTGAGCACAGCGATGTGCAGAAGCACCCTGAGGCCGCCTCAGTCCCAGCATTTCCCAAGCTGCGCAGCTCAGTGCCCAGCCTGCACTCAACACGTAGCAGTCAAGGTGTATCATGGGGTACGGACCACACTGGTGAGTAATTATTCAGGACAACCACCAAAAAAGTTCTCTAACCTGACCTTTTGCTTCCATCAGCCTGTTTGATGTTGATGTCACACCATGAGCATCCTAAATATTTGTCCTGCGCACAATGCCTGCCGCTACGTTCATACCACCATGAACCTGTTCTTCTGGAGAAATAAAGCTGAGATCTACTGTTTGATTTGGTCAGTAAGAAGCAATATCGGCTTTTCCCTCGAAGTCTGGCGCTCTCTGTAAGTGCAAGAGAGAGCATAAGAGTCCATCTAGGTTTGGGCTTTGGTGTGTCTGCTCTCGCTGTCTCCCTGAATGCACTAAAACATCTTCCATGGCTGAGCATCCGTGTGGCCAGAACTGGATACTCCATAATTAACGCATCTCTTTGAGCATTCACAGCATTTAGCTACTTCCAAAACAGTATCAAATGCCTCTTTTAATTCAGAGTTTGAAGGAGATTTTATATTGTTCTTTGCATCCTTCCCAAGATGGGAATCCAGAGCTCTTTCTCCAAATCAGAGATATATCTCATGCCGTGACAACAAGATGAGGAGCCCTAAGTCTGTAGCTATTCAGGTAACTTTCTTATTTCTCTTTCTTTCAAAGTCTTATTTTATTTTTCAGCCAAGTCCATTCTGTGTGTATCTGTGCCTGTGAACAAAAGGATGTTATTCTTCAAGATTCGTTTGAAATGCTCTTCCATGGTCATTTATGAAAGCATAAAAATAGATTCGGTCCTGAAGCATGAGACACATCAACAAAAGCTATAAATATATATGAATAGATATTTGTGAGTGTTTGTGTGTGTGTGTGTGTGTGTGTGTGTGCGCGCGCGCGCGCGCAAGTAGTCTTTTAAGGGCTACATTCCCTTTTTTGGCTATGCACATGGGTTTTATTCCTGCAAAGGGCGAAGTTTTTTCCCATCTCACACAAACCACCAGGAATGAAGGAACTGCAGTTCTGCCGTAACTCTGCCTGTAATTAATAAATCATCTAAAGAGCAGAGAGTAACAGGTCCACTTTGAGGTCCAACAGCAGACTTCCAAGTATGGAAGCCTTTAATAAAATTCTTTTCAGAAGTCCGTTTTGGTGTCTGCTACCAGTTCCTGTATTTCTGTTGCTAGAATCTATAAGGAAGCTCAAATTTTGTAAATATGAGCCCTCCTGCAGGTTTAGCAGGCAAGAATGGGAGCTGCGTACGGCTCCAGTAGCACTGAACTCAGGGATGCACCTGTCCCTTTTCCCAAGCACGGGGACGGATGGATTTGGTGGTATTGCCATGGCTTTTCCCTTGCCCTGCTGGAGCAGCCAGGCCAGTGAAAGCAGCATTTCAAATTCCAACTTTCTGGCTCTTTTTTAAGCCTCAGGTTGCAATAGGTAATTAGTTCTCTTTCTGTTGCACTCCTCAAGCAAGCACATAAATTCTGGCCGCTCCCATCGAGTTTTATTAAGTAAAATTTGATGAGAAGATCATTTCCCACAAAACCAGCCTTGTCATCATACAGGTGG
This sequence comes from Psophia crepitans, assembly GCA_013399095.1. Classification (NCBI taxonomy): domain Eukaryota; kingdom Metazoa; phylum Chordata; class Aves; order Gruiformes; family Psophiidae; genus Psophia; species Psophia crepitans. The sequence continues at coordinate 377,362 of VWZZ01006360.1, read as the reverse complement.
TCATCCATCTCAGTGGCCTGTGCAACCGTTTCAGATGCCCTAGTCTTTTCCTGACATCTTTTCCAGTACCTGAAGCGGGCCTACAGGAAAGCTGGAGAGGGGCTGGTTGCAGGGCAGGGGGGGCCAGGCCAAGGGGAAGGGCCTGAAGCTGCAGGAGGGGAGCTGGAGCTGAGCTGGGAGGCAGCAATCCTTCCCTGGGAGGGTGCTGAGGCCCTGGCACAGGGTGCCCCGAGAAGCTGTGGCTGCCCCTGGCTCCCTGGCAGTGCCCAAGGCCAGGCTGGATGGGGCTTTGGGCAGCCTGGGCTGGGGGGGGGGGTCCCTGCCCATGGCAGGGGGTGGGAACTGGATGGGCTTTGGGGGCCCTTCCAACCCAAACCATTCTACGATTCTATGATCTCATGCCTACCTCCCTGCCTACCAATATCTGGCTGACAAATAACTTTCCTGCCCTGCACCCAGGCTTGTTCAGAAATACACGTTTCATTATGCAAGGCGTCGGAGCTCTTTGTCCCCACTTAGTCCTTGAGACTGGGACGTGCTTAGGAAGATGGTGGGCACTCTTCTGCATCCTCGGTGCTGTCCTAAAGCGCATGGTGACCTGGTGGATGTCTCACCAAGCAGCCTCTGGGCTGCTTATTTCCCACCGAATGAAGAATACAAATGCTGTCCCTTACTCTCTGAGGGAAGCACATTTTTCAGTGACACTTTCAAGAGGACAGCCTGTCCTTCCTCTAAAGCTATCACAGCGTAACACCCCAGTCTGCAGACAAACATTATGCAAATGTCTCTTTTACAGCCATAGTCAGAAATGTGTCTTTTCTTGTGCTTCATTAGGATATTGGAATAAAACGTCATTGCAGCCTCTGAGATTCGCATCTTTTCCATCAGAGAGACAAGATTGTTTTCTAGGTTATGGCTGTTTTAATTTCTGTGGTTCTTAGAAACCTGGTCTTGCTCCTTGCTGCTCAGAAGACCCCAGCAGGGGACCAGATCTCCACATCTAAGGATTTTCCAGGCCGTTCTGTCTCCTTCCCGATAGTCCATAAGCCATCCACACCTCCAGTGAAGCTGCACCTGGAAGAGAAGAGAGGAAAAATAATTGTGAAAACTGAACCGAGTCAACCCCAGGTTGCTCCTGGGTATCATGTCACCTTCAGGCCCTTACCTTTGTCCCCATGGTGGTCCCAGCTGTCTTCTCCTGAGCTGGTCTGGGGTCTCCTCACAGATTGCTCCAGGACTCAAAGGTGCAGGGATGAGAATGATCTTCCCAACATCTGTTGGTCTGCTCAGGAGAGACCACAGCCCCTGGGAAAGTGTTCGTCTATTTCAAACAATCAACGCACATAGTACACTCCATGCAGCAATAAAAATCTAAAGTTTACTTAAAAAATGAAGTTGCCCTGCCAAAAGTCCTTGACTTTTGGGCTAACAACCCTTGTATCCTGATGTGTGTTGCTATTTTCCACAGGCACTCACAGGATGTGGATTTTGATGTGGCTTTCCCAGTTGTACATTGCTTGTGGACGTGCTGTTACGTGGTGTTTCTGCACATGTCCTGTGGCCACTGCCATTTTCTGTGTGGGTTTCCTAGGGATCTGCTCTAGTCCTGCCTACTGTTGAGCTATTCCTCCCAGTTTGCCCAGTCCAGACCAGTCACAGCTGTATGCGCTGTGTCCCCATACTGCTCCATGCTTTACTGGTCACCCCTGTCACCGTTTAACCCATCTGGCATCTAAAAGAACCACACAGCCATTCGCTCACTGCCCCCCACAGTGGGATGGGGGAGAGTCAAAAAGAAAGAAAGGTGAAACTTGTGGGTAGAGATACAGACAGTTTAATAGGACAGAAAAGGAAGATGATGATGGTGATGATGGTGATAATATACAAAACAAGTGATGCACAGCACAATTTCTCACCACCTAAGGCTGATGCTAGTGAGTTCCTGAGCCGTGCCACCTTCTGACCAATGCCCAAGGTATATACTGAGCATGACACCACATGGCATGGAATACCCCTTCGGCCAGTTGGGGTCAGCTGTCCTCGCTGTGTCCCCTCCCAGATTCTTGAGCACCCCCCATCTTCTCATTGACAGGGGAGGGTGAGAAGCTGCAAATCTCTTGACTGCTTGGCAACAACTAAAAACATCCGTGTGTTATCAACATTGTTCCTATCCTAAATCCAAAATACAGCACTCTACCACCTGCTAGGAAGAAAATTAACTCTACCTCTGCCAAAATCAGGACAAGCCTCTAGCTCCAGCTTGTGAGATCTCTTCCCTAAACCTTCGTCCAAGCCATTTACACCCCCAACTCATCACTGAGCAGAAGGGTGAGGACTAAACAAGTGATGCAGCATGGAAGGTCTCACTTGGAGGGAGCATGGCATCTCTCATCCTATTTTACTCTCTTTGTGAGTAATTCCCTCCCATTCCTGTACAGGGAAGAAGAATAGCAACAACAATAAATTGACTTTCCTGTGGTTTGTGAGAAGAACTTGGCAATTCCTTTTCCTGTGCCAGAAAATCTCTCCTCTCTACTCTCTATGTGAATATTCTACTACATTAAGGTAGGGAAGCTAACCCCGACACCTAGGCTGTCCCCAGCACGGCTGTGCCCAGCTGCATGCCTGAGTCGCTCGGATGAAAGGACCATGCTTGGGCAGGAGAGCCTCACCGCGTGCTCCCAGGATGATAGGAACGGGCATCGCTGAGCAGATCCGATCATGGGTTGACTTGCGTGTTCTGGATAATGCTTCTCCATCCCCTGATGTAATGTACCTGTAGGGCCATTTTTCTGAAATATGAAAAGCGGAGGAAATATGTAAGTAAATATAGTGCCTGTATAGTAATATGTAGGTAAATACAGTGCTTACTTGGAAGAAAGCACTGGAAGAATACTAAAAGTGAGTTGTTTGGTTTGACAGGGTACAGTGCGTACCTGACTTCATTACTCTGTCAGAATATATACTGCTTGAAGGCATTTTGATAATTATTTGTGTCATTTATTTGTTTACTCTCGCTTTAAACAAGACTAGGTATGCTACATATTTTGTGGAGAGACACTCACAATATGGTATTTGCGTAGGAAGCTGCAATGGTTTTCTAATTGCTTGTGAAATGAAAATAGTCATAAGAACCTGGTCTTTTTTTAATCCTGAAAATGAACATGGGTAATCACTGTTCTACTGAGAAGGACCTTAACGCGTTCCTGAAAACTCTGCTGAAAACAAGCACGGGAAATTTCACCCTCAAAATTATTTTGCCAAAAATAATGAATGAACTTGAACACACTAAATCAATTTTTTTGCATCCTTGGCAGCAAGCGCCTTACTCAAATTTCTATTAAGTTCTGGAAAGGCTGTTTTGTGTCAAGAAAGAACAAGTCAGCGCCTTGGATTTTCTTTAACAGAAGCTAGTCTTCTAATGAAATAGTAGCAAGCCCTCACTAAAGGTTTTCAAAAGGTCGCCTTCTGTAAAAATTGGTAATGAAAAATTTTTTTGGGGAAAAAAACCAAACCCAACCCCAAAACCCTGTGGTGATTTCTGTGTAGCCAGTGTGAGTCCAGCACATGTTGAACACTTCCCCACGGCTCCGGCTTGCAAAGCAATTTCCAGTGTGGGTGTAACAGAGGTTGTAGGATGGCTATGGAAATTAGCAGTATTGGCTCAGGATTCCTTGCCCACAGATCCTGGATCAGCAGAGGACATGGGTACAGGAAATTAGGGCTAATACAGCTTCTGAATCAAAGCCACATGTCAGCAGCAGCACTGCATTTCCCAGGTGTGAGGCAAGGAGGAGGCGGTGTGAGATGCAGCCGGAGCACCTTTTGTTTTAAAACCCACCTTTTATTTTATGTCTGCATATTTTATTTTAAAAATACCCATTACTTTATATTTTGGCTAGTGGGGGCTATTTCTTTAAGGCGGGATAGAACAGGAGGGGATTCATGGCTGTGCGTGCATATGTGGTCTGTTTGTGTGTGCGCGCACGTGTGCATGAGCGTGCTGAGAAAGCACCAAAAGCCTTTGATACCCAGGTCCGTCACGGGTAACGCATCCACAGCAGGACACAGGAACCTGGTGTGGTCCAAGTGCAAAGCTCCCAAAGCCTACAGGAGACTGCGGATGGGTCCCCCCGGACCCAGTGGGTGCACTGTCTGCAGCAGCCAGTTGCAGACCATCACTCGTGGCTTGGGTACCACTGCTGGGGTAGCAGCACCCCCAGACTTAGTGCTCCTGCTGCTCTGAGTGCCTTCACTGGGGGAGGCCAGGCGGTGAGAGCCTTCCCCTCCACCAGCTCCCACGCACATCCAGGCTGGTGCACCGAGGGGTGGCAGGGTCCATGCCGGCGCAGTGGCAGAGGGTCTGGCTCCTCCGGCTGTGCTGCTCCAGGGCTCGGGGGCATGCTGGTATTGCCTGTCAGGGAGATTGGTGGGATCTGAGCTGCCAAACTTCCCAAGTCATTTACAAAGCGCTGTTTGCCCACCCCTGCTCGGCGGTGATGAATGGAGTTATTATATCTGCACAATCTTATCCTGCCCCCCAGCAAAACTCGGTGGTGAATTGAATGTTGCTGGGGAAGGCTAGTGAAGCATACGGAGCAGTGATCACATTTGTCTTGCAGGGAGAGGAAGAATTGAGGGCTGCAATAAGCAGCATTAAATAGCCAAGTGCGCCGGATTACAGCTCGGCAGCTCCCCTCCTGCTGCAGTCTTCCAGTGGGTTTCCGTTGCCTTCCCATCAGCATGGGCACCTCAGCAACTGGAAGCAGTCACCGGGGCTCCCCTCCCATCTTCTCTCACACCTCTTGTGCATCTCAGGTGGGAAAGTCATCTTGGCTGTTCCTGGTCTGCACCGGAACCACCTCATCTTGCAGGAAGGACTTCCTCCTGCTTGGGTTGACTGGTGGACACTGTTCAGGGGCACCTGGTGGAAATGACCTTTCCTGCCTGCATACTATAGCACTCAGCCACATGCTGGCCAGATGGGGCTGATTAATGAGCATGAATTAGATAATAGTACTAAAGCACTTGGAAACTATCAATCATCACGTGCTGAACCATTACACCCAGTATTCCCTCTGCAGCTGCAGTCAGGGTGGATATTTCTGGGGCATTCAGTCACCCCCAGTTAGCATGAGGGTACAAGTCTGGAGAAGGGCTTGCAAAGCCTGGTCTGGCCCCCCAGATGATGGTGCATGAGGTCCTGTGCTCCTCCAGCATCTGTCTCGATGGACTGCACTGTGGTGCGTGTGGCAGCGTGGGTCAGGACTGCGACTGAGCTGTGTGTCTATGGGCAGAGGAATGGTAATCAGGGTGTGATTTGTTTGCCAGTGGCGCGATCAGCCAGAGGCACCGATCTCCATGTAAGTGTGAGCGCGTGTGTGCATCAGTGTGCGATGCTGAGGATGCTGAATACTGGTGCGTGCTGGTGTCGAGATGCTAATAAAGTGGGTAGGGCAGAGTTCCGTCAGCATGGTACTGTTTTGGGGAGAATGGGTGCTAGAGAGTATATTGAATAAAAATGTGGACACTCTCACTGGAAAGTCCATGTGCTCTGCACGAGTCTCATCCCACGGACACCCCAAGAGAACCGCGGGCTTGGCTCAGGGGTACGGCTGCTAGCCCAGCATCCACAGTCAGGACACGCACCCGTGCCGGGGCCAGCGGAGAGCAGCAGCAGGGGGAACGTCGTGATTTGTGGCTCCCAGGAGCTGCATTCGGAGGGCTGCGCCTCCTCCTCCCTGGCACAGGCTGTGGGAACTGTCGGTCTCCCCGCCCATCCACAGGGGCAGCGAGCAGCAGCCTGGGCCCCACGCACAGGGTCGCGGGTCGGCGCGATGCTCCACGGAGCAATGCTCGGGGCAGTGCCGAATCCCGACGGAGGGCGAGTGTGGGAAGAACTGCTGGGAAAGTCACAACCGCATCCCTCCGGAGCCGGGAGCAGAGCGGCAGCTAAAGCACGAGCCCCTCGGGAATACCAGTGCACGGTTTAACTCTGTGCATGCTGCGTGAGGCTGGGACTGGCAGCGCAGAACGTGCCTCTGCGCCTGCCCCGACCCGTGCACGGCGCACGGTAGTCACCCCTGCTCACAGGAGCATCCTCGCACCGAGATTGACAGCATTGGCTGGGTCCGCTCGTTAAAACCTTTGAGCGACTGCACAGCAAGTCCCAGGGAGGGGTGGGAGAGGCCCTCGCTATCGCGTTGAGGTGGGATCAGAGGCTGGAAAATGAACAAGGCAGTTTCTCATCACGTAAAGCCACCACAGGCTCCCGTTCCTCTCCTGGCGGTGCAGAGGCGGTGCAGACTGAAAGCCCTGCCAAGGCACTGTCACAGATTTCCTATGCAGTATTAGAGGAGAGATCTCAGAGAATTTGCATTAAAAATGGTCACGTTGGCATTTGCTTCTTGCTGAACATTTCTTCTCTTCAAAGAACCACATATTTTCGCAGGAAAAAGGAGAGTAAGGAGCAGACTGTCCCAGGTATCAGGACGGTGCTTTTGTCCCAAGCAATTTTCATCTTAAGAATAAAAGAACTGCGTAAATGAAAATACTGCTGAGCACACTCGGTTTGCAATTTTCCAGCCTTTAAAGGCTGGTCCCATCACTTTCCTCCCAGCGCGGCTTGTTCTCTGGCCCCTGAGGACACTGTTTCCTTGCCAGATACTAATTTTCAAACCTCAGCTCTTTCAGCCCGTTCCAATAAACATCACAAGAATGTTTCTAAATAGGGAATGTGCATTTTTTTTTGTTCTCCTTAAGCCTTAAGAAGGAGAGAAAGATTTTGTTAAATGTTAAAGAACGATTATAGGGCAATGAGGCACCGTTTGTTGAAGCGGTGGAGATTTGGAGAGGTAACGAAGGCTAAAACTATTGAGGCTGGGTAGGTGACCCTGGCCGAGGCTGTGAAGTCAAGGATTGCTGCCCTGGTAGTGGGGGTGAAATTAGAGGGCTGCCCGCTTGCGTGTGGGCACGGGTTGTGCCCCTCCACACGCACTTTGGCTGGCTCCTTGGACGCGTGATGGGATGCTGAAGCTTGGCTCCGAAAATGAATGTTATGGTCAGGTTGTTTCAGGCTGGTATCAAGCTGTCTGAGGTTGTGCCTCTTGTTTGTCCCTTCCCGCATTCCAACATCCCCGGTAAATCATGGCTGAGCCAAGCAAATGGCTTTAGGCGCTGGGAGCAGGCGATCCTCTGTGACTGTGGGAAGAATACAGGCTGCTTCTGCGAAGCTGCCAGGCGTATTAGTGATTGTTTTAATTAAGTGGAAGCTTATAAATGGCTCTGTAAACAAAGAAACTGCTGGAAAGCTGTCTGGCTCCCAGCTGTACCGTGCTGGGCACTTCTGGGTTTGGTGTGGCATCACCTGCCGCGTCTGTGGTGGCTGGAGGAAGCCCAGCTTCATCGGCCGCATCTCAGCAGCTCCAGGATGGCCCGCTGGCAAGCTGGGGAGCAGCGTGGGTGCTATGGCGGCTCCGCAGGTGAGAAAACTGCCAAAAAGATCCACTAAACCGTTCAGTGTGTGACCCAAAAAGAAAACAGAAACAAAAAATCCTTGAGCAGAAGATGCTGCAAGAGCACGGGCCTTTACCTTCTCAACGAGGAGATTGAGAGGCGAGTTGGTCGCGATGTGTAAGTGCGGTGATGTCTGCAAGTCAAAGACAGACAGATGAATTGTACAAGATTGATGCTGTTCTGGGTGATGTGCTTTAGCCAGGTATAAATTACCAGCTTGTTTCCAGGATGTGGAAATTCAGGTTTTGCTATCTGATCTGATGAGATTTCCTGGCTTGAAGGCTGTCCTCTGAATCCCTAGAAGTGATGGGAAGGGAGAAGTGCTAATCTACAGATAACACCTGCATGGAGAGTTACGGTACCTGCCAAGTTTTGTGCAATGCCATGTGTAACACAGTGAATGATTTAGGGTGCTCGCACACTTAATGAACCAGGTTCCTGTAGGCTGGCTTAATAAAATAATATGAATGTAATACAAAAGTGAAGGAGAGCGACGTGGACATTTTGATCATTGATATATCTGCCCATTCCAGCAGATTCCTGAAGCTGGAAAATGTTTCTGCTCCTAATTCCCCCGTCACAACGTGGAACCTCATTTAACTTACTCAGGGTTTTCATTTTCTTTTCCTGGTGATCCTCTATTTGCCGCTTTAGTCAGCCAGCGCTCGCCACGCATAGAGACATCCCTTTAACTCCCTTTCCAGGATGTAATTTCTTAGAATTTTTGTGAAATCCATCTGCATGGATCCCAGCGCATACAAATCCAATGACACTATTATAATCAGGCTTAAATGCTGCAGCAGCCCGCTACCATTTAAGCTAATAGCTCCCAGCAGGCAAAGGTTGTTATCCTTTATGGACCAGCCCTCTGGGGAGTCGCACGGAACAGCTTGTAACAACGGGTTATGCATTTGGAAGTTGCCAAACTTTACTTACTGCCTCACAGGGCCCTGGGATTTGGTGATTTTATTCTTTAATTTTTTTTTTTTTCCTTCCGTGGTTGCGCAGCAAAGGTTTTTGAGCCTTGGTGTGCTTGTGTAATACAGACCTTCCACTTAGTAATTGCTTTCTAAAATTCCCTGGATTATTGGTAGTCACCTGTGTGTGCATCTGGAAGTGCGTGCGCTGAAAAAAGAAAAAAAAAAGATATCTTTAATTTTTTTTCAGGCAACAAACAGAGGTGTGACCCTGGGGGGCCTCCAGACCCTCCCCCGGTCTGAGAAATCCCGGCAGATCCTGGGGATAAACATGCGGGCCTCCAGGTGGGGAGTTTTGAGGCAAAATCATTGGGAAACGCCAAAGGTTTGCTAACACGTTTGCAAATGGAGATGCTTTTGTTTAAAAGAGTTGATATTTATTAGGCATGCCAGTGGAATAAAAACAAGCACAGATGGAGAGTAAATCTTCCTGAACAGCCAGTGCAGTACTCCTTGATCATTCAATAAACATCATATTTTAGCACCTTTAGTCCTTCCCAGGCAGCTCGGTACCTGTTACACGAGGGGCTCACTGAAGATAAGATTAGTTGCCAGCTCCTGTTCAGCCACTGCCTTTTCCATTTGCTTTTAATTTTTTCAGGCTGCCTCTCTGACACGGAGATTTTTCCATATCAGTCTCTGCTAAAAGGGCACGCTTGTAACCAGTAGAGGTATTTTGAATGAAATGAAAATATTTCTTTATATCATCGAAAGTCTTGTCCGTGAATACCTCGGAGACTGCCAGAAGCAGATATTTCAGGTTGCGTTTATTGTGTGCAAGACGCCAAATGCAACAGCGGATCGGCGCGGCGGTGGGTGCGTGTTTAAAGCTAACAGATTGAGACGTGGGTGGTGTATTGGTTGCTCAGTCGTGGGGCCCTGAGCATATCTGGGGACACTGAACAGCTCGGGTGGAGATGTCTTTCCATGGTGTACGTCCCGGTAACCCAGAGACTGCACCTCCACTACCTCTGATTGCAGAAAAGCTCTGGTAGCTATGTCTGGAAGCCCAAAGAGTTTACGTGCTCTGTAGAGGATTTGAAATCTGGCTGTGGCTCAGCATATAAGCCCAGCTGTTGAAGCCTACATTTAACCCAGCTCTTTCCAGAGCTGAGGGGAAAAAGGAAAGAAAATGGGATATTTTAACCAAAATCCTTCCTGACTACAGACTTATACGGGACAGAGGAAAAATCTAAGCATTTCACCTCTAAAACCAAGATTCGATGCCATGGATTTTGTTGGTGCCTGGTTTTACTGTTCAGAGCATACAAGGAGCTGTGCACAGCAACCAAGCTCCCTCAGGAGACAGGAGAAGCATCAGAAAAAGCGTCCCCTTCACTGAATGAACTCATCCTCTTTCAAAAACCCCTCCTGCTCTGCATTTGTGTTGGAAAGCAAGTGCTGGCCACGCAGCAGATGCTCCCATCACCTACCTGGATGCTCAAAGGATCCCCTTCTCAAGGACCTCAGTTCCTTGTTAAGAGCAGAGGGCTCCAGGCTCAGCTGCTCACAACTGCTAGAGGACCGCTACAGCGAAGAGCTGCCTGGGTGCCTGAGATGGACATGTTCAAACCGTTTGGGTGCACGGGGGTCAAAGGCAGAACGCCTCATAGTCAGCCGGCAGCACCCACCCTTGCTCAAGCGGAGATTTGTGTGTTTGAGGAGGGATGCGGCTCCAAGCTCATGCATTCTTCATGAGCTCCAACACTTAAGTGGCCTCCAGATGCAGCCTTGGTAAGAAGGAGCTACACTAAACCCACTTCGGAGGACAAAGGTGGGTGATAACTGAAATTTCTGAGCACTGGAAGCAAATTGCTTTGGTGGCATTGGCGTGCAGCTGTGCTCGCCCCCACCGTGGCTCTGTGCTGTCTCAGCTCTTCCAGGCACAGCTGATCTCCGGTGAGGATGGCTGGTCCCCACGAGCTTGTTCCTGTGCTCCCTCGTGAGCGGCTGTCACTTAACGAGGATTAGAGCTCTTGAAGTTATTACGCGGAAAAACACAGCATTTAAAATCACCAGCAAGGTGGGCTGGATCCCAGTTAGGGTGTTTTGCAAAGCTTTCACGCAGTCCTGGCGTGCACGCACCATACCGCAGCCTCTGCTTATAAACATGTGCTGCTTCTGTGAGGTACAGCCTGGCCCTGTGCTGGGATGCACGGCGCGCACGTAACAACCCGTTTCTCAGTATCTGGCTTGAGCTGTATTGTTTGGTATGGTCCCTTGTCTTATATGCTGCTCACTATACAAATCTTCTTCTGGGGACAGAATTATTCATCTCCTTGGCCTAGATAACATTAATGGGACGCAAACTAATGGACTGATTTTTCACAACACTCTCTGAGATGAATGAGCTTCTTAATCCTCATTTTATCAGTGAAGAGTTGAAGCATAGAGCATTTAAGGTCCAAAGATTCCTCTATATGTGGTTGTACAATCTGAGACTCCACAGACCTGCTTTAGGTGGCGCTTAGTATTTGATGAACAGATTACTTAGCATTAGATGAGCTAATTCCCCCACTTGCAGTGGCAGCTGCTGGATGTGAGATCTGCAGCCAGAGCACCTCAGGAGAGCCTGCGGATGATGCCAGCAGTTCCTCCATCAGCTCTGGACATCACTGCCACCTTCCCCACGAACGGTCGGGAAAGAGCCCACCTCTGAGATCATGAGAAGATGGAAGAGCAGAATATTTCTTAATTATTGATTGCAATTGTTACTGGTTGGTTGTTGTGTCCCTCTGCCCCAGGATCCACGTACATGGGTTCCTCTGACCTCAGCAACACATCTCGGTTGCTCAGTGAAGGAAATTTAGCTGTGGAGCATTGTTCGTCACAGAAATGGGAAAATGCTCATCATAGGAAGAGGAGGACAGTGCTGGTAGCTTCTTACACCATGGCATAGACTTTTTTTGCACAGTGGTAAGATGCCTGCTTGGTCCTTTGAGCTCCAAGCAGGCACCCTACCACTGTACAAAATAAAAACATGTAGATGTACAAATGTTGCCGCGTTCCTGGGTGGCATTTAATGTTCAGTGTATGAATTTCCCAGTGAAATGAATGAGGTTTTGGCATGTGATGGGGGTATACACGGCCTGTGAGAACAGCTGACTGTTCACTCTGTGCCCCAGCCGATCTTCTTCCAGAAAAGCAGTGGTGATCTACAGGATGCTGGACCTGCACCTGCTGAATCAGAGCATTTGTCCTGCACAATTGGCTCTGTTTGCTCCTCTGCTTATCTGGAGAACTCTGGGGCAGTGAACACTCCTGGGGGTCCTTCCCCCCTGAAAGCCACTTACGGAGTTACTGTTATTCACCTGGTCCTAGTGCCTCTTCTACATCTGACCCAACGCACTGCTCACCTGCACCTTGCCATCTGCCTGCCCCAAGGTTGGCCCTTGTGGCCCCCGAATTTCTGTAAGCACTGGCTCCAGACCTTTACTGGCATTAGTTCTCTAAGGCCAGGGACTCCTCTTCTACATGCACACACATGCTTTCTCTTTCTATCCCATCCAGTTCTGGCTTTCAGTCTCCTAAACCACGGGTGAACTTTCCTTTTGCCGTCAGCTGCTTCTCGCAGCAGCTGCAGTCACAGGGGAGTAGTGTCGGAGACTCCAGGGGATGAAGTAAAACACGATAAAATGTTAATCTCCTCATTGTACATCACAGCTCCCCAAATTAGCCTGGGAGACAGGGAAGTATTTTTAAAAGACCCAATGCTTGAGTCCTCCTGCTTCAGCTCCTCTCAAAACACATGGTTTGACCTCTTCTCTGCCACCAATGTGTACACACACGGACCTATTTCTTCATCGGTGCCTTGTCACATCATGCTCGACAAACCAACTGTGTTCGCTTCTGTGCCCACCTAAACTCTGTTTCTTTATTTTCACTTAATACCCTTTGTTCTTGGATGCTCTAGAAAGGGAAATAATGCATAATGCTTATATATGTAACCTCGCGCTTTGCATATCATCATTCTTCCCCTTGTTCCTAACATCTTCCCTTTCGTGACTAGTCTGCAAGCTGACCTCCTGCCTTCTCTGAAGTGTCTTACAGGATCCTAGAAGGTTTTTTCCTCCCTTCCTGGGAGATTAACTAATTCAGTGCCCATCCATGCGTGCAAAAATTTAAATAATAAATCATCTCTCCCTGCCAGCAAACACCCATGCACACGAATGCAAAGCCCCGCTTCTTTCTGGCAAAGTGGGGCCCTGTCTCAGTCTGAGACAGCCTTGCTGCTATTTTTGTGAAATTACTGGGAGCTGCGAGGCTGTGGGTGCTTCCCAACCTGCCTGCAGCCCCCCGACCCCACCCCCACACCCATCCCTCCTTGTTTTGGCTCTGCTCGGAAGGAAACGATTGCTTTGGGATACTCAAAATGACAGGGAGAGGGAGAAGGGAAGCACAGAGGAGCCAATATGGGGTGAGGGTGGACGGGAAGATGCCGTGAAGAAATGGGAGTAGAGAACAAAATATGGGGTGCAGGAATGTAAAAGAGTCGGTGTGTTACCCACGTGCACAGAGCCAGTGTGCTAAATTCTCTTCTGCAGCAACGTAAAAGGTTTTTATCCTTTAACTAACATAGTGGTGAGAGGTTTATTCAAGTAGAAAATTTTTAATTGCATTCTCTTGTAGTCAAATATTAATGGAAGGACCTTGTACAAATAAAAGTGAATAATGCAACAGCTTAGCTGACAACATTGTTTCACATTCATTGCAGATTGTGAACCTTCATTAAAATGGATTATTTTTGCTTTGGAGATTTAACCAGCAACATGACATTCCCCTCTCACTGGCCCTGTTATGCCTGAGCCCACAGAGAGCTCAGTCCAAGAAGGAGCTTGCAAAATTAATTCCGAAATAAGAGGCTGAAACTTCCAGGACGTGAATTCTTCTCATCCCCTCGGCTCAGAGGAGAGCTCAACGTGGAAATCATTAGGCAGCGAGTTTAAGCAGACCCTTACGCTGGAGGAGGGCTCAGAGGAGGTGGGCATGGCAATGTGCTTGGAAGGCGCAGGCAAGAATACAGGCAGGGACCTGCTGTAAAGAAAGCTGAGCTTATCCCGACACCAAGGGGTCCGAAGGGTGGCCTTCACTTTAGGTCAACAGCTCTACCAGTTGTCTGGTCGTGTAAATGGCCATCCCTGAGCTGATCAAGAAGGTGTGAATGTCTTCCTGATCCGACCAGACCAGCATGGGTATATCATCTGGTTAGGATTGGAACGGGTTGCCCAGGGAGGTGAGGGAGTCCCCATCCCTGGGGGTGTTTAAGGAAAGGTTGGATGTGGTACTGAGGGACGTGGTTTAGTGAGTAATAGGTGATAGGGGGATGGTTGGACTAGATGATCCTGGAGGTCTCTTCCAACCTTAATGATGCGACGATTCTATGATCTATGTGGCTCAGCCCAGCAGAGAGCAATCAGCAAAATAAACTTTGAAGAGAGCAGTGGGCTGGAGCTGGCTTCAAGCTGTGTGCCCCTTCCTGCTGCGTGGGGATGGTGAGCACAGGGAGATCGGTGATGGGCACTGGGTCAGTGATGGCTTTGCCTCCCCAAAGCACCTGTGTTCATCTCAGGACCCTGAGCAAGGTCACACGGGGACATGCTGATGCTCTCTTGCAGATGCTCTGTCCCTGGGCCCAAGATGCTCTCAGCCACCCACTGGCTGGCTTGCAGATATGAAAGCATCCTTACAGCAGAATTGCCAGCCCATCATGGTTTAACCTAGACAGCAGCTAAACCAGCCACACAGCCATCTGCTCACTGCCCCCACACAGTGGGATGGGGGAGAGAATCAAAAATAAAAAGGTAAAACTCATGGGTTGAGATAAATACCATTTAATAGGACAGTAAAGGAAGATGATCAGAGGTCTGGAGCACCTCTCCTATGAAGAAGGGCTGAGAGAGCTGGGGATGTTCAGCCTGGAGAAGAGGAGGATCTGGGGTGACCCCATTATGGCCTTCCAATATTTAAAGGGGTCTTATAAAAAGGATGGAAAGGGACTCTTTGCTTGGGTAGGTAATGATAGGACAAAGGGAATTGGGTTTAAACTAAAAGAGGGGAGATTTAGATGAGATCTGAGGAAGAAATCCTTCCCTGGGAGGGTGCTGAGGCCCTGGCACAGGGTGCCCTGAGAAGCTGTGGCTGCCCCTGGCTCCCTGGCAGATCCTGGGACCTGGAAGGTCCCTTCCAACCCAAACCAGTCTGTGATTCTGTGATTCTGTGATAACAACAACAACAACAATAACAATAACAGTAACAATAACAATAATACAAAACAAGTAATGCACAGCACAATTTCTCACCACCCAAAGCTGATGCTCAGCTAGTTCTTCCTGGTCCATCCCCCAGTTATATACTGGCATGACACCACATGGCATGGAATACCCCTTCGGCCAGTTGGGGTCAGCTGTCCTGGCCGTGTCCCCTCCCAGATTCTTGAGCACCCCCCATCTTCTCATTGACAGGGGAGGGTGAGAAGCTGCAAATCTCTTGACTGCTTGGAAACAACTAAAAGCATCCGTGTGTTATCAACATTGTTCTCATCCTAAATCCAAACCACAGCACTCTACCACGTGCTAGGAAGAAAATTAACTCTACCTCTGCCAAAACCAGGATTCAGCCCCATGACCTGTTCAGACGCCGCCCCAAGTCTCTGCCCCACTTCCAGCCCTCCAGGCTGCCTTGCTCATGATTTCCTGAAGCTTCAGTGCCCCCGTGCATTCAACAACCGTGCTCCCCATACACCCCATGGGTACCATCCCAAGCCCAGCCACACAGCCATCCCTGCTGAATGAGCCCAGGCAGCTCCAGCAAGGACGGCCAAGCCCATCTGCAGGAGGCAGAGTGATTTAAAACCGCTTCAGCATTTTGGTCCAAGCGATGGGAGTAGCCTCACATGGGAAGGACGTGGCAGGAGCAGGAATGCAGCTTTGATGCCCCAAAACGTCATTTTTCTACCGAGAAAAGCACAGGCTAAACAACAGGAATGCAATGGTTGCTCAGGTGACCGTGTGATCAGGATCACAGTGTTCCGGTGTTTGTGGTCAAAAATGAGCTCAAACACACTTTAAAAATAAAAATAAATTCACATCACTAACTGCATGTTGCTTGGATGGAAAGTTAAAGCTGTTTCGGAGCGTTCACTGCGAATCTCTCCAGCTGCACGTTTTTGTTCTGCCTAACCCAGGATTAATTGGGTTTGTAGTTGCGGCTGTGGGAAAGCTCTGATCTCCTCCACTACAGTTTTACTCTCAAGTTTCTTCACAACTCTTAATTCCTCGCTTACATTTTCAACAGCAATTCCTTGTTATTTTTAGCCATAAAACATTACAGACATATGGGAAACAAGACACCTACAGAAGTTGCCCCTGTGCAAAATTATGAATGATTCAAAAGTACTGTCGCAATTGCCAGCCTCTCCTTTCCTGAAAAGCTTTGTAATATTAACAGTGCGGTGCTGGTTTGCTCCGAGCTGTGCAAAACACCCGAGATCAATTATTTGTTGGATGCTGAATTTACCCCCAGTGAGACGTATAGAAAAGCACTGGGATAGGACATGATAAGGAAACCCAGCCTGTACTCTGTGCTCTGCTTCCAATGAGCCGTCCTGTGCTCCTGCCTCAGTTTCCCCCACAGCATCGCTCTGGGGCTTGGGAAGGCAGAAATGGTTGCACCGAGGGAGCCGTGTGCCTTCTGATGCTCAGCTTACCATCTTTAAAGGCTTGGATCAATTAGTTTTCTGCTGGTGGCTGATAATACAGGGGTTCAGCTTCCCATGTGCATCTAAGTCAGTGTGAGGACACTCGCTGTAGCTGTTGCGTGGAGGAGCCACTGAAGAGCTATTCGGTGACTGGGGGATTTATGTTTGTACAATGGCCTCACTGTAGAGTTAGACGAGCTACTGACATGGCAGTACTTACAGTCTATAAAACAGCAATTATGCTTGTTATTAGATCATCCCATTTACAGCCTGAATCCTTTGCCTACGGTGCATGCAAAGCAACCCAGTGACTCTCCGAATGCTGGGCTAATCTGTACTAATCCATTATGTAAATCACCAGGACAATAACCAGAGACAAATGTTAAATGTCTGAGAAGCACCCAGCCTTCCTTAATGAAATTTGACCCACAAAAATTACGGTTTGGTCTGCAGATTGCTGGGAGGACTGTATGTGGGAAGAACATCTGCACTTCACAATTTGTAGACATGGTTTGAACCCCTGGGGCACCTCCTAATCTCAGTCTTTTCATGGGTACGCTGCTGAATTGGTCCCTGTACATACAGCAAAGCGCCTGGACTCTTTCAAACAGGATCCCTGTCCCCAAAGTTATTTTGAAGAAGCTGTGGTTGCCTGGGGGCCACGCTCTACGCATTGAGTCCTTCCAAAATGTGGTCTCTGTGTCCAAGACCTTAGGGAAATCTCAGGAAGAATAAAACTTGACTAGTACTGTTGCAGGTCACGAGAAAGTGCATGTATTTTTCTTACTTAAAGCCACTCATGACATCTCTGTGTAGCAGCAGCAAGCGGAGGCAGTGAGCAAGATGCCAAAAGGCAAGCAGAGCATGCAGAGGATCGGAGCAAGCCACCCGGCTGCAGGAAGAGAGGATCTGATGGATCGTGCTGGAGGGTCACTTCTATACATCCATCCTGCCCCTGGACACAGCACATATGGCTGAGACGTCTCTAACGGTGCCCAGGTGACCCTGCGTGTATCACTGAAGGAGTGACCCACACTGCTTCTTGCTGCAGCTCGTAACAGGAACATGGATATTCCTTAAGGATCCCTTACTATGGATTCCTCATTCTCCTTTTTCCCAGATGTTACAGATATTGAAGAGATAACTACTGGAGGACACCCTCTTCTCTGCCATGAGTTCTGGCTATGATCCATGAGGATCTGGGGTGTCTTTTGGTATCACGACTCCCGTTGCAGCAGGGAGAGGCAAAGCCACAAGGGGATGCCAGATAGATTCTCGTCTCTGCCTGGATTTCTGCTCCTCGGGAGAGAATCTGGGCTGTGGCAATGAATATTTTAAAATGTGGGGCTTAGGAATCTCAATGGCAACATGTTTTAGCAGCACGCTTCAAAGCAAATAGAGATATGGCTGTGTGTCTGCGCTCTTAACTGTCTATCGGCGTTTCCAAGCTCTGCTAGCAGAGCTGCTAGACTTTGCACGATCTGCAAGATATAGATGGGCTCTTCCTCCCCCCCACCATCTTTTTTGTTCAAATAAACCTTGGGATAATTACATGCAAAAATCCTGTGCCACTGCAATGTTGATATTGCACATTTAGAAACCATTGCAGAGGGGATGCATGTAGGCAGAGCCATAAGGACGGTGGCAGCTGGCTGCCAGGCTGGCACGTAGCGACTCGCCGCCAGTCACAGTGGAGCCTCAGTGGGTCCAGACGCTTCCCACAGTCTCACACTTTGCTCGAACACCAAATTTGCCTCCATGCTTGAGGTACCCGCATATGCTTCGCCCCTCCACGCATCTCAGAGGAGAGGCATCCGCGAGTGGCTCAGCGGCAGCGCTGGGAGTTATTTTAAGCGACCCGTTTGACTTTGCTCTGGAGCAGATGGGAATTGCTCAGGCAGCCAGCGGCAGGGGCCGGGGTGCTGTTCAGGAATGAGCCACCCACACTGTGCAGTCCGGCCGTAGGTGCAGGGGTGGGCTGGCAGCCTCCGAGCCCTGCTGCAGGGCTGGCCAGCCCACCTCTGCTGTCAGGCGGGCTGTCCCCTGACTTTGCAGGTTGGCGCTGCTGAAATGGAGGGGTCTAGAGCCTGACAAAAGAGCCCCCGACACCCGTGCTGTTTGCATGGAGGCAGAAAAACAAGAGGCCATGCCTCCTGGAGCTGTAGCTGGAGATCAGGAGGTGCCCCAGGGCATATCCAACATCTCCAACCCCAGCTGTGAAAGCACTTGTGTGCAGCCCTGGACCACTGCTGACCATCAGGAGAGCCCAGACCCCCAGCTCACAGTGGGGACACCAACGTTAGGTGCCTGTCAGTGCCCACCACAGGTGGGGAACCAAAAGTGGTAAGGGCACCTTTCCTAAGCTGCGTTAGTGGCTTAGTCCACTCCTCCTCATCTTCATGCCACCAGAGCACGTGTGGCTGAGCAGACGCTTTTATTTATGCTCTGTGGGTGGGATGTGGAAGGAGGCAGGTGAGCAGTCTCACCTGCAGCCCCGCTTTCAGCTCCGTGCAGGGTGACTTGAGAAAAGTACAGCCAGGCTGAACTTCGGGGGGAAGCAGGGGAAGGATGTGATGGATTCAAGAGAAGAGCCCCGGGGAGCAGGCTGGGAGAGGCAGGAGAGCAACTTGCAAAAACACGGAATATTTTCATAGGGAAAAGTGGCTCCGCTATTTGTGCCACTCATCAAAAAGAAACGGAGATGTAGGAAACCTGCTGTGCCATAGAAGTGGTAATGGGCCAGCCTCCAGCCCCTACCTTCAGCTCTCCTGCTGGGCTGAGGCTGCTTCCCTCCTGCACAGCCCAGCCTATGTTGCTGTCATCATACCTGGGTTTGATTTTGCCCGTAAAAGTAACTTTCATGCCAGATAGGGCTTGTCATTATTTTTTTTTCCCACCTTGGCCAAATTTTCAAATAGTCCTTTAAAAAAAAAAAAAAAAAGAAGGGAACAGAACATGAAGACCTCTCAGAAATAATGCTGGAGGCTTTGTAGTTTTGCACAAAACAGGTTTTCTTAAAAAGACCACAGAAAACAAACAAGCGACCTAGCAAAGTCTGTACGTGGTTTCTTGCAGAACCCTGCAATTCTGTGCCCAAATTACATTTTTTTTATATCATATGTATTTTTTTAAGTAAAACCCATAACTTCTTTCCCCCTCACAAAAGAAATAGAAGATCCAAAGGAAATTGTGGCAAATTATCCTCTAAAATTCCTGGAAATAACCATTTGCCGTGTGCTGACCAGTTCTGTAGTATCTTCTACCAGGAAAGAGGCAGATTTTCCTGGGATATCTGCACAGACGCAGCTCCAGGCAGCCTGCAGCCGGTCCAGGTTGCGCTGTTTGTGGGTGATGAAATCATTAGGAAGCCCCCAAAACTGGCATTCAGACCTGGATGGTTTCTCTATGCACCTGCACTGACAGGGTTTGTTTCCTGCCATACTAGCTCTGTTTTCTTGTTTGTGCCTTAATCAAAAGCTTGTGAATTTACTTTTAAAAAAAAAAAGAACCAAACCAAAACCGAAACCAAGACCAACAAATGGTACCTGGAGTTTTTTAGTAGAAAAAATAAATGCGGGTGTAATTTTTTGGGTACCTCGAGGACTTCTGTCCTCTACAAGTAACCCATGGATGGAAGAAGGGATAACCAGAAGGTGAGACAGACTGTGGGGTACATCATTACCTTTGCAATAACTGGAGCTGGAAGGTGCCTGCAGTCTTGTCCTAGCCCATTTCCCTAGCCCTACTCCCTGTGGGGCAGGAATTTGCACTGTTTGCACTATTATTTCGGTGCCCTCAGCACCACCACTGGGAAAACCAGCAGTGTCATCCTGCCCATCCCCGTGGCTCCCTGCCCTTCACTACACCCCACTCTCAACAGCTCTTCCCAGAGGCTGGATGCCATCTTATAGCTCCTTGTTTTGTATTAATCTCTCAGTTTACAGCGCAGCTATATGGACAGAGAAATTGCCCTGTGAAGGCGCACTTGGAAAGCAGGCTCTAAATTTGGGAGGATCATACAGTTGTGGGAGGAGGAGGTGGGACAAATATGGGTGAAATCAAGAAAGCGGTGGAGGTGGGGTGTGGATTTGCTAAGCATGGGGTCAGCGTGATAGTCAGCCAGGAGCTCACGGCTGATGCTTGAGACTCTTGCAAACAGCCTCTTGGGATCTCTGCTCCATGCACAGAGCAGAGTCTCTGGTGGGAGCGCAGGCTGTGGACGTTTGCTGTCTCAACACCTTTAGATAACATCTCCTGATGCTGAACAACTGAACATGGGTTTGGGACTTTGGTGGCCTGCGCTTTGATCAATACTTAAAAAAGTGTGTGTGTGTGCACACATACGTAATTATTATGATCACTTTGCAGCTGTTCTGGGTCGATATTAAGAGTTTCATCATACCTGCTTGTGACTTTCTTAAAGTCCTGACTGTGGTTATATATTTGTTGCTGTTCAATTAGCTATAAGGAGATAAGACAGGTATCACTAACATTTAAACGGAGTAGAAGAAAATGGCAATTTGCATAAATTAATTAATAGACTGACCTCGTTCCCCAGTACTCCTCAGAGAGCAAGTGAAAAAAAACTAGTTTACTAAGTCAATACTCAGTTTGACACCTGAATCAAGCTTTACCCAAATCAAATGACAAAATTAATCCACAGCAAAAAGCACCATAAGTCCCTTCACTTCAGTCATTTATTTTTTAGCTGTCCCAGCAATTTATTTTTAAACATATCAGTACGTTATGTTCCATGACATTTCACATCCACAAAAACACCATATGTATTGGCAAGTGATTACTCATTGAAAGTGCCATATCATGGATGCAAGTATATCTGGCAGCC
Source organism: Psophia crepitans (assembly GCA_013399095.1). NCBI lineage: Eukaryota > Metazoa > Chordata > Aves > Gruiformes > Psophiidae > Psophia > Psophia crepitans. The sequence continues at coordinate 356,328 of VWZZ01006360.1, read as the reverse complement.
TGGGTTTTCCCCACCTCTTTTGGGTCTATGCCCTTATTGTTTCACGGACACTTTCTTACCGAGCAAATTGTCTGAGCGTCTGTTTTATCCCATGTTAAAGATATTTTTGAGTTTTCTGTGGACACTGTGAGACCACACCTTTGTTCTGTGAGCTGTGAAGAATGGTGGGCATGGTCTGCTATGGTTCAGGGCTGCTGGAGAAGCCACTGGAAGGCAATGCCATCCCACCTGGCCCCAACATGCAAACAGCAGGTCCTCTCCATCCTGTGCCATACCCCTGCCGTACTTTGCGTGGTGGCATTACAGCTGCTCCACCGAGCACAGCTTCGCTGCATCGATGGCTTTAGTGCGGCTTGAAGACATTATTCACTGTAACTTAGCGATTATTTCAGAGCCATCCCTCGGTGCTCACAACCCACAGGCAGTAACTTTAATAACAGCTGCAAACCTCCACCACTAGCTGTCTCATGGCTGAGTTGACAAGAGCAAATTGGTCTGAAATATCCAGGTTGTAGGGAGACAGAACGCAAGCAGCTCTGTTAGTAGCGGGGGCCAGCTAGCTGTGTGTAGGGTTATCGAAGCTGGACTACGTGCCTTCGGCATCGACATCTCCTTCCTCTTTGGGAAGCTGCTGTGATCCATTTCCTCTTTGCAAATCATTGATCCAACTAAGTCCCTAGGCAAATTGTTCCAAGGGTAAATCTGGAAGTGGTCATGGAGTTGGCCCCCACACTAGGAAGTGCCTCAGCAAGAAGTATGCTCACATTCTGCACACCTTTGGCACCTTCCCGTTTATATTGCTGGCCCAGCTGTTGAAAGGGAGTAGCAGCAAACAGAAGTAAGGCACTGGTTAGCAGATCGTCATGAATAAGAGACAGTGTGAAAAAATGAATCCAGGTGCTTGAAGACAGACTATAAACCATAATTAAAACCTACCAGTGCTGCTATGACAGATGGTACAATACGTACCCTGAAAATTGTCCATGAACATTTATTTAATATCTGAGAACGCTAACCGCTAGCAGGCTGTGGTGCTATTACTGGATCACCACTTTATCAGTGACACCCAGGAAGAAATCCTCTGGATTTCCTCACGATTCCCATAAAACCCACAGACCATCATGTAATCTGATGCCAGGAAGGCCAAGTTCATCATGGGTATCCTGACGTGGATGCAAATGGAATACCCAAGGCAACATACTTTGCAAAGATGCTAAAAGTTCGCATGCAATGTGTCTGGAAAAATCACAATAAGGTGTTTTGTTTTGTTGTAGGAACATGTTCTGGTATTTTGAAGCGGGATTTGCAGTGCTGGAGTGGGGCAGCGTGTTCTGCAGCGCTGACATGAAAAGGTTGCTTAACCTGTTCCTCGTTCCAGCTTTAAAAAAAGCAGCACAAGAATAACTTCTGCACGTCCATCGTTCTGCCTTTGTGCAGGCTACAGCAGGAACCAAATTCTTCTGCTTTCCCACTATATATTGCTCCTGCTTTCAGAATTCATTTTCTGTCGCGTATTTCTCCCTGGTCCGTTTATGCCACCCTGCTTACACCTTTCGTGTTATTTTTCCTGGCTTTGGTGAGTCAGAGCAGCGCTGTAGCTCGCGGGTAGCAGTGCTGAGAGTCGGACCGTCCCTGGGGAGCACCGGGGCTCCGCTTCGGCGGCAGACGGAAAAGCTTCTTGCGTGGGGCGGGCTCTGCAGAGCGGTGCTCTGCAAATGTTCCTGCTATTTGTAATCAGCCGAAGTTGTCACACTTTGATATTTATTCTTTATAAGCACTCCTGCAGAGCTTGCCAACAGGAATGTTTTCCACACAAAGATGCAGCAGCATGTGTTTCAGACATGAATTTTGAACTTATGAGTATTCACGCTGGAAACCTGAGGAGTCTGATGTGATTAAGAAGCAGATCCACATCACACGGCTTGTTTGCAGTCAAAACAGTTCCAGTTCTGAACTGTGAAAATCATTAAGCCCAAGTGTGCTCGGCCAGCAGCTCCTGGCAGAGGCACATGTCCCCATACCCAGATTCACCTCGGCATTAATCTGTTCACCAAACAGGGCCAGCCGAGCACCAAATAGGCAGCGCGATGCACGGAGCAGAACGTTGTTCAGCACGGTGAGGCGAGGCTAATAAAACCCCAGGCTGAGGAGAGGAAAGCTTTAAAGTCTCTGCCTGCAGAAGAGATGATCACAGCACTGTGGGATGCTGTGCCTGGAGGACGTGCTGGGAAAGGCCCAGTGGGGTGGTGACGGTTGTCCATAATCGTGCTTGGGTTTACAAGTAGGGTGGAGATTTCTTGTCATAGCCACCCTGGCAGCAATTATCTAAGCTCCCTGATGGGCTCTGGATCCCAGGGTGACCCTTCTCAGAGCTCTGACCCTTCTGACCTGTGCTACAGCAAAGGCACCATGATCTCTGAACATCTGGGTGTGGAAGCCCTTAAAGCGGAATACGCTACACCATGCTGTGAATAAATGGTGGAGAGAAAGAGAAGCAACGCTCAACAGCACAGTGCTTGTTGAGCCAACATGGAAATGACCCCACCATACCAGTACTGTTCAGGTAGGGGAAGAAATGTGGTCCCTTTCTCAGTCACTTTGATCAGCCGGCAACATCTAGGCATTTCGGCAAAGGAAGGTGTCCTTGCGAAGAATACAACACCCAGTTAGCACCTGGAAGAAGGGTGAACAAAGAGAAATAAGGAACTCCTCCACGCCTGGTGCCCTTCGCCAGGCAGCGCACGCAGCCACGCAACCTGCGGCGATGCCTCTGCAGGGATTTGCTCTGAGCATTTTCCAGGGAGCTCTGCCAGGAGGACACATGGTGGTTCTTACAGATACTTCTGAAAATGATCCGTGCGAAATAGTGACTGGGGAGATCAGGCCACTGCCTTTGAGTCTGCAACTTAAAATGGGGAAACTAATGATGGTAGAACCTTGCTGTCAGCTGGAGCCTTTGGAGGTGCCTGGAAAGGCCCCAGCCGGTGGGGCTGGGGTGTGCTCCGCATCCCCAACCGATCCAGGCTACAGCCAGTTCCCGTGAATCTGCAACTTTCTGGCACCAAGGGCCAGAGCCAGGATAGGATCCCTGCATGCCTCAGCAATGCCAACACACGTTCCAGTGCCGAAACCTGTGTAGGCTGAGTTGCCCCGGGTGCTGTTTTCTCTGGCTGTGCCCTGCATTTAGGTGTCTGCGGGGCCGTGTACTGGCTGCTGCTGTGCAGTGCTTGCAGCTCAGTGACAGCTCTGCCACGGGACGCTTTGGAGCAGCAGCACGGGTGGTGGCTTGCCAGGGGAAGCGTGCAGACATTCAACCTCTGTTCCCCTTGCATGGATGCACGGGGACAGGAGCAAGGAACTAATCTGGACTCCTACCAGCAAGCGGCAGTTTAGGAAGCTGCTCCGTTTTGCTTGTCACAGCTCCCAGCTGAGACACGGTGGCCGTACAGGTGCTGCTTCTCTGCCCCCTTTCGCTGCAGGGCAGTGGTGGACAAGGATGAAGTAAGAGCTCTTCCACAGCCAGATCCCCGTCTCACCTTGGCGTTGACACTTAGTAGCTGTAACAACGGGTTTTGAGGACCTGCTGCCTCCCAGCTTCACATCCCTGGCACTGAGCAGAGGGGTCCTAGCTTGGCGACGATCTCTAGCCACCATTAGGGTACGCTGAGCCTGCAGGCACATGGGACACATCACCAGAAATGTGGTGCTTGTTACTGAGTCAGGACGTGGGATGCTGGGGCCATCCTCACAGTTTTCTGTCTCATTATTCTTACGTTGGCCACAATTAATGGTGGGTTCTTCAGACCCTGCCCATGAGTCCTTAAGTCCTCTCCAGCCACAGAATGACCACAGAGGAAGCTCGGAGCACGCCAGCCACGTAAGGGCTGCTGCAGTTGGTGAGCTGCCTGTGCTTTGGCCAACACAAACCACCCACTTCTTCATGCACATCCCCGCTTCACATCAGTCTGCTGCTCGCTCATGAGCTTTAGAAACACTGAGATGGACACAGAAGACAAATCACAGGCCTTCATGTGGTTATTTCTCTTTTCTTGACTACTCAACGAATGCCGCCTTCTGCTGTCTACCACCCATGCAGGACCTGTGAAGCTCCAGAGACCTAAGCACCAGCACTCATCTCATCTGCTTAGCTACGGTAGCTAGAAGACAGGTTGATTGTAAGCAGAGCTGTGGGGACAGAGTCTTGGAAAAGGCATCGCAGACTCTCAGCCAGCTTAATTCTACATTTCAGCCCCTGGAAATACCTGTAGGAAAGGATGCGTGTGGGAAAATATGACAGAGTTGCTGTGTTTGGTTGCTGGCACATACTTCTAATTAATTTCTTCACTGCTCTACCAAAGCAAAGCTCCTGTCCAGGATCAGTGCTGCTTTCTGCTGAAACTGCTTAGATCTGGGATGTATGCCATGCTTCCCCTTGGTCCAAGGACCCCAGCGACTCCTGTGTGACTGTCCTGGAGCTCCCAGCGGGGATCTGAAGGCATGCCTGGCTCTGCACTGTATCAGCCAAGCCTGTGTGCTGCTTTCTGGGCCAAACGATCTGGGAGCAAGCAGTGTATGAGCAAAGGCTGTAGGACAGCCTGGCCCCTTGCAAGCGAGAGCAGAGCCAGCTGCGGGCTGATGGTCCAGCTCAGATGCCAGCCCCTGCAGGAGTCATCTGAGGTAGGATCAGACGTGGCACATCTTTTGCCTGATGATCAGTTCAAGAGCGACAGGGTCAGTGCTGCCTGTGATAGCAAATGCACAGGCATGGTTGTTAGAGCTGGTTGGAGAACAGCTTGCGGCAGTCTGTTTTCCCCAGCTGGGAGGTGAAGTGGTAGCTGGCTGTTAGAAGACCCACTTATTGAAGAACAAACTGATTGCAGAACAGCTTGCTTGACCCAAACTCACAGAGACGCTTACTGACTCGCGGAGGTTTTGTGGTTCCCGCCCATTAGGAAAGCGGGGACCGCCTGGCATCCTTTCTGTGCAGAGGGAGCAGGCAGAAGACCTTTCCTTCAGTTCAGATGTGGCCCCTGTCATTCTGACTTCTGCATGTCCAGGTATGACAGAGGAAGACGCCCAGACCAGAGCGGAGCTGCATGAAGCACATCTCAGCATCATCATGAGCAAAAGCCTCATCCTACTCCAGGAACAGTCACAGTCTCTGTGTAGGAGGTACCAGTTGCTGAGAAACCACCTCCTCACCACGTAGTCTGCAAACGAGAGTTATTCTGAGATGCTTTACCTAATGGTCTTCATCGTAGAAGTGAATACCTACTAGAAAAAATCACTGTACTGGATACAAAGCTTCTGGCTACCCAGACCGTTACTTCTTTTCCTGGTAGAGGAACTCCTCGGCTGGAGCTCCACAATCAAAACCAAATTTCCTTCTCCATCTTGCTTTTCTTGCTTCTTCAAATTAGCAGAGTGGCTGTGTGCTTTCAGTGGAGCTGCCCAGAGAAAAAGGCAATCAATTTTTCCCCATTAGCTTTGCAGCGTGTAGGAGCCAGCCCTGCACTGAGGTGTCACTGCGGCTTCCCCCCAGCTAGGACTATGGGAATGTATGGAGAGGGTAAAGATGAAGTTTAGTTCTCCACACACTAATACTTCATTTTGCATGCTCCTTCACAAAGGCAACAGGGCAAAGCAAATGAGCTTTGATAGCCTTACTCAAATGAGATATCATCTTGGCAGTTTATCCCCCGTTCCCCTTCATGGGTAGCTGCTTTCCTCAGAGGGAGGGATGAGAAGTCTTGATTCATGCAGGCAGGCAATGCTAGATGAGACATCGGATCATGGTGACACAGACAGGACTCTCCTGGCCTTCTGTCCCACAACATCCCACAGCCATGACTTGCTCCGTGAGGGAAAGCTGTTGGGATGCCGTGCCAAGACGCCCATTTAGTCACAGCACTGAAGTGGATCTGCCCAGACATTTTCCGTTCCCTAAAGAGAGGTAAAAGGACATTTCAACTACTAAACCTGGCTTTTGGAAAACCACAATAATTAGCTGTTTCAGTGGAAAAGATTCAAAATGACTGGGCCAGAGAGAATAGAAATTAAATAAGGTTTGCATATACCCGCCCCCTGCCCATGCATGGGTAATTGCTCCAGCTAACGCTGCCCAGTCCCTTCCCTGTGCCGGGTGTTCGCGGACCAGAAATGCGACTCCGTCCCGATCCAAACTCTTTCCAGCCGTGCTCCCCGCTCTCGCAGCATCCTGCCACAGGCTGCATCCTGCAAATATCTTTCCCCAAACAAGACCTGCTCCCTCCCCAGGGACAGGCATGCTCTCCCCTCCTCCCTGCACGCTCAGCCGGACGAGCTGTCTCAAAGAGCACGGCACGTGGGATGCGCAGGCGGACACCGCCCGTTATCCTCCTCTTAACGGCGCGAGGGAGCTGCTGCGGGCGCAAAGCCTCCAGTTTGCATCCTACACAGGCTGGCCCCGTTCAGATATGATTGAAGCTGAAGGGGAGGTTGGAAGCATTGCAGAAAGATTAAGCAGCTAAATCTGGTTAGCTGGTTACACAGCGAGGGCTGGCAATACTGTAACTCTGCCAGGATCGTGGCAGAAGCTTCAGGGTAGTGAAAAAATGGGGGTCTGAGCAGCGTATCGCTTCTCAGCGTGCGTTTTGTAAGGGCTGCTCTTGTCCTCCTTATGGTGGGAGAGGGGGTGAGCCTCTCCTGCCTCGGATTTAGGACTCTACCCCACAAACCCCTTTGTGGGTCTATGGGTCCGCACACCTCAGACACACCAGCTTTGCAGTCTCAGCCTCGGACCGGGTATGCTGGCAAACTCAGAGTGCTGGCGTGCTGCTGCCCCGTGCCCACGGGGTGCCCGTGTGTCAGGCACCGGGGCGGGTGGGCTGCCTCTCAGCAGCAAGGTGAGCATGGGAGGACCGAGCAGCGCATCCTGCTGTCCAGGCAGAGGGGCCAAGGGGGGGTAGCCTGGCCCTGCCAATTTACCTGCAGCCTGGCAAAAGCACAAGCAGGAACAGAGCTGTACGGGTCCTGGGGGCTATGAAACACCTCTGACTCCAACACAGAGTGACTCCCGGGATAAAAACCTGGATCTGGATTGAAAGCCTGACTTGAAGCCTGTCTTTGGGGCTGACCAGGCTTTGCAGATACTAGTGCCTAAGCTGTAACATGCATCCATCTTGCCACGCAACCTTTCTCCTGTTTCTCCTCTCTTGCTCTTTCCCTCCTTTATACATTTTCCTCCTCTCCTCCCCGCTCCGTGTTTCCCTTCCCCAGCCTGGGCTGCAGTGGTAGCGGCAGAAGTGAGGTGGAATCAGCCGCCCGAATCGCGGAGCAGCAGGGAGCTGACACATCAATCACAGCTCTGCTGTTGGAATTAATGAGAGCGCCACAGGTTCGGGCTGTCACTCACTACCCTCACTATGCTGCTTCCATATGGCTGCCAGCCGACAGCCTCACGCTTCCCAATCTCTGCCAATTACAGCCTCAGCACTCCCAACCTCCTCCTATTAGGCTCACAGCTTCATTATTCTAATTAAGCCAAACAAGCTGAGCCCTCCCTTTTTCACTCTTGATGCATGTCCCTTGCATGCATCAGAACGACACCGCAGCAAACCCCCTCATTGGGGCACCTTTGGAGAAAAAAGAGCAGCTGGACAGCACAGGAGCATCGGGATGTCTCCTCCCCTGACCCCTTCTCCAGTCCTCCCTCCCTTAGCCGGGCAGAGGGGGGAAAAGCCCCCATTTGGCAGCAAATCTCAAAGGGGTCCTTTCTTGTCAGAGTAATTGCAGGCAAGGCTGGCTGATTTCAGCCTGGCCTCCAAAACTAATTAGTCAGGGGATGCTTCAAAGCTAGATTGCATTTTTCACCTTTTTTTTTTTTTTTTTAATCTGCCTTCTGCCCCGGAGAGATGGGAAGTGGCACCATGTGGGCAGGAGCCCGCTGGGAAGGAAGGAAAGTTTCCTCTCTCCTGGCCTGCTGAAGGAAGCCGTGGTTCGGAGGGGTTTGCACTGCCCTGGGGCACAGTCACGCTGGTGTATCCACAGGTAAACACTGACTTGGCTCTGCGTCCCATGGGCCTCTTTCTGGCTGGCGGTGACTTGATGCTCTGGGCAACAAGTGGTCACGACTCCAAAGGCGAGTTTGAGCTGAAGCCTAGCCGTTGGTGGGGAGGTGGAGCAGAGGGTGCTGTGCTGGTAACTAAAGCATTTTATAGCAGCTGGTGGTTTCTCTGCCCTTAAGTTGCGTTGCTTGATACAGAATGGGTGGGTTAATCCAACTTGCTGCTGGCAGGGATGATGGGCTGCGGGGAGCACAGGCAGCCCCCCTGAAAACAGGGTGGGGACACAGGTCCTTACAGTACGGCATAGGACCCCACTTCTTCACCAGCATCTCCTCCCCTGTGTCTGGGCTGCACTGGCACACATGGACATACCCAGGGCTGTCTGAGGCAAAAATGAGAACAGTTGGGTCTGCTGGAAAGGACGACATAGAGGATGCGCTGCGCAAGCCCGTGGGTGTAATGGGCCATAAGCAATCCCGGATCGCCGACCTGGCCAAACTGGGGCTGCAACGGGACCGCGTGGATCTAATTGCTGCAGAGATGCTGGTAGATCCAGCCCTGGATACGTCCCCCCACCTAGCCCAGGGATGCCTTGGGTTTTAAGCACATGCAGTGACAGTAAGCTGGTCCCCGCTGGGATGGAAAGGGCTCCTCTGCGGATGTCTCGCTGGTGCCGCAGCCCCCCTCTCCTGCAGCTGGCACTGAGGATTTGCTGACCTTTGAATCCCTTACATCGGTTGCTCTCAGCGTTACTCCGACCAGCGCAGCCAAGAGATGCGACTGCTGGGTGGGTGCCAGAGCGGAGCCTGGGCTCCAGCCGAGGTAGGGAAATGCCTCTTGCTGCTCGTGCTCGGGGGTGGAGAAGCAGCACGGATATTTCTCCATCTCTCCTCCCTCTCCGCGCTCTGTGACACCAAGCAGCATGCAGAAAAGTCTTGTAAACAAGGAGATGCTGTGTGGCTTAAGAGGGAATTTACCTTTTTCCCCCCCAAATTCTTCAAAAAGCTTAATTTCTAATTTAACTTCCCATTTTTTAAACAACCCTGATTTTTATTTTTTTTTGTAATTTCCCCAAGTGTCTCTTCTCCCACCACAGCCAGAAGTAGCAGCAGAAGGCTTCCTAGGCAAACTGGGAATGGTTCATGTCACTAAAACTCAGAATATTTGAAAAAAATTTTACAAATTGCCCAAATTCCTTGCTGCCAAGTTCTGTCGGATGCCCCTGCTGACCGCTCAGTTCAGTCCCACCTTCCCGGACTCCCCAGCACCCCACAGCCCAGCTCATCCCCATCCCCTGCCATGGGTCACCGCTACGCGTTGCCCCTGCACGCCTCCTGTCCCTGCCTGCCCAGCTCCTCCCACCACTGTGCCCACAGCTCCTAAGGGCACCTGGGTCCCACATCCCCAACCCAGCACGGGGCACCGGGGGGCTGCAGAGGGGACCTGACACCTGCACGCATGGCAGAGCCGATGACCCTGCGGTGGTCCTGCTGCCTCTGCCATGCCGGCAGGTAGAGGGGGATGTAAGCAGCAGAGACACGTTGGCTATGACACTGTTAGCATTTTCCCAATGAGTTATTACCAGGTTAAAGGGTTGTGATAGTGCCAATATCCAAAGCTGGGTTATTGTGTTATTAATGTGTGGCTGTCGCTGGCTATTAGCACTGTGATCAATCCCTGGTGACAAGGGCTGCTTAGCCTGTCACACTTTGTTTTATCTTCCATTCTTAGACTTTTACTAACTCAGAAATTGCTAATCCAATCTCCTGTAACCCAGTTAGGGGAGGACATTGTCTCTGTGCTGCTCAGACGCAGGAGCCCTGGGAGAGGACGTGCTGGTGGCAGGGTAGGCACACGTATCTCAGGGGTGAGAGAAGTCTGTGTTGGCTGCAACAAATATAAGCATGCTGCTGTCCCCGTCTCTTCGAGGAAACTCTGCCTAAAGTGCTGGCTAGACCACTTACATGAAGCCAACTTGATGGTGTCTTCAGGAGAACATCTTTCCTCAGCCTTTGGTACTCACCTCCAGGTCACATCCACGTTCTCTTGCCCCATGCTGACCTGGGGGTGTAATCTCCATCTCCATCTCCACATGGCCCACCCCAGTGCCATGAGAACAGCATTGCAATCTTTCCGAATGCTTCCATCAGGCTTCTCAGTAGCCTCAAGAGCTTTGGCATCTCCATCCTGGAGCCTTCGATGAGCAGAAATGACCTTAAAACTTTGGTCCCAGGGACGAATCTGCACTTTGGAGCAAACCATTAGAAAGAGTTGGCAGCTTCTCTTTGACCTCAAGCTTGTTTCATTGCCGATTTATTGGAAACGTTGCATTTCTCTGAATCACTCCATTTCTGATCACTGACTACTGCAATATCTTCTTGTAGAAGAACTCAAGGCAAGCTGGGAAGGAGAGCTGTTGCCTTTTTGCTCCAGCCATCAAACATGGAGACCGTGCTGCCTTAACAACAAGGCTATGAACTGCCCAGAAAAGCTGCTCAAAATGCACCACAGCCCTTCTCTTGAGGTACAGACCGGAGGAATTTGGATTGTAAAATGAGTTTCTCTCATTCTGCCCATGGCAGTAGTTGAGGGTAGAAGGAAGGCTGACAAAGCTGGTGGAGATGCTCCATTAGGGACACTTGGGGTTGTGTGGGGAGCATGGGGTAGGACTGGTGTGGCTGGCATGGGGATAAATGCACAGGGCAAGTGTGGGTGAGCTGGGGTGGGGGTGTCCAGGAGTTGGGGCTGGGGTTGATGAGGTTGGAATAATGCTGTTGGAATATTGCTCCACACGGTGCACCATGTGCAGAGAGGAGCCCAGGCTGTTTCCCAAGAGCCCTGCTCCCGGCCCCAGGAATGTGTGTTGTTCCTGCACACGTTGTTCAGGCTGGTGAGCCAGTAATTTTGCTGCAGTTGCTACGCAGACACTGAGAAATTGCTTTTTGCTTCCTGGCCAAGACAGTTTTGTAACATCTCTGCATGCAGCAACTGCTTCTCCGCGATGGGTGAACTGAATTCGTATGTGCACAGCCTGAAAGTCTGCAATAGTGCCCTGAGGCTGGCAAAAGGCATCCTATCAATAAATGATTATGATTCCTGGGTGAGAAAGCCAACTAGCAAGTTCACGAGTCCCAGATGCTCCCAGCACACGAGGGAGAGCTCCGTGAGGACACCAGGGGAAGGATCCATCCATGCTGAGCGTCAGGGCTCCCGTGTTGGGCTCAGGTCTGGCAGCTGGTGTCTCGGCAGGCAGGAAAGTAAAGGGGGGGAGGAATTTCCTGCGGGGCATGACCTCCCTCTGTGCAAACAGAGGTGTTTGTTGTGAGCACTGTGTTCTGCCAGAAGTGGTGAGATCTCGTCCGTGGGGAGCTTGTCAGCAGGACCAGGGACACTCGTGACCTTTTCTCTGGTACCTTCAGGCCCCTCCACAGATCATAAGTCCTATTTTTAGATTGCCATATCTCAACAAGACCCTGTGAAATAGCTTCAGAAGTTACCAGAGACAGGCCTGGACTTCCAGCCCATTGCAAGAGTGGGGTAAGTACATGGACACTGGGCACATTCCCAGAGCCCTGCAGTACTTCACAACCTTTGAAGTGTCCCTCCATGTGTTTGTGTGTCAACATACGACGTGCAAGCACCATGCCATGGTGCTGCTGAGTATATTCCAGCCCGTTATTAGGAAATGGATAATGCCACTAAAGCACTGGAAAACCATTCAGGCCAGTTAGACAGAGCCAGCAGGAGGAGCAGGACTACACGTGCCTTGGTATAACATGCATTAGGAAAACAACACAATGGACACGCTCAACTTCAACTCCCTGAGTGATAACTACGTCAAAAAGGTTATAAATTGTGCCCTTGCATGTTGTAAAAGTCAGACATGGAGAAAAAGGTGCAAGTTCGTTTGCAACTCGTACAGTCTCTACTATCAACATCCACATACACAAATAAGACTGTTAAATATTCCAGAAGGCAAAAATTACAACGCAAGTTCGGTTTCCAGAGTCTTCCATGGGTGCTTGGTACAGCTGGGCAGGCAATGCTTTGTTTCACCTTTTTCTGAATATCATGATGAGATGAAAACTGAGAATTCCACGTGGAAGACCAAAATCATCACCAATGTGTCTCTTATCAAGTGAGTTCATCCTCTAGGCAACACTTCTGCTGAGCCTAACATAATTTGTACTGTGTGCACCATATTTACCCGTTTTCTTACACCTGGGCAGGTTTTCCAGCCACGCTTCAGGCAGATTGGAGAATTACCCCTTTTCCCAAGCCAATGCACATATTGCACAAGTCCTTGGCTGCATTCATGGGTGTTTAAAAAAAAACAAAAACAACAAAACAAATAAAAAACAAGCCAACAAAGAAGTTGGAAAAACAAAGTTTAGTGAAAAACTAAACAAAACAAACCTTGGGCTTTCTCTGTGGGAATGGGGAAAACTGTCCCTGTTGGGGAAGAGATCCACAGGACTGGGGTGACTCCGTGGTGAACAAGGTGTCGGTTTAGATGTGGCTTCATCCTGCTCAGGGATGGAGCATTGTCCTCTGTTGTCATAGCTGGAGATTCCAGCAATTACTTATTTTAGAGAAAGATGATAACCAACATTCACTCCTGCTGGGCTGGGCAAGAAAGACCATTAATAATCCGACCAGTGAGTACCTTTCCCTGCAAACCCTGATTGCAAAGACTAACAGTGTCTGGGGGGACAAAAAAAGGTGACAATTCACACCACGCTGTGCAGCACCAGTGCCCTCCTCAGCTGAGGACGTTGTGCCTGGAGACCTTCCGCTCCCTGGGGAGCCGGTGCTGCTTGTGGTGCTCAGGGGAAGGATAAGCTCACCTGGAGCTGTGCCTGGCGCCGGGAAGGGATAACAGAAGATATTTTTTCTCCCCCGGACTCTGCGAGGTCTGTTTAGGAAAACAGCTTATATGTCAGCACCAGTGTCACACTGGGTGTGACACGGCCGGCGCCGTGCTTCGGTCAACAAACAGGGCTAAGCATAGTTCAAGCACTCTGTGTTCCTGCGAGCTTTTAGATCAGCTTAAACTGTTTAAGCAGCTGCGCTGCAGTTTAAGATTAAGCTGGTCTTTTGAGCAATCTAAGCAGTTTAAAATACTCTAAAGGCTTAACATTATAGCCAGTTTAAGTTGCTGTAGGGGCTTAAAGCAGTGATGTGCAGCCAGTATCTTAACAGGGTTTTCCACAAAATGTGTCTTTATAGCCCGTGATAAGCCCTATGGATCTGGGGGGTGTGTTTGCACAGGGCATGTTCATCTGCCTGCCTCGCAGGCGTTTCATTCTGACCTTGCACGTCGCTGCTCAGATGCGTGTTCCTGCCTCTTCACTTGGACCGCGCTGTCTGTGCGAGTTGGAGAATGCAGCATCCTCTTCCAGACATAGAAGGACTTGCTTCTTCAAACCCAGAGCCAAGGAAAGGGAGAAAACTAGCCAGGTTCCACAAGCTCCAGAAGCCCTGGCCCTTTGTCTTAATGAGGCATCCAAACCTGATGAAGGAAGAAGAGACCTCCTGCATGCACACAGCCTGATGCAGCCAGGGTCAAACAGGAGGCTTCAGAGCAACCTAGCAGAAGGGACAACTCTCTGAAAGCCTGGTTTTGTGGGGCCTTTAAAATAGGAGCCCTTGGGATGCCGTAAGACTGCCCTTCAAGGACCACGGAGGCTAAAGGAGGCTTATGTTGCTTTAACTCTGTCTTATGACATGCTACAGTCTTAAGGCATTTAAGTCCTTATGTGACACTAAGGGTTTAAGGTCTTACAAAGCTTTAAAAGTGGCTTAAATGCTCTCTCACCTTTCACGTGGGACACAGCACTCCCGGCACAGGGCAGAGGGATGGCAGTGCACTGCTCACACAGCGAGGGCTTTGCTCCAGCAGTGCTACCTGGGAGGGTCCCTGCAAGCCCAACCTTTGGGGTCTCGCTCCTGTGACCATACCATTCCCATCTTGGCCACCAGCACACAGCCTGGCAGGCAGCAGCGTCTGGGAGCAAATTGGCACCTCCAGCTCCTCAAAGTCTTTTAGCTAAAGGCAGCATCATGAAGTGCCTGTTAAGAGATGAGGATGGTGGTCTCGTCTGGAGGACCCATACCTCACTGCACTGGGGTTTTCCAGATGCAACACGTCTTCAGGGGTTCCTCTGCCCCATCCCAGGCAGGATCAGTGCTGGGCTACCCCAATAACCTGTCTCTAATGCTCTTCAGGTGGTAGGATGCTTCCCCACAGAGATGTCTACTGTGCAGGTACAGGTTTAGCTTATGCAATGCTGGGCTTGGCACCGTCCATGCTCAGACAGGAGGGGAATAATGCTCAGAAAGGTTTTACCAAGTTGCCAACATCTGGTGAGATGGATGCACCCCACCTACAGAGAACGGCAACCAGAGCTCGGGAGCCCACCATCACTTGGTTTTACTTTGCATCCTCTGGTACTGCTGGCTGCAGAAAAGCTGTTGCTCAAGACTTGGTGGGTGGTGATGGTGTGATCTGCCCGTTACTGTAGAGCAGTTAACCCCATGGCTGTCTGGGGTCCCATAACCGCCCAGGGAGACAGACAGATGTTTCCAGAGCGCTCTCCCTCTGCTGCACTGGAGTTGTAGAAGACAAGCCTGGAGAAACCACTCTCTGGAGTTCTCTAAATCTACCTTTGATCGTGGAGACAGCCCAGATGGCTGTGATCTCCCCAGATGAGCACGGGCATCTGTGCTTATTTTACCACAATAGCAGATGAATCGAGTTTCCCTTGTTCCATCCCACTTTGGTCCTCCAATGGAGACTCCAGCTAAGCTTGAATGCACCCTCCTAGGATTGCACCTAAATGGTGTTATACTTCATATCCTTCTCTGGAAAACCAGATCACCCTCTGAAGGCAATCAGTCATGGCTTTAGAAACCCAGGAGGTTTTACCCCCCAGCCGATCCCAGCTCAGGTCACGACAGGAGCAGGCGCTGGCTCCATCAGTGGTGATGCACGGGCAGAGCAAAGTCCAAGCCCAAGCTGGGAGCCGATGTCAATGTTATGCTCAGGGCTCTGCACTGTCGTGCTGGACATTGGAGGCGACAGGTGTCGGCTTCAATACAGCAGCCGGTGAGCTGATTCCTGGCCGTGTGTGCTTGGGAGGATGCACATCTCCTGGGCCAGGCCACGAGTGAGGGTGTCAGCGGCCAGGCTGCTGATCTACCTGCAGATACGGACTTCTTGCACTCTGCCATGTCTGCTGCAATTTGTCATTCATTGATGTACAACCATCTCCAGACCCTCCTAAGGGGCTGCATTAGTGCTTGGGACGGTGCTTCAGGGTGCAGCATCTTTAAGGATAGATTAATGCAACTGATAACATTGCACACACCAAGATCTCTAAGTTTGAACATCTTCAAGTGGCACGAGGAGCAGTGGGACCCAAGAAGGAGGCTGAGGGCAGACCTCATCGCTCTCTGCAACTCCCTGACAGGAGGGGATGGGGAGGGGGGGTTGGTCTCTGCTCCCCAGCACCAAGGGATGGGACAAGAGGAACCGGCCTCAAATTGCTCCCGGGGAGGGTCAGGTTGGAGATCAGGAACAGAGTGGTCAGGGCTGGGGACAGGCTGCCCAGGGAGGTGGAAGTCCCCGTCCCTGGAGGGGTTCAAACAGCGTGTGGCCGTGGCACTGCGGGACAGGGGGCAGGAGCCGTGGGGGGGTTGGGTTGGCGGTTGGACTCAATGATCTTAGAGGTCTGTTCCAACCTTAAAGATTCTGTGATTACTGCTGCTCCACTCTCTGGGATTTTGTGGACAAACACTTGCGCCAGAAGCTGGTGTCTGCCCCACGCTGACAGCACAGTGGGGGCCTGGGGGAGTGACCGTGTGCTGGGACACCATCAGACCCTCTGTCCATTTTGTGGCCTTCCCAGAGTACCCGTGTCTACCCTTGGCACGTCCACCCGATGCTTTCGGACAGTCAATGACATTCACATACCCACTTGCCAATCACCACAGGGAGCGTCTGGGTTTGCAAGTGGAGAGAGCTCCCTGCACTGTAGCGCTGGGCTTGAAGGGCTGCAAACACTGCAGCCAGCTACGTGGGATGTGCGCGTGGGACACTGCAGCCTGGACAGCCCTCGCAGTGCAAACTCCCCTGGCAAAAATGCCCGTGCATCTCTCCAGTGCCTGTCTGAGCGTGGGTCAGCCATTGTGCAGGATGGATGTTGCTTTCCTTCATTTTGCGCAGTTCTGAACGCTGCCGAGGGTGCAACATCTTTATAAATTCAAGAGGCCTCCTAATCTTCCTGTTTTCCCAAAGGCAGCGGGCAAGTTTGTTAACTTTGCATCCCCATGTCCTTCCTACCGAAACAGAAGTGGCCAAGGCATAAAAACAGAGCAGCTGTAAACCAAAATTGCTTAGGACGCATCCCCAAGCTCCCCTTGTGTAGATGAGATCCCAGGAACCAGGGCTTGCAAATTCGCACCTGCCGAAAGCTCTGACAGCCGGTGAAGCGAGTGGGCACCTCTGGCAAGCGCCACGTCGCCTTTTCTCTACGTGTCTGTTTATCCTGCGTATGGAATGTGAGCACGGAGCTCTTGGCCCAGGCAGCCCGGCTGCGCTATCACCGTCCTGAGAGGGCTAGCTCAGTCAGGCCCAGGGTGGCTAGAGCTGGCTTTAAATTGATTGAACTCTGAGGTGCATACCCATGATACGTGGAGGATCTCGTACTCGTGTGTACTCGCAGATATATTTTGCATTTTCCATGCTGACATTCTGCTGTTGATGTCGCTATCCAAACAGCTACACTTGAGAGTGCCCATAACATACAAAATTCTTTGTTATCTGAATAAAAGGCTGCGTTTCAGGTAGAGAAGTGTGTCTAATAACCACTCTGAAAACCTGGCCGCTTGAAATGAGCAGCTTTTCTGCCCTGAGCAGGAGCAGAGGCTGCACAGGAACATCAGGAGCCCCTAGCTCACTCAAAATTCCCGCAAACCGGATTGCTTGTCCAGGGGCCTCAGACTGGATGGAGTTTGGGCTCCTGTGATTCTAAGTTTTGTACCTTTAGTGGGTCTAGCTGTACCCAGTGGATTTTCAGGACAGGAGACTCTTTTCCATGATCTTTCTGAGCAGGATCTGGCCACCTATGTACCATTTGCAACTCTGAAAATTCCCTTGGTGGGGCAGTGGGGTGTCTCTGACACCACGGTGGCAAACCTTGCTTAACAAAGAGATTTTATTTATATCTGAATTCTTTAAAACACCTCCTCTGTTCTGTTATGTTAACACCAATTTAAACCAAATCCTCGAGAAATACTTGGAAAAACAATGTATCTGTTAAAGATTTTGCACCAACTGCTATCAGCAGTGGGCAGAGAAAGCTCGTTATCCACTCCCTAATGAGCCACCCTGCAAGACAGGGAAACCTGAGATTAATAAGATACCAAAACTGAGCAGAATGAAACACTCCAATTTTCAAAGAGGGAAAATTTGGAAGGACTCAACAGAACAGACACAGAAGGGCTTCACGTGATCAGCCCTACAAAACTTTCCCCTGCTTTCCAGGCATCATCATGTCTCACCAAGAGCTGCCACGAGACCAGCTTCTCCCTGTCTTGCTAAGCAGGAGACGTGGACCTGGAGGTCTGGGGTAGGAGTAGGGTGTAGATTAGATGGTGTGGCTTCCCGAGGTACTTCCAGTCAGGTTTGTATTATTTTTATGATGGAAATTGCCAGAGATGAGCTAGCTGGGACCCAAACCTGCTGCACAGAGGTGCTCTGAGGCTGGCTGTCCCTGGGGCCTCACTAGGGAGCAGAGCAAGATGGGTGCTGCTGCATGGGGGTCCCCAATAAGTGACAACGATCCTGGCGAGATGCTTTTCCAGGTGCCCATGTTTTCCATCTCAGACACTGCTTGCTGCACAGAGGTACCTTTAGGGACCAACTGGAGCCTGAGGGACCTGCAGGAGGATTCAGCCCCAGGGCATCTCTGGGGTTTGCCTTACAGGCACAGCGCCGTGCTGGAGACTTTGCTGGACCTTCCTCCCACTCTGGTCTGCTCCACATCCTTCCTGATGCCTCCTGAATCCCCTCCACCCTCCACTCAGCCCCGCTTCTCTTTCCCCTCTCGTGAACCCCAGCCAGCACCAGGGACCTGCTCTGCATGCAGGATTCACCGAGATGGGTTTCCCTCGCTGGAAGGGTTTACCTCTGCGGCTGCAAAGGCAGAAATACATACAAGCACATGTGCGAATGCAGGATAGGTGTGTCTGTGGGAGATCTCTTTGCTGGGCATCCCAGCATTCGGTGTCTGCCTCTGGAGCAGAGGCATATCACCAGCTCCCATGTCCCCTTCCTCAGAGATGATTCGCACAAATGTGCTACAACATTTTTCAGGTGAAAGCTGCATGTTACTCTGTTCACCGCTACACTTGCTGCTAGCTGTAAACAGATAAAGTGCAGCAGTCAGCTGTGGGAAACCCTGCTGTCTCCTTGCTTACAAGAAGCTTTGCCCCCAAAGCTTTTCATTTTTTTATGCATCTACCCAACCACCACCCCTGCGTGTATAGCCACAGGCTTCCTGTGACCCGGTGTGCTGGGCAAGAGAGACCTTGTCAGAGGAAGAGGATGCTGCTTGGATGTACAGCCACTCTAACGATGCCTTAGCCACCAGTGGCTCAGCTTCACCCTCAGCAGAGAAGGACCCCATGCAGCTGTACGTCACCTCCTACGTGCTCTCTGACCCAGTCTGGCCTGATTTTCTGGGTTCCCGACCTACTCACTGCACAACCTCCCTTCATTCAGCATTCACCTTGAACACAAGCAGGGCCAAGCTGTAAAATGCTGGTTTAACCCATCCCTACTTGTTTTGTGGTGCTGAGGCTTTGTGCTGAGCCTGCCTGCAGAACTGGAAATTGTGCTGAAGAGCACAGGGGTGCAGGATGCGGCCAGGAAGCTGCAGCTTGTGCATGCAGCCAAATGCAGCGCAGACCCTCCTGGGTGGATGCGTTGTACGATGGAGAGCTGATCATCGCAGAGCAGCTATTGTGGGAAAGACACAGATCAAGAAAAGGACTGGCAGAAGGAGGGAGCTGCCCTGTTTAGGTGGATATTAAACATGCAGTGGGGTACCCCCAGCAGCCATGGCTCCCTCACATCGCTGCCTTCCCCAGTCCCCGACACTGGGTTTCATCCCTTTGGAAACCCAAGGGCAGGGAGAGCTGGTGTGTCCCAGCATGTTGGTCCAGTATGGGGATGAGATAGCTGGGATGCACACCTTGGACCGCAGGTGTCCCCCAGACCCACGATGCCCAGTCCAGCCATATCCCACAGGCAAGAGGCAGCTTTACATGTTTAGCTCTGCTGAACTGAGGAGGGCAGGTGAGGGATGCTGCCACTCTCTGTGTGCTTCGCCTTCTCAAAAGCACACCGGCTCTTGCATACCTGGACAGACGCTTTCATGCCCTGGCTGTGGGCGTGAGGCTCCTCCATACCCCTGTAGGTGCTGGCACCCGCCGCCCCCCTCGCAGACACAGGTCAGTGTTCAGCTAGAAAGTGCAGAAATGATGAAGTGTGAAAAAGCCGAGTGCAAGCCTGTGCCTCTGTGATGATGCCCTGTGCCATGCTCGCAGCGCTGGCAGCCTTTCCCCAAGGACAGTGAAACCATCTACGACATCTTTTTTAACATATGTGCTTGAGCACCCTCTGGCTAGACAGAGCACAGGCATGGCGGCGACACCCCTGGCCTCCCCACACACATATGTAGATGTACAGTCATGCACCCTGTGGGGCACGCTGGAGCGTGGGAGGGTGCACACATGGAGATTCCTGCCCAGTTGTGCCCCTGCATGCACAGGTATGCATCCATGCACATTTGCACCCACACAGATGCGTACGCACACACATACAAACATGTACAGACAGATGTATGCACATAGGCACATGCGTACACGGAATCATAGAATCCCAGCCTGGTTTGGGTTGAAGGGACCTCCCAGCCCACCCAGTGCCACCCCCTGCCATGGGCAGGGACACCCCCCACCAGCCCAGGCTGCCCAAAGCCCCATCCAACCTGGCCTTGGGCACTGCCAGGGAGCCAGGGGCAGCCACAGCTTCTCGGGGCACCCTGTGCCAGGGCCTCAGCACCCTCCCAGGGAAGGATTGCTGCCTCCCAGCTCAGCTCCAGCTCCCCTCCTGCAGCTTCAGGCCCTTCCCCTTGGCCTGGCCCCCCCTGCCCTGCAACCAGCCCCTCTCCAGCTTTCCTGCAGCCCCTGCAGGCACTGGGAGGGGCTCCAAGGGCTCCCCGCAGCCGTCTCTGCTCCAGGCTGGACAAGCCCAGCTCCCTCAGCCTGTCCTCGCAGCAGAGGGGCTCCAGCCCTTGCATCATCTCCAGGGCCTCCTCTGGACTTGCTTCAGCAGCTCCATGTCCTTCCTGTGCTGGAGACCCCTGAGATGGACGCAGGACTCCAGGTAGGGTCTCACAAGAGCACATACACACACATGTGCACATGCATACGTGTACACACATGCACATGTGCACACACACAGAGGCTCTCCCATGTAAATCCAGTAAATCCACCTTCCTCTGCCCAACACCAGTCTACTGGAGCTCCTTTCCCACAGCAGCCATGGCAGCAGGCCACGCTGCGTGCCCAGCCTGTGCCAGGTTTGGCCTGAGCCGAGCTTTTCTGGGCTGCTGGCCTGGCACTGGGTTTTCTCACCACCTCTGCTGCCCCAGTGGATGCGGTTGCCATGGCAATGTGTGAGCTGAGGGCTTGGACCACCCGGCAGCCGCCCCTTAGAGGATAACGCTCCCCAGCTCCTTCCCCAACACTGAGCATCCCTGGCTGAAGGAGAAGCCTGCAGGGTTTTGCACTTTTGCAACGTCTTGCACTTTTGTCGCTCAGCTATTTCACACGTTCAGACTCCGGCTTGCTGCAAATTAGGCTGCAAATCTGAGACTGCAAAGCAAAAATGCAGGGTGAGGTAAGGATGGTCATTTCTGCTTCCCAGAAATGTTATTGAGATATTATCTGACAACGCTGCCAAAAAAAAAAAAAAACCAAACCCGTGCAAGTTGTGCATTTAAAGTGTTTCTGAACTCATTATATAATTGCTCTCCGTCATTAAGAAGGATCAAAGTTAGCCTGAACCATTTGAAAATGTGTCTGGAGACGTAGTCCATAAGCTCTGTCTCATAACAGACATTTAATAGTTAGGTGATTAATATGAAAGTGCTTCTTCCTTCAAATATCAATATTAACGTGAACTTTGCCTTAAGTAAGCTTGAGCCTATATTTGAAAAAGTATATTGGTTAATGTGTTAAATAAAAATCAGTCATTTCACACTGTAATCTTTCTGCTATAATCTTTTCCTTTGACTTCTTTTCATTTCGGTCCCTCAAGTAATGATCCAAGACCGTTTTCCTGCACATGAATACACGAAGGAAACCGTAAGTCACCCGCAGCCTGTGAAGCTGAATTTCCAATTCTTGAGGCAGCAGAGCAAACAGTGGGCTAAGAACACATGGGCTGCGGTAGTTTGACACGAGTGATTAACAGAGCTGGTTCATCAACAAATACGTGTGGATCAAAACGAAGACTGCAAATATTTCATAAGAAGGGAAAGGGCTAAATGAATCGAATAAAGTGTTTGCTGTGATTTGCTCGGCTGCCTGTAACTGGAAGGCTGCGTTTCTGCGGCCCAATGTGCCTTTTTTGTTTCTTTTTCCTTGCAGCAAAACCGCCAGCATCCCAAGGATGCTAGCTGTGGGTTGCTGATTGCTTGGTGTGATATTTTCCTCTGTAACAGTGGGCTGTTATTAATGAACTGCCAAACCTGGAAAAAAGAATGGAGCCGAGTGTATCTGCATAGCTAAACAGCTTCTTTTAATTTGCCGTAGGTCTACAGGTTACTCGGTTTAATTGTGAGAACAAACTCCAAGACTCTTGCTCTCCAGCTCAAGCCATGGCCGAGAAAAAGAGACGCTGCAGCAGAGAATCAGGGTGAAATACAGCAAATGCAGATGGGAAAAAAATAAATAAAGAAAAAGTTTTGCCCATTTCAAGCATATTATTGAAGTGGGTAAAATTAAGCCCTTCTGCATCTGCCTGGGTTCCGGGGGGAAGACGGCAGGGCTGGATTCAGGTCTCGGTGGCTGCGGCGTGTGTTTGCAGGAGGGAGGAACGGCAGCCGAAGGGGAGGGCTGACGCCTTGCGGGGCTCGTGGCACCCCGAGGGGCTGGGGCAGCTCAGCAGCAGTTTGCGGGAGAACACACATTGCATTTCCAGAATAAATGCTGCAGGGGATAAACACCACAGCCCCTATTCCTGGGGAGTTCCGCTGGTGGGGAAGGACAGGATGGGTCATGCAGCCTCTCAGGAGTGTTTTAGGAGATTATCCAGGCTGCCAAACTGTACATCAGCTTAGTTCGAGGAGGAAACAGTGTGCTCTGCTTTAATGATCTGAATGGAAAGAAGAGGAGAACGTATTTTCAATTCCCTGGATGCTTCCACAGCAAAGCAAGGAGGAGTGCAGCTGGGAAAGGGACACCCTGAACATCCCCCTGCTGCTGCATCTGGGGGTCCTGGTCTCAGCAGGGAGGGCAAGGTCAGCCCCATTCTACCCCATTTGATACAGGGCAACAAATCCATGTTATCACTCCAAATTTCCTCCAGTTCAGTACATGGGGTACTGAAATGGTTGAAGTTGTTTGCTCAAGTACAGGGTAGCTCGAAAAGCTTTTCTTCCTACAGGGGCCTGGGCAAGGGCAGCCCAAATGACATCTTGCTGGGGCCATGCTTTACCCAAGGGGTTGTTACAGAGCACTCAGAAGCCCAGAATCCCCAAATCCCAGAACAGCTGAGGTTGGAAGGCACCTCTGAACTCATCTAGTTCAACCCCTGCACAAGCAGGGTCACCCAGAGCAGCTTGCCCAGGGCCACGTCCAGGTGGGTTCTGAATACCTTCAAGGATGGAGGCAACACAACCTCTTGGGGCAGACTGTGAACTCCAAGTGTTCAACCACCCTCACAGTAAAAAAAAATCTCTTCTTACATTCAGACAAAAATTTCCTGTATTTCAGTTTGTGCCTGTTGTCTCTTGTCCCACCACTGGCCACCACTGCGAACATTTACAGAACTCCGCGAGACCCCATCAGCCCATTTCTCCAGCCTGGTGAGGTCCCAGAAGAGCAGCACACCGATCAGGTATATCAACCTCTCCTCTCAGTTTTGTATCATCTGCAAATTTGTTGTAGGGGCATCTGTCCCATCTTCCAGGTGGATGCACTTGTCTCATCATCCATCTCCAACACTCTTGACTTCGAGTGGGCAGCAGGATCCCCACAGTGATAAGCAGGGCTGAGACTCAAATTCTCCTGTGGGAGGATCGAAGCACCTCACTGTCTGAGCTGGACCAGGTAGAAGGTGAGAAGTGATTTCCTGATTATGAGAAGAAAGATACTGCCTCCTTTCCACAGAGCACACACTAGAGATGGGGAACAGGCAGCTTTTGCTCGCACCCACTGCTCCTACTCTTCCTAGCTATGAATGCAACAGTTGACGTACTAAAGGGACAGTCACCATACTGGAGATATTTTCTGTCTGCACGGCTACAGCATGGCTTCAAATGGTGGGTTCCTGTTGGTGTGATCCCTTTCAAAGAAGGTATGATTGGCACAGGCCTACTACATTTAAGAATACAAGGAGCAGCTGCTTTAAGCTTGAAGCTGCTGAGCATTGGGCACCCTGGCATGTGCAAGGACTGAGATTCCAACAAGTTCAGGGCATTTTGGGACAAAACCAGATAGGCTGGGTATAAACCAGTCTGGTGACAACCTTACTCGGCATGTGGGATCCCCAGAGCGTGAGAAATCACACGGCTGAAATGCAAAGGCAGAAGATGCAAATCCGTTGCCAGAGGAGCACGAACTGGGAGTCAAGTGAATGACTCCCATGCCTAGAGAAGAAACTCAGCAGGTCTGGGTACCTCTCCCTAAGCAGGATTCAGCACACATAATGGCTGGGTTGAGTTCTCGTATCTCTCATGGGGCCTGATGTGGGCAGAACCGGTCCTGGGAGAAAACTGGATCTCATCATGTGAATGGTCCTGGATGAACCCAAGAGGGCACATAAGTCTGGAGAGCTTCCCCAGAGAGGGACTTCTACACCCAGGATCTGTCAAGACATGCCAGATGAATCAATCCAACCTGGCCTGGAGTCCAGCCATTGAATCTGTGGGGACACAAAAGACCTTCTGGAGGAAGAGAGGAATATGCCCTGGGTGCTGTTTGTCTGGCACATTGCTACTGCGAGTGCAGTAATTGAACCGTGTCAATAACATACCAACTGAGCATTTTCACCAGAAAATGGCATTTAAATGGCATTTTGTTGTAATAAAGAATTTCCATGGGAATACATTGATTTCAAGGAAATTTAATTTTGAAAAAAAGAGAGGACATTTTGTAAGCTTTGAAAGCTCAAGCACCTCTGTTGCAGTAAATACACCATTTGTTACTCTGCAATTGACTTTATTTCTCAGCTTATTCAACATCATGTAGTTATGTAATTTGATTGAAGTAGTTAGCTAATATTCAGCCTTGACTTTTGGCAGCTATTTCCAATATGGAGGGAACTTGCACGACAGCCAGGTATTTCTGGTGGAATGCATTTTATATGCAGAAACATTGCCGTAAATGACACTTTCCTTGAGATGAGTACTGGTGCAGCAGGAGATACTGATACCACCAGGCTTCCCAAGCCTCTTTCCCCAGCCAACACGGTGCCCAAGATCTGAGTCTTTGCTTTCTCTGAACATAAGGCTGCAAAGTGTTGCTTTGGCCACCCTTGGCTTTCTG
This sequence comes from Psophia crepitans, assembly GCA_013399095.1. NCBI lineage: Eukaryota > Metazoa > Chordata > Aves > Gruiformes > Psophiidae > Psophia > Psophia crepitans. Next base: position 331,444 of record VWZZ01006360.1, on the reverse strand, counting down.
ATGATTGCTTCTGATTATTGCTGTTGTGCCTCCCCATCCTCAGACGGTCAGGCCCATAGACCTCTCTAACAAAGCAACATCCATTAGCTCTTTCCTCCACAGAGCTCAGCTCTTAATTAGTCTTACACACGGTCGGTGCTTTGGGCAATAGCTCCTGTTGGTTGCATAAGAGAAATGAATTCTTTCCCTGCTCGCTCTGACTGAAGGATGGCAGCAACGCCCAGCTTTTGCAGTGCTCTCCCTGACCGCTTACGGAGCAAGAGGGTCCTCGTGCCTTTGCATGCTCGTCTGCAGCCTCCAACCTGCTCCCAGCTGTGCACGTCTGGCCGCTTGCAGGGATGGATCAAGCCTTTCTCCTCCTTCAGCAAAATTAGCCAGATACAAGCACAGCTGGAAGAACAAAGTGCATAACCACTGTCCTCCTGGGTGCTCACCTGAGTGTTTTAGAAGGATATAAATAAGCCACAGCCGTGCATAAATACATTAGCAAGGTGTTTGGTCCACCCAAGGTGAAGACAGGCCAGCACAATTCTGGAAGTCTCATCTGAGGAAAGCAGACAAAGACTCCGGCTTTTAAACTGCCTGAGTCCCACTAGACCATGAGAAAGGGCAGCCAACATATCTTGGTCATCAGGATTAGAATAAGGGGATTACCGCACCTGCTAAAGTCTCTCTGAACTTCAAAGGCTCGTGGCACATCATATTTTTAAACATGTCCCAAAGTAATTAAGCAAAGAAATTTTAAAAGAAAGGCATTTTGTCAGTCTGAGGAGCTCCCTCGGGGGCTTCCTTGCTGTGGAGAAGGTTAGCCTGATTATGGCAGGAAGACAGGCACTTTACAAGCTCCCCGCCACAGCCACATCCTAGCTGTGATGCTGTCTGCCAGGGCCAGGCTCTGGTTCCTGGAAAAGCCCCCTCAGCAGCCAATGAACCCACCATCCTTAGCAGGAGACGTAGGCTTCTGCAGCAGCTTGGTGCCCCCTCCTGCAAAGGGCCTTAGCACAGCTCTCCATCCACTGTGGCAGCATGGGGGCAAGGAAGGGGGCCAGGATTCGTGCAAGGCTGTCAGGTTGATGGGCAGATGCTGCTGGAGCCCAGCACTGCTAAGTCTTGCATACATCCCTGATGTGCCTCTGCATGGAGTGAATGGCACCATGCAGCATTGCTCTGCTGAAAGGGGCAGGAGCGGTCACTTGTGATGGACACATGTCACAAGCACGTTTCAAAAACCCCACGGACCAGGATGGGCTCCCCATCACTTCATGATCCAGTCCCTGCTGCTGGTGCTGGGCCAGGAAGGGTGGCATCATCAGGACCTCCGAGACCCGCTGCCCAGCAAGACTTCTCAGGCCTCTCCAGTCTAGCACTGAGATTCAGTCCTAGGCTGAGAAAACAACTTTTGTGGATGATTTCTGATTTTGAGCCTGGCTTCAGCATTGCATCAGGTACAAGCAGTATCCTGCTGAGCTTTCTGTGACTCACTGTGCCACCCACTTCTTGAGGAAAGGGAATGTTAGGTCTCTAACAAGCGAGCTGAGCACTGGAAATTGCTTGTGGAGTATTGATTGGTGTCCAGACTGCAGAGAGAAGGGATTTTCAGTCATTATCTGGAAGATGTCAGGGCCGTGAGACTGATCTTAAAACTCAACAAAAATAGAAATTATTCCTCTTGTTTTGTTTGTGGGTTGTTTTTTTTATTATTATTATTATTTCCTTTGCATTGAATTCTTGGTTAACATTTACAGGAGTCCAAACTGGATGCTGCTGCAGAGGGGGAGGTATGAAAATATCAGAGCAGCAGCGCTACACCAAGAGCACGTGGCCAGCAAAAGGGCTGCGGAGCAGAAAGAGCAGTACCTTTTTCTATCTTACATGATCCAAGTGACATCTTTGGGTGCAATGGATAAGGGGTTTCTCCTTCTGACTCTAGACCCAGTAAGAGCAGACTGGTGGAACTGGTACCCCAGGGAGCAAGCAATCCTTCCCTTTCTCCCTCAGGAATGAGTCACAGCTCCTGTCCAGCTCCCCAGCCCGACTGCTCGGCTCGCTCCAATTAGGCAAGAAAAATGTGTGGAAATGAAAGAAGCCATGTGCAGTTCCCAGCAGCTGTTAACTTCTTTGCTCTACTCCCAAGATGGTTGAATTTGAATTGATCTGGCTGTGGAGCCCACACTAAAGTCTGCACATCTTCACTTAATGCTTTACACAACATTTTCCCCGAAGGCCAAGGACCACTGCCCATGCAAGTGATGAGGAAACTGTCAGGGTCGGAGGAGGGGACTCAGCAGTGGCAGCTCCTGGACAAGTGTCCCAGGAAGAAACATTTCCAGCTCCTATTGGCGGAGGTCAGCATTTCCAACCAAGCATTTCCACCTCTGCCCGGTCATTTTGCTTGAAACATATCCCTTTTTCAAAATCTGTTTCTGATTTCCACCAGCACCCAGCTCAGATATTGACTGGTGCCTGGCGTTGTGTGCCAGGGGTTGTTTTGCGAGTCTAAGCGGGGAAACATAGGGACACAGAGCCTTGTCAGAGGTCCCCGATCTTCAAGAGAGACCCAAATCAGCCACAAATAACAGGAAATTTCCAAACTTACAGCCGGCAGCTTTTAGGATCCCAGCATTTCCTTACCATCTGAATTAGGAAGCTTGGGCAGAGCCAGACGGCTTTCCCCCACCTCCAACCCCCTCCCCCCATAACCATCCTGCAGGCTTTCAGAGCTCCTCAACTCTACTGTCTGTGTCACCTGGGTCAGCTCAAACATGCCATGAAGGCTGTTACCAGCCATGGGTTACATGCCCCCCCAGGGTCCCAGAGCAGCTTTGCTGCTGCAGTTCCCATCCTCAGGATGTCTGATTCTCTGAAGCTCCTTGAGTCCTGTCCTGCAGGTCCCACGCCTCAGCTCGTGCCGCTCAGCGTTGCTCTCGAAATACCCAGTTCACCATCCTGCAGGAGTGACTCGGGGTGGCTGACTCCCATGGCACTTCACACATCTCCCTGAGCCTCTGCCTAAATGTGCCATTTCCCAAAAGCATCACGGGTTGCTCCGGGAGGCAACGTGATTTCTATTTCACAGCGCTGCCGCGCAGATTTGCTGCTCACGCCTTGGGGCAGGCGGATTTCAAGCCTCGCCTGCGCTGCAGTTCACAGAGTCCTGCCTGCGCAGAGGAAACACAGCCCTGATGGCATTTCTGCAGCACCCAAGCTCTCTTCCTGAGGGGCGGCCAGGCATTTCGGCTCCCCACCAGCCAGCAGATGCTCCCTCGGATGAACGGAGGGATGGGGAGCCTGCCCGAGGCAGGCTGTGCACACCCCCTCCCTCCCCACGCCACGCTGCTCATCGCCCTGCCAGGGTAGGTTTCAGTGTAATATCAATAACTCTTTGCTATCAAAAAATAAATACAGTATAAATGTACTAATTCCTCCCCTGCACGTGCATACACACCAGCTCACACTCACCCACACGATCGATCTCTGTTTAATTAAATACTGGCAACGACTGTCACGTGGGGGCAATTCTGCTGACTTCGGCACTTTGGGATTTTTATGCATCTATTTCTGCTTTGCTTTTCCATTAACTTATTTTTCCCTTTGTAATAAGGGGTTGTCAGTGTAATTTATACAGCAGTGCAGGAGGCACGGGCAGCCCGGGGAGCCATTCACAGCTTGCCAGGGATAAACACAATTACACATTTTTAAATGTCAGACTTCAGGAGAAGAAATGAAAAAGGTAAACTATATAAATCTCAGAGAGAGGGCTGCTCTCTCTTTGAAGAGCAGCTTCCCAGACAAGCTGCCATACCCCCACATCCATGGCACAGGCATGTCCTCCTGCATCTCTGGAATGCAGATGTATAAAAGAAGGGCCACAAGAAATTCATAGAAAGTGACAGTAGTACTTATGCTTCCCATATTGCTATTGGGTATTTAAAAAAAAAATATCCAAACGTGAAAAAGCACGATGCCCTGGCATGTGTTCCCACAACCCGTCCCCTCCTCACCCACTGCAGGTCAGCTTGCACAGGGGAGAGCCCGTGCTGCTCCCTGCTCATTTCACAGTCAGCTGCTTTGATCTCATATGTGATTAAAAGAGGATAGTTCAGATGGATTAAATGAGAGCCACTTACATAATCTGTTTAAAATTCCAGTAGCACATATTCAGAGAAGAGGAGAACAGCCACCAACTCCCACTTGTTTTGCAAGCTTCGCTGCTGCTTCTCTGCTCCCGGTGGGCTTGGGGCAGTGTAGGAAACCACCCACAGGTGACAGCAACCTTGAACCGCAAGGAGTACCTGCTAGGAAGGGAGGGGAGGCTGGTAATCCCCAGCCCCTACTGACCATAGAATCATAGAATCCCTAAGGTTGGAAAGGACCTCCAAGATCATCAGGTCCAACCATCAACCTAACAGCACCATGCCTACTAAACCATGTCCTGGAGTGCCACATCTACACGTTTTTTGAATGTCTCCAGGGACGGTGATTCAACCACTTCTCTGTGCAGTCTGTTCCAATGCCTCACTAAATGAGCAGCTGTTTGAGCTCTATAAAAGCTGATGTTTTTGGGGGGGAGAGGGAGTGTTGTTGTTATTGTGGTCTAGGGTGCTTCCAGGTGGTTGCTGGCCAGGGTATTTCTCTTCCCTAAGCCTGGAGCAGAAGGTAAACCTTGGGTGGGAGGAGGTAGTGGGTTAGCAGGATCTCCTCCTCTGGCTTCTCTTGTAGAGAAGCTTGTACCCTGGAGGAAGGAATGGGGGGTGAGGAAGGGCCTACAACAAAAGGATGGGGCTGGAAGTCTTTGCAGAGTGCTTGCAGGGGTAGGAGAGAAACTGAAGTTTCTTGTTACTTACATGCCAGATGAAGGGACCCCATCTCACCATGATGGAAGCTTGAAGAGCTTAGGTGTGGAGGAAGACAGTACAGCTGGTGGGCTTGTAGGGCCCTAGAAAGAAGCTATTTGATCATATAGGTATTTTTGCTGCTGGACTGGGAGAACCCTGCAGCAAAACAAGGTAAGGAGATGGAAAGGGAGCATTTCTTGATGCAGGGAGGGTGAGGGAATCTTGAGAACACAGTGCGTTGGATGGCACTGCTAATGGAAAGCCATCAAAACAGGCACAGCTAAGCTTCAAAGACTGATGGGGAGTTGTGGAAGTTGGGGCTATTTCGAGACTGGATAGGGGTGCTGGAGGGATGGGGGAAGGCAGGAGATCCAATTTGGCAGTGATAACTGGTAAAGCCAATGCTTACTGAAGCAGGCAGGGATCAGCACAAGGAGGAGTAGCTCAGCCCCTGCAGGAGTGTGTTACTGACTGCGGACCCCATGGACAGACACTTACTGATATGGTGAGCATAGAGCAGCCGTTTGGCCAGCGGCTGTAAGGCGGGGGTGTGGGCAGGGAGTGCTGGGGGTGGGTAACAGTACAGAGAGGTGGGATCCAAGGTCCCTTCTATAAGGCCACTGCAGCAAACTAGGTGCAGCTCTCTGCAGAAGGGAGGAGACGCCTTGCAGTGGGCTTGGCGGCGTGGTGCTGTACTGAAGTGTCTGCAGTGGAAAGCTGGTCTGGAGAACAGAGTACATGGCAAATTAGTAGGTGAGGGGGCTTTTTGGCCTTTCTAGAGGGTGTGAAACCTTTTTATAGGAATGCTGCTAGGAGTATCAAAAAAGGATGAACTTGTATCTATTTGAACTTGAAGGACACTGATGTGTGAGACTGTGATGCCCTCAGGAGCATAAAGGCCTGAACTCTAACCTGGCTTTGGAAAATGGGACGCCAAGGGCATTTCAACTGCTACTGTTACATCCCTGTAATAATAATCTGGGCTGTAATTTCCAGAGCAGTGTTTCTCCACCAAGGCTGTGCTAGTGACTTGCTCAGACCCTGCATGGCATCCAAGTGTTTCAGAGCGTAAGGGCCATGAAGGAGTAAACAGGGCATCTCCCACGAACTGGCTGTAAACCATTAGTTTGATGGCTTTGTGCAAGGGCAGGAGGATGAAGTAGGATTGCAGCAACGCTACAGAGTGAACTCAACTTATTTACTAAGCGATAAAGCTTCTGATGTAGTCAAACTTCAATCTAAATGCTAGTTATGCGTAGAGCAGCTCATGCTTAGGCAAAGGCAGCAGTGAATGACACCCAGCCCATTACAGGTACTAGTGAGGAACTGCACTGAGGCTGAGAGAACATTGTCTTCATTGAGGGTGACAACAGGGCTCTCCAGGGAGTGAAAGAGCGTTTCTGAGGTGCCAAGAAGTGTGAGGCAGGACCTGGAGGGATGGGACTTCTTACAAAAGAATTGTAATGAGTTTTCCTGTAACAGAGCCTGGTATGATAACTAAGGAAGGCTCTGATGTAGATTTTGAAAACAGTCTCCGAAGGTGTTTAAAGCGATATGGAAAGTTTAGCTGTTCTTGTTCCAGGTGGACCATTTGCAAGCCTTATAATGACCTAGCAGGTGTTTATCTTCCTTTCAGGATAGCAGTTTAAGGTGTTGCTTGCATAGCAATGGGGACGAGGCTGATGGAAAATGCCTCCTCTACCATCAGGCAGCATAAAAATCCTCCCTAGAGGGGCCTTGAGGTTCAAGAGCTTGGAGGACTGGTGGAGACAATTTTTCCCACACTATCTAAAGACCAGCAGTGTTATACAGACAAGCTTGTCAGCTTGGGGATGAGTGGCATCCATGGCTGCACTGAGCTGACAGTGGTCACTGCTTGGTGAGATCTGACTGGCTTCCACAGTGAGAAAGCCAGATCACATCTGCTAGGACAGCATCTAGATCTGACGCCCTTTTGCCAGTGATGCATGTGAAAGTGGATTTCCTCTCTGCTTGGTAGCTTCAGGGAAGACACTGCAATGTTGATACAGTGTTTTTGATTACTTTAGGGCTTTTTGATGTAGTTGATTCTAGAACTGAGAGGTATTCGCAGGAGGAAACCACTGTGGGCACATGTGCGATGAGAACTGCTTCACCAGTCTGGTGATGGGTGAAATGGGAGGTGTCATGGAGCCCAGTGCAGTGTCTTAGCTGCTCTCGGCACTGATGGTCCTCTGCCTGCGCTAATGGGGTCCCGCACTCCGAGCTCTGGGACTGAGCCCTAGAAAGGGTAGTTACCCCTCTGAAGCAAGGGAAGGTGACAAGATGGGCTTTACCTATGGTTAGGTCTAGGCAGTGGAAAAATATAAGAGTGAGGAAGTACCAGTTGCTGTTGAAGGATTATATATGGAAAGTAAAGGCCCTCTGGGGAAGGGTCCTTCTGCCCATTAATCAGAGGTGTGGAGGAGGACTCAGCATGGAGGCTGGGCTCAACCATATATCCCTGATGGAGAGCCTCCTGTGGTAGATGAGACCAGCTTTCAGAGGTGAACAACATAAGCAGGGGGAGACTGGGTTCACAGAGCTGGCAGATTGGTGGGGAGGTATTTGAATGGGGTTGGGGAACACTTGGGCTCCCTAAAAACTAAATTGAAGAGCTGCAGACTGGAGCGAACTGCTGTGGGTGCTTCCCACCCTCTTGCTGTTGCAGATGCTTGTTGCCTCTAACATAACCTGATGGTGTCCCTTGAGCCTAGACGCCAAGAGGCTAAAACCACTGAATATACAAGACTAACACAAAATATTTTTTGTAAGCAGAGCTGACAGAAGTGATATAAGGAGTGCAAACTGGGCCAGTGACTCTTAGAGAAAACTGAGTTGGCCACTGTGGAGAGTAAAAAAAGAAAGGATTTATCATTTGGCCATTCCGTGCTGACTGAACAGCCAGCTATGCACTCCTGAATGCCTCTCCAGGTATACAAGCACCTCTTGAGCTGGATGCTTTTCATAAGTCTGCTGTTCACCCCGTGAACATGAGTCTTCCGTTCAGCCTTCAGAGGAAACTCCTCAGTCATTAATTTTAGGACCCTGCTAGCAAAGAAGAAAAGGATGTAGGATCACAGCAGAGAGCAGAGTGTCATTAATGAACAAACAAAGCAGTAACTAAGACCAGAGAAAACAAAATGCTGGTCCTAGACAGCTGAGGCTTCTAGACAAAGAGTTTACTCAAGTAGGAAGCAAGGAGTGTGTTTATGGAGCTAATGCAGGGATGAAAGGGAGAAAATGAGAATAGAGCCTTTTATGGTATTGCTTGAGGAAAAAGACAAGGAAACAATGCTTGCAGAAATAAAGTTTGAAACACAAACAGCTGGTACTACAGTCATCATAGCTGGACATAAAGCAAATGAGGCTGCGGAGATGTTTTGAATTGGGTTTTCTGTTTGAAAACACTGGCACCTATGTAAACACAGAAGGCTTTGCAGTCTCTTGGCCCATCCATGGGACTTGACTCTGGCTACGGTAAGCAGAGCCACAGCTAGCCTGAGAAAATTCCCTGGAAAGCAAGGTCAGCTGAGCTGTCCAGGGGAGGACTAAAAACACTGGGTCACCGAGGCCAAGCATGTGCGTGCACCCCAGGTGGTGGGAGGTGGGTTGGAAATGCAGATATTGGCTACTGGGTGCAGGGGAAGGAAAAAGCTCATAAAGCAAATACACAGCTTACGTGGTGGAACAGAGTGACCTGGGAAGAGAAAACCTCAAGTCCTGTTACCTCGGCAGCTCCAGCAAGTGGAGGGGCTGTGGTGAAGCTTCCTGAAAAGCTACAGGGTGCTGCAGCTGACCTTCTGAAGGTCAGCCACTGGACTCCTCACAGGCTGAACCTAGGACTACTGATTCCCTTCGAAGGTGCTGTCAGTTTGGGCTTGCCAGATGGTTTCACTGGATTGAGTTGCTTTATCTTTCTGTTTTACCAGTAGCACAGCGAAAAGCACTCTTGTTCAAGTGACTGGCCGTTGGCTTGGGCTGACAGTAAGCAAAACTAGCCTGGCATCTCCTTTAGACATAAGGAAACCATCAGCTACTCCAAGAAAGATATTCTTCTGTTTAACTCCTCTGTAGCTGTCAAACACACTTACCTTTCGTACTTTTTGTCATCTGGAATCCCAAGAAAACCTGAATTGCATCCTGGTTGTTGGGGGTTCCTCTCTTCCAGCTCCTGTGCTTCAGTTAAAATGACAGAAGATAAAGTTCTGTGTAAAAGGTGCTTGTTGTTCCGTGACTGATGTGACTCCAGAATCATGAGCAGCGATATTAGACTGAGGAAAGCAATCAATAGTTGAGATCATACCAAAATACATTCTGAATTCGACAGGCAAGCGCAGCCTGTCCTTTCAGAGCCTTAGAGATTTCACTGCTTATCCCCACCAGGAGCAGCGGGGAATAACTTTTTCTAAAAAGCATTCTGAGAGCAACTCAAACCTTGCCACCTAAAAGCAATGGATGCCTCTGGTTTGATCAGGAAAATTCTTTGTGTGCTTAAACATGCTGCAGTTCTGAAGAGAGGCAAGGAGTTGTGTCTGGAGACTCCTTTCAGGTCTTTTATCAAAATGTTACATGTACATAAGACTGATCTCTGCCCCAGAGGCCTTCAGATGTCCTCTGGAAGTGGTGCCTGCTTGTGTACCTGCCAGGATGATTGACTTCTCAGGGCAGGCACTCCATCCTCACGTCCTACTGCTCGTCTCTGCAATGTGTGCTGCAGTTGCTTGGCTGCTTCCTCGTGGTGCTTTCCAAGGGTTTATGGCAGCTTCACCTTTGAACCCAAAGTTAATGTGCGTGGCTCTGCAGCTCCAGCTGTTTCTTGGCATGCTGAGTCCCTCTGTCTCAATGCTCTTTTATATTCTTTGAAATGCCTGGTCCTGGATTTGAACATTTTCACTGACTGTCTGAAGAGCTGGTAGGCTTAGGAACTGTCACAAGCTGATTAGCTTTCCCTGTCTGTTTCTTGTACGTCCTTTTTCTTTTACGGTTCTCAAGGTCTGCTGGAAGTCAACAGATGTTTGCTGAAATGGTCTTCAGATCCCACTTGTACTGCCATTATTCAGCATTTGCTTAGGAGCCAGTGTAACCTAGTACTCTGCAAGCATAGTAGAGGATCTTTCATTTATCCCATTGGATAATGTCATTTCAATAAAAATAAAAAAAATCTTTTTCAGACTTATTCTGGTCTCTAATCCTGTCCTCCAATATGTATGCAGCTCCTTCTGGCCTTCTTACCAGCCAGTTTAATAAGCATCCTCTACAGGGCAGCGTCCAGGTCACTAATGAAAAATGGAATAATACTAGACAGATGTGCTTTGGAAAAGCCTCCTTGATGTCTTTCATTCTGACAATGAGTCATTCACGGCTCCTCTGCAAACCCAAGTTTCCAGCAAGTTTTGTGCTGGTGTCATGCTAAATTCGTCCAAAATCTTTCTTTCATGTGTGTGTATTTGCTTGCAAGAGTTTATTGAAAGATGGACGAAAACCACATTAAAATTGGTATCCAAGGTATCATCTGCTGGTACTGCTTACCTTGCTGCTTTTAACAGCTGTGGTAATCAGTAAAAATGAGATACGAAGACTTAAATGCGGAAAAAGTCCATAGTAGACTCTTTTGCCTGAACAGCATCTGCACCAAACTGTTAGAAAAATAACTTTGGAAAGAGATAATTCCTACAGAATACCTTGTCTTATTTGATCAAGAAATCTCAAGAGATCTCTCCTAAGATGACTTCAATTGTCTGTACCGGACATTTACTAGTTATACATCGTTTCAGCACTCACACCAAAGTAATTTTCTTTTCTCCAAATTTCATCTTAATGGTGGTTTATAGCATATGCTCACAGTGTTACTCATTAGCTCTAGGTAAATAAACCAAAAAATGAGGAAAAAACCTACAATAAATATGAACAGCAGAAGACTGGTTCAAGAAAGATTCAAAGAGAAGCGAAGCAGGAGACTTTTTTTTTTTCTACTTTAGTCATTAGTGTGTTGCTTGGAAATCACTCAGCCATTCTTGTTTACTTTTACTGACAGGAATTATGTGATTACAGCACATTACTATCCCAGTTTATGGCAGGAAGGCTAGCTGGAGGGCACTTAGGTGGGGATTATGATCAGAAAGCTGACTGTACTTTTGAAAGATATGACGCCTGAGCGTGGTGCACTGCAGCAAGAGGGTCTTCACACGCGTGCCCTCTTTCCTCAGGTGCCCACGCAATAACGTGGTGGATCATCTGTGGGTATGGGGGAGCAGGAAGGGGTCAGGAACCCAAAGTCATTGTATGTGGGCAAGTGAATCCCAACCCAGCATCGAGCGGACTGTGCAAAGGTAGCAGTCAAAGCTCTAACTGGATTTGATGTGGTCTGGTGTCCTGCCATGGTGGAGATGATCTGAAGACAGCTCTAGAGCAGTTCAGAGCTGACAAAATGAGGTATGTTGCATCAAGATCAGAGCCTGACGACTCTCCCAAGCATTGGCATGATGAGTTCAAAAGGCGGTGCAGTTAATGTAAAAGGTGAATGTAGTACCAGACAGAAAATAAAGGAGGCAACGGATAGGGAGGTGTCCTTCCATCCTTGTGTCATTGCTTCAGATAGGGAGACTACAAGGGCTTTCAGGGGAGGGCTTCTGAAAGCAAGAAACAGTGGACCTTGATTTGGAAAATTTCTCATGTAAACTGGGAGCGTGCACTTGCAAAGGCTGTATGCCAAGCACTGCAGGAGGAGCAGGGAGGAAAGAACTTGGACAGAGCTGAGTTTCCTGGTGCAAAAAGGCCTGACTGCAGTTTATTTTGGAAATACGATTAAGCTTTAAGAATGAAATGAAGCATAAATGTACATGGAGAGGGGCAGCAGCAGGAACAGTACAAAGCAAGAGCTGCTGCAGTGGGAATCTTCTGCTGTCTTTCAGCAACGTCCTTCTCAGGAGGTGGTCACAATTTGTACCCCATTTTTGGAGCATGGGGGAGAAAAAGGGCTTGCTTAGATCCTCTTCTAAGAATAAACATTTAAAACATAGCAGCACCTTGGACTGACTTGTGCTCGTGAGCACATACTGCCTAAATTTTCTCCCACGTGCCACAAAGGGCAGTGAATGTTCTCTGTAAGGTAGCCTAGCTCTCAAACTGGGACACTGACCTCTGTCCTCCTGAGATTATTAGCCCAGCTTTTCAGTCTGTGTGGCTGTAAAAGGGGCTTGGCCTTGAACCTTGGTGACAGCATTCCCTAATTGTGCGTTGTTCTCAGAAATAACCTCTTCGCTTCACTTTTTCACTCAAATTACCCTCAAAGAGCTTCTCCCAAAGTTCTTATCCTTCAGAGTTGCCCAGGCTCAGGATCAGCACAGGCAATGAGTGAAATTGCTTGCAAATAGCTCATTTCTCAATAATTAAACCCATTGTTCTGTAACAATGTGGTAGATTTTTCTAAGATATTATTATTTTTAAATGATTACTTGCAAACATATAATTTGATCTCTCCTATTTAAAAGCACATCAGGAAATCCTGTCAGTGATTTATTGTGGAAGAAAGAGTGGGAGAGGTGGGTTATTGCTGGAACATCCTCTTCTGTCTCAACAGAATTAATTGGTAGAAAGATGCAAAGTTAGAACATTAATTTGCAGTGTTTATTCCCAGAGGTCAAAACATCACTGCAAAGAGTAGCTGCAAGGTGGGATTTCAGAAAGCGTTTAGGCTTGGGCACCTCCAGCAGCACACCCACTCGCAGCTTCCAAAGCTGAGGATGGGTTATTCTGCTCTTGTCATGAAATCCCCCAAGGAGGGTGTTGAAGGCATTCATCTTTTTCTAATTACAGTTTATTTTTGATGCCCACATAGTGAAGACAAGCCTCCTTTTTGTGATCCCGGGGCAACAAGTGGCTCTTAGCCACGAGAACAAGGACACAGAGATGGGAAGTTGAAGGCATGAAAGAGTGGGGGTCTGATGGCCATGTAGCCAGTGTCGTAACCGTTAGGAAGGGAGAGGCATTGTATCTCAGCCAAGAAATTGTTGGGTTCTGTGGAAGTCCAGGGAAACAGTAAGGTAAGGCTTTGTAAGCAATGACTTGAATTTAATCTCCCCTGAGTCTAAGGCTTTTTTTTTCACTTAGTTAAATTACTTCAAAGTGCAAGCAGGTGGTAAAATCTGGTGCATCTATGGGCATATGATTTGTGACAACAGAAATTGTTGATACTTGAAGAAAGTTTTATAATGAGATTAGGAAGCTGATGGGTGTTCTGATTATCTCCCCGGGCTAATACTGGAAGAAAACTTTATTCACCGAATGAAACGACGCCATATTTCTGTGGCTGGATAAGGAGCTAACAAAAGTCTAGAAGTAAAATTCTGGCACAGTAAGTCAGTGGAATAACTTTGCCTGGGAAAAATGGTAACTCTCTTTCTTGCCTTTAATTTGAGGTTAATGCATCTTTCTAAAACGTCTCCCACTTTCCTGCAACTAGCAGCTCTCGCGATAAACTTCGTAGGGCTCAGGTTTGACAGTGAATTGGATCATCAAAATTATCTTCAGCGCTTCTGAATGTATGCTACCTTTCTGAAAAAAACTCAGAAATTTAAACTTTAACTGAATACTTGTGGAGGTGCTGATGAGAAGGAGTCTCTGGAAGTCTCTGGTCAAACTATCTACTTGGAGGAAGGCTACTGCTCAAGCCAGATCAGGTCATGGTATTGTCCAACCACTGCAAACCTCTGGAGGGAGTTCCCACTGCCCCTCTAAGGAGCTGGTCTGGAGCTCACCACCTTCCCGGGGACTGGGCTTGTCTAGGGTCCAACCTGAGCCCCCAATGCTGCCATGTGTGGCTCTTGTAATATCACCTGGCACCTCTGCGAAGAGAATCTCCATCTTCCTGCTTGTCCTTCAGGTAGGTGAAGGCTATGATTACATCACCCCTGAGCCTACCCTTGGCCAGACTAGATCAGCCTGTCTCCCCCAGCCTTTCCTTAGAGCCCATAAGCCACAGACCCCAAACTTGGGGGCCCAAAGTTGCAAGTCACCTCCCCAGCACTGAGCAGAGGGTGTGGTAACTTCTTGCAGTCTACTGGCCTTGTTCATCATAGTGCAGCCCAGAATGAGGTTTGCATTGTTCAGAGTGAGAGTGTGCTGGAGGCTTGTTTGCCCTGGCAGCTTGTCAGTTCCCAGCCTGGACTGATGCCAGGCGCGATGACGACCCACATGCATAATTCTGCACTTCTTGTTGAGCTCCATGGAGTTTCTGTTGGCCCCATCCTCAAGTTTCTCAAGGTCCCTCTGGATTGAAGCTCTACTGTTTGCTGTGTCAATCATCCTCTCTAATTTAGTACTGTCCACAAATTTGCTGAGGGTGCGCTCTGTCTCATCACCCAGGTAGCTGATGAAGATATTGAACAATATCAGCCCCAGTATTGACCCCTGAGGCACTTTGCTTATTACTGGCTGCCAACCAGATGTTGAGCCATTGATTACCACGCTTTGAGCCTAGCGGCCCAGCCAATTTTCAAGCCATCTAATAGTCCTTTCATCCAGCCCGTACTTCCTCAGCTTCCAAATGAGAATGCTGAGGGAGACAGCGTCAAAAGCTTGATCAACCTGGCTGTGTTGAATTAAGGCCAAGTCTGAGGTTATTAACTGAAACGGCAGACATGCCTACACAACCAAATGAAGGAGTGATTGCAGTGTCTGCTGCTGTAACCATGCTGGCTCTAGGGCACAGTAACAATAGCATTAACATGGGTATTAGCTCCTGCTAACAAGCAGAGTAAAAGCTCCTGAGGAACTGCACTTACGAGTGCTGCTTTCTAGCAGCCACTGAAGTCCACGCTCCCCTTGCCAACGCCAGTTTGGTGGAGCGAGGATGGGCACGCTAGCACACGCAGCAACAGTGTTTGCTTTTGCTGTGTAATCACACCTAATAATTTTGTGCTGACAGAGCTGGCTTCTCAGGGGCACAAAGAAGCAATTAAAAACTGTATTTGAAATCATTATATGAAGGCAAACCTTGCACCTAATGCTTCTGCGGGGCCCTTGGATGGGTGAGCAAATAACTGGGGAGATGAAGAATTCAGATGGGAAAGTGAGGCCTGTTGGTATTTATCCACTTGTTTGTGATTTGCGAGTTCACATGCATTATGGATGCTGAGTCCTCCTATTCAGATGGACTAATGCTGCCAGATATATTATAAAGACTTATGGTGATAAACAAAGAAGAAAACATTTAATTGACCCAAAATGACTATTGCTATTGGTGTCAAATACATGAGAACAAAGCTGGTCATCTTGAATCACAAATCCTCAGCTGGTAGGGACATTTTAGTAAAGACCTGAGACAGCTGCGCAGTGCAATTTCTCTCACTAATGATTCTTAAATTAAGAAATTAACCCCCTTCCACAAGCATTTGGATTGTGCTGGAGTGGGAGACAGTAACAAAAATTGGAGTGGAACCCATGGTAATAGCAACCAGGGATGCTGCCAACAATACTTACCATTTTTTTGCCCCGGTGCTTGCAGAAATAAGGCACTCTAGACGGCCAGATATGGCCCTTGTGAGGGAAGGGGCAGTGCCCAAAGGCACTGGTGAGCCCGATAGCACTCGAGTGCTGCAATGTGTTCGCCAGGCATGCCGGTCCTCTCCAGAGGCTGTGCCTCGCATTAGCATTGAGCTTAACACAATGCTCTTTTCACTAGTCTCCGACCACCTCCTGTCATCAAGTCAGACCAAATCTTTGCATTGCTGGAACATCTCAGTGCGCAAGTTGCAGCTGGATCAGCTGATGGAGCCAGCAGATGTAGCACCCGCCTCATACCGACTTCAGGATTTTACGCTGGCTTTCATGGCATCCATGTCCAGCACGGAGTCAGGGGAGACCTGACCAGCCTATAACCTGTCAGTATCCTTTTTGTCAAGCCATCAAAAACTCTTGAATGAGTTTGGACTGGTAGAGTGACTTCATGTCAGACCAGCTGACTGTATCACATAGCTGCGGTGGTTTTCAGCTGGTGTTAGGAGCCCCAACGCCGTGTTTGCTGTATTGCCAACCGGTGACCTTGCCAAGCTGTTTGCAAAGCACGGGCTGCTGCAAATCAATGAAGCTTCTGTTAGGGAAGCATCAAAGCAGTGGCAGGGCTCGGATGGAATTGCTTAGCAGGTGAAGGGCCCTGTGCAGCGGTGGATCTCTTCCCCTCCGTGGGAAAAATCCCTGTTGCACGCTGCTACGTGTGGTAGGCGTGAAAGGATTTCTTTAACCCTTCCCTAAGTCCGTTCCTCATGGCTTCAGGGGCTAAGCCGAACTGAGCTTCGGGCAGACGTGATCACTGAACCCTGTGATTCAAGTAATTGCTACTAGTCATGTCACAGTCTCGTTGAGTGTTGTCATTGCCTTTGATTTGACTACCTTTGAACGTGAGCTTGAGATCAGTGAGGTCAAGATGTTGCAACATGACAGAAAACTTCAAAGCTCTTGAAGAATCTGTAAATGTTGATGGGTCTTGGGCTGTGTCCTTAGACTGCCTGTGAAAATGCTTCTTTTTTTACCATTTCCTCTTCATGTTCTCTCTGAAGACTTTGTGAAATGGGTGATGCCTGGAGATATTTTCTTTAGCTTTTGCTAGATGTTCGTCCCCCATCAACAAGAAATGTCTGATGTATTTTTGTGCATGTGATCTTCTAATAGGTTGCTTTTACCCCTTTGAAGGAAAAGTCATTGACTTTCCTAAGAGTTCATGCTTCTTCCTCCCATCCTTCTGCAAGATCTTTTGTTTCTGTCTTCTGCAGTGATCTGCAGGTTGGCATAATTTCTTTCCTTCATGCCTTTTCCAAGAACTCTCACTTATTCACCAGTTTTAACAGTTCTGTAGTACTTTGAGAGATTCAGAAAGAGCAAAAGTTCCCTAAACACAAAACCTTTGATATTTCCAGCCATTTCGTCATTTCTATCTAGGTCAACACCTGTTTGGGGCATAATGCTCAGTGCATGGTGAGCTGCCTTTCTGGTCACCCCATGCAAACATTTCAGTTCTCCTGGAGTCCAGCATATTATCTGCTGTGTCAGACGTGACTGAGATGCCAGAACGTATTAATTACCTTTAAAAAAAAAGCTTACACAGAGCTTTGATTTCCTAAATGTACAGATTTTCTTGTTTTCTGTGATTTCTTTTTTAGCATCCTAGTGGTTACAGTGCCTTCTGCTAAGATAAGGTTTTAGTTATCTTTGGAGTCTTGGATCCATCCTTCATAGTAGTACTAAAATTGAACTGTTGCCACTGAATAATGCTCACAGAGGCACCTTTCTATAATCCATATTGCACGCAGGTATCATCTGAAACACTGAAAGGTGCTGACTATTTTACTGTCATTTTCACTAGGGACTACTGGCTCATTGCCTCTCGCTGCAAACATGCCCCTGCTCCACACGTGTGAGCTTTCCTCAGGTTAAAGATAAAGTCAAGCTCATTAGTTCTCTGAAAGTGGCTAATGAAAATATTGGAGGATGGGGTGCTTCAGAGATGCCTGGCAAATGGTAGTAGTGGCTCCCCTGTGTACTCAGACTTCTTATCCACATCATCCTGATAAACTTATAAGCAAGGATGTTTGGCGCTTTGCATCCTCGTGGCTTTTCACATCTGGGAGCCCAGGATGGGTCTGATTGTTCCCTTTGTAGTCTGGTGAAACCAGTAGTCTCAAGTGTTTTCTTAGACTTGGAAAACTTCTCACACTGCTTCCCCGTTAGCAGCTTTCCTGCAGAGTGCTTCTTGCTGTATCTGTGTTCTTGCAAAAGATGGTCCTACACAGTTCTCGGGGTTCCCTCTGTCTACAAGACCCGCCACCGGCCACACCTGCATCACCCATGCAGCGGTTCCCTTGGAAGCCTTTTTCTGCCCCTTTCCTAAGGGTTGGTCCACCTGTTTCTGGAGTTATGCGTAGATTTTCCTGTTCCTGAGGCTTTTTCAGGCTGTGCACCATTATTGTTGAGCTAGACCACGCAACCACAGGCTTCTTTTCAAAACTTCTCTTTTCAGTCTGTAGAAGGGAGCCCATTTTGATTGACTGAGGCTTCTCTTCACGTAGCTCCTTTCAGTCAGCAATGAACAGGCTGCTTTGCCTGCCTACATTTTATCTTTTTTTTTTATTCTGGATAGAAATGATATGTTGTCTTAAATCCTTGCTGGCTGCTTAAAATTCTCCCACATCTTTGGAGTGTTTAATTATTCCCCTTCAGGAATGAGTTTAAATTGACTGACTTCCTTTAAGGCTGTGATTTCACATGTAATGGCAGTACTGCTTAAATTATTATAGGCTGGCTCCCTCCCTCGTGCAGCTGACTGACCTGGGAAAAGCAACACTTCAAAACCAACCTTTTCTTCTCCAGCTGGGTTTAATCCGATGGGCTCCCTCGCCCTGGTCGCTCCCCAGCCACACGGATGCAGCAGGGCAGGAGCAGAGAGCATCCTCCAGCAGCGGAGGTGCCAGTTTATGGTGGTATAAAGCGTGGGTGGTATTTTGGTCTTAGTTTTGTCTCAAGCTCCCTTCACCGGGGGGATTGCTGATGTTCATTAGCAGCTAATTGGTACTGGCGAGCTGTGACTTTTACCCCACAGTTTCACAGCTACTCTGGCGGCAGCTGCTGATGCTTAATTGCTAAGTCTGAGTGAAGCTGTGGGTTCACAGAGATTGCCCGGGTTCTGTTATCTGCCTTTGCTTGACAATTACATGTAGTTTTGATTAGTAAAATTTTGATGGGTTTTAGTGTTCTGTTTCTTTGATGTTTTGAGAAAGCTTTAGCTGCGCTGCTGAGCTGCTCCTGTAAAGCATGCCAGAGCGTTATTTAGGCACTGGAAAATGGGAACTGTATCTGGACCAATGCTGCTTGGAGAGGCTGTTTGAAAACCAGATTTTTGTTCCCGATGGTTGCCATCTGAGGCAGAAATTACGGCTGACATATTTTGCCCAAGAACTAGTTTAAATTTGTTGGTTTGCCTGATTGAATCAAATTTGACTGTAAAATGGTACGCTTTTGACTTCCTAATCTATTTGCATGTGCGTCCCTGTGGGTAAATGTGGAAAATAGAGTGAGGTCATTGCTGTCTGCCTGCTAGTTAGCATAGCTCAAATGAGAGAGGCAGACTCATGTTTTCCATGGTCCATTTTGACCCTGTAGTTCTTTCTGTGCTAGTGCCAGTTTAACAGACCCAAAACTGCTGGATCGAGGAGCTCTGGTCGTATGAAAATGTTTTGGTGTTTGTTTTTTTTTCTTTTAAGGACATTCTGAGATTGGCCTTGGTAGGTGGAAAGCTCAACTCCCTGCATGCATTGCTTTCCCCTCGATATTTCTGGTTATCCATGTCCTATTAGATTTACAGCGTTTGTGCCGAAGCTCTGTGTCTCTCTGCATCCTGCTCAAAGAGGAGGGTTTGGTCAAAGTATTTGCCTTTTCCCTATAATTATTGTCACCTTCTGTCCTATCCTCTAGGTGATGATGCTGAGGTCCTGTGACTTCACTTCGCTCTTCCACACTCCCCGCCTTTTCCCCCACTGCCTTTTCAAGTACCACTTGCTGTGGCTTGTCTTGATGTAGGTGAAGTTAGTCCCCCAGCTTCTGAATCATGTGTCCTCAGGATAAGTGATACTGTAGACCGCTGGCACTAAGTTCTTCTCATGCTGATGTGGGGCAGATGTCTGCTCTGCTGGCTCCTCTGCAGGGCTGGACGTTTTGCTGGATGCCCTGGCTGAGCTTCCATGCTCCGTGATGCCAAGCTGCCCTGCAGCACCTGGGGCCGGGTGAATTCCCTGGCCAAGCAAACATGGATGGGATGGCAGGAGCCATTGGCCTCAGAGCCTGCAGCTATGTAGAGGCTGGATTTTTGTGCTTGTTTCATTTTTAATAAGAAATCCCCTAGTTGCTACGTTATAGGAAATTTCATTATTATTTTTTCCCTGCTCTCCCAGCACCTTTGTGCAAGGCCAGGACTTGCACATGCAGCTTCAGCTCTGCCAACTTTCATAACATAAGCCTGGAGACTAGCTTAACCCAGCTTCTTATATCTAAAGTTTTGCTTTATTTCATGTTAAATTGGTGAACTCCAGCTGCCCGGTGCTAAACTTCTTGAACTAGAGAAGGGATTTTTTGATAATTGTGATTTTTCAAGTTCTGTAAGCTTCTCGCTACACCATTTATAGCCAAAACCATTAGAAAACTGGCTGAGCCAAGAGCTGAGAGAAGTTCGGATTCTCTTGAGCAAATGCTGCTTGAGATTAACAAAGTTCAAAGGATCCAGCTTGAAAGCGTCCTACAAGATGCGGTTGCACTACAAGTGAAGACAGACTATGACATTTTAGAGAACAACAATAAATGAGCTGGAAAGCTTTCTCATCTGCAGCTCTGGCTGTAGCCAGATGTCTGCTTCCCATGCTGCGCTCCCCACTAGTGCTCCCCTTGCTTGGGGAAGCAGCTCTGACCTGCTCTTCGTTTCATGCCCACGGCTCTCCTGTGTTACAGAAACCTGTGCTTGATTCCTTCCCATGTTCCTGCCATCCCATAATGTGTTCCTGACAGTGTGCATGCCCAGGGTGACTTCATATACGCTAAATAACTGGGGATAAAATGGGGACAGGCTGGTCTATGTCCCTTCTGTTCCCCAAATCCAGATTAGCTGCAGCGCTGGGATTCAGCCGCATGTGCCACAGGGTGGGAGAAGGGCGTAAGAACCAAAGGGGGCTTCCGGACATGTCCTCAGGCAAGGCTTGAGGAAAACAATTTTTAAAAGAAAAAAACAACCAACCAAAAAACAAAAAAACCCTCAACATTTTTTTAACCTTGATTTTTGTCCTTGAAGGTACTGTACCACCGGTTAGCCTGTGATACTTGGATGCCAAAAATTGTCCTGGTCCCACAGCAGCCGTGCTCAGCCAAACTTCTGGAGAGGAGTCTGGCACTTAATGCAGAGGGAAGGTGTGCCCTCTCAGAGCAGTTCCTCCACCTTCCTCAGGCCTGGATCAGACCTGTAAGGAGGAAACTCAGCAAGGTGGGAAAGGAAGAAAAATGTTGTTGAGACAGGTCTGGTTCCCCTGCCCTTCTGGGGCAGAGGGGATTATCTGCAGAATACGTTAATAAATCCTTTCCCTGGTGCCAGCAACTTCCACTGGCAACCAGTTTGCTTAAGGGCTAACCTGGCAGAAGATCCCAGAGATGGGAATGCTCATGAGTACCATGAGTACTGGTAAGATCTTCACCCTGAGGAAATAACGTGTTTCTTCTCCAGCTGAGACGGAGGAATCGAATTGCACTGTTCTTCCTAATTGAAATGAAAAATGCTACCTTATCAACCTATTGAAAATATTGCAAGCTTATGTCTTATTAATTTACTGTGGGAGCTGTACCCTGAAATGTGAATAAAATTCTGAATAAGATTGTTTGAGGTAATTCACAGGTTTTGATTTGAAATCTTCTACCTTTTTGTTTAAATTTGTTGTTGCTGGGCAGGATGACAGTTCGAAGATGATACCTCGTTTTGGATTTTACAGATCCTGTAAGTGTGAAAATGAATGAAACCTAAGAGTGTAATGTTGCATATTATTCAATTATTATCTTTCAGCTGGGTCCAGAGAGCTTCTCTAACACTAAGCCTGGGATGGAGAAGCAGGAGGTAGCAGTGAGACTCAGAGGAACCACAGAGCAAAACTCCAGCAAGGAAACTACTGACCCTGCAAAGGGTAGAGTTTCTCAAGCATTAAAAGGTGTAAGCCCCAGGGACCCATCTAGGGCTTGCAAAGTAAATGCAGTTTGTATTGACGTCAGTGTGTGTTTGGCCCTCAGGCTTGCTGCTGAGGAAGAGCATGGTGAATTGATAGAACCATAGAGTGGTTTGGGTTGGAAGGGACCTCCCAGCCCACCCAGTGCCAGCCCCTGCCATGGGCAGGGACACCCCCCACCAGCCCAGGCTGCCCAAAGCCCCATCCAGCCTGGCCTTGGGCACTGCCAGGGAGCCAGGGGCAGCCACAGCTTCTCGGGGCACCCTGTGCCAGGGCCTCAGCACCCTCCCAGGGAAGGATTGCTGCCTCCCAGCTCAGCTCCAGCTCCCCTCCTGCAGCTTCAGGCCCTTCCCCTTGGCCTGGCCCCCCCTGCCCTGCAACCAGCCCCTCTCCAGCTTTCCTGCAGCCCCTGCAGGCACTGGGAGGGGCTCCAAGGGCTCCCCGCAGCCTTCTCTGCTCCAGGCTGGACAAGCCCAGCTCCCTCAGCCTGTCTCCAGAGCAGAGGGGCTCCAGCCCTCGCATCATCTCCGAGGCCTCCTCTGGACTTGCTCCAGCAGCTCCATGTCCTTCCTGTCCTGGGGCCCCCCGAGCTGGAGGCAGCACTGCAGGGGGGTCTCAGCAGAGCAGGGCAGAGGGGCAGAATCCCCTCCCTGGCCGTGCTGGTCATGCTGGTTTTGGTGCAGGCCACACACACTTTTCTCCGTACATAGCAAAGTAGCAGCCTGTTCAACCCACCCAAAGAAGGGTTTGCTTTCCATCAGGGTAGGAAACACATGGAGTCAGCCTCCAAACCTGGTGGTGCTGGATGCTTGCGAATACCCCTGGTCATTGCCAGGGAGGCACTGTCAGAAGGGAGACGGGATTGTGGCCTCATACTCCAAGACGTAGACTTTCATTTCAATGTCAGCTTGTGCCACCCTCTCAGTGTTTCTCCTGGGGCTGGTGAGGATGTTTATTGGTGCTGGGTGCATCTCCCCTGCTTGTAGAACAGCCCCTTCCCCTGGTCCCATGCTCGTCACATCACAGCCCACCTCTGCTGCTGGAGGGACCCTCCCCAGGTAGACATGGAGCCTCAGAAACACCATTTCCAGCAGTGGCTGGGGAAGGAGAGCAGCACACGTGCAGAGTGGTGTGGTTTAAGTTTCAGGGGGTGGAAGGGTGGTTGGTTTTTTTAATGATTTCTTTTTTTTTTCCCTAAGTGCTACATCTATTTTTTGTTCAAAATCATACTTTGCCTTAAGGAGGCTGTTTGTCACCAGGTATCCCTGATGCTGCTCCCTGAGGAACCAGAACTGCAGGCAGCAGATTTGAATCAGCTCTGCCAGGATAATTGTGGCAGATTAAGAGAGAATTGAAGCCTCCAGCCCAGTCAGAGAGAGGAGACTGCTGAGGAAAAAGAGGCTACCTTGTGGTGCTGGGAGATGCGGCATGCAGCCAGCCTGGAGAGCAAGAACCAGCAAGCCCAGCCTGAGTCAGGGAGGCTCTTTCCATACGCCAGCCACGCACACACCTCAGCTGACAGCACAGGCTTTCCGGTGACAGGACAGAGAAGACGAAAATGAGAGCTGGCTGAAACACGAACTCCATAGTGAGAACTCAGAAACAGCATGAAAACCATCAGGAACGTGAGAGGGGAGGGAAAAATATTACCTGTAGCTCTCAGTGTGACTGAGCGGGTCTTTGTGCCTCTAATAGTTTCTCCATCAAGCTGCCAGAGCTGCGCTTTGCTGCACAGAGCTGTCTCAGCCGGGTGGCTGTCGCTGGGTCACCTTTTGCGAAGGATTTGTGCCAGCGTGAGCCGTGGTTATAGGGTCACGCTGGAGGTGTGGCAAGCACCAGTACGTTGCTGGGGCTTTCTTCTTTTCCCAGCAGTTGTTGCCAGACACGGATTGCCATGCCATCGCTGCAGGGATGCTGTCTCTTAGGTCAGTTATCGTGGTAAAACTTCACAAATGTGTGGATCTGCTGCTTTTTGTCCGGGCTAATGGGAAGGATGTGCAGCAGTTGCCTTCACATACCAGGCAGGAGCTGCCCCAGGTTTTGGACTCAGGCACCCCTTTTCTTTGCTGCTTTGTAGCCTGGCACAGCAGCCCATTTGTGTTAATTGGTGAATTATGATGATTTGCTTCAAAATGGCCTCCTTGATGCCCAGCAGGTACCAGGCTCTGCCTGCAGACCCTCCCTAGCAGGGAGCGGGGCCGTGCACCCCATCCCTGGCCCTTCCCCGACCAGATGTGCCTCTGTGTCGCTCTGCATGTGCCCCACGCTGTGTCTTCATGTCTCTGCCTCCATGGCTGGCTGCTGTTATGGCAGCACGGTTTGATGCAGCCCATGGCTCCATCTGCGCTCCCCACCAGGCAGCCCTGCCTAACTGCTCTGCTGCTCTGGCTCCTGAAAGCATTGGCACCCGGTGAGCACCCTTGGGTGCGATGCTGTGCACCCAAGTACTGCTGCTGCAGCAGCTGCCGTGTGGTGGTGGTGGGGGGGGCTGTTTCCTGCTGTGGGTGGAGGTGCTCTGCAGCAGGACCCTGTTTTCTTGCCTTACCCTCACCTCTCTGCGGGCAGAAGTGGAAGGGTCGGAAGGCAGCTCAAAGAGGAGATGAGTGACCTGAGGTTTAAGCAAAGATCATGCGCTCACAAAAAAAGAAAAAAAAAAAAGAAAGTAATATGAGGGAAGCTCTAGCACTGCTTTGTTTCATCTTTCACCGAGGTACAAATTGTCATCATGCATTAAGAGGGAGATGCAATAGAGGTGTTCTGTGCATTTCCTCCTCGGAAGGCTGACTTGCAGCCCCTTCTCTGGTGATGCCTTTTAACGCAAAGGTTTCCCCAGAGCGACGTCCTGCTTGGGCATGAAATGCAAACCCAGAAAATGCGAACTGCAAGCCTGAGGCTGCAGGAGAAGGGGGGGGGGGGCGGCTGG